>JAHRHZ010000144.1:69439381-69495314 GCA_024137785.1 Ginglymostoma cirratum
ATCCCAAAACCAGCCCAGCTCATCTCCACCTCCCTAACCTGTTTTTCTTCTCACCCCAAGCCACACCCCCATCTCCTATCTACTAACATCATTCCGCCCCCTTGACCTGTCCGTCCTCCCTGGACTGACCTATCTCCTCCCTACCCCCCTACCTACACTCACCTTTACTGACTCCATCCCCGCCTCTTCGACTTGTCTGCCTCCTCTCCACCTATCCTCTCCTCTATCCATCCTCTATCCGCCTCCCCCTCTCTCCCTATTTATTTCAGAACCCTCTTCCCCTCCCCCATTTCTGATGAAGGATTTAGGCCCGAAACGTCAAGTTTTCCTGCTCCTATGATGCTGCTTGACCTGCTGTGTTCATCCAGCCCCATGCTTGTTATCTCGGATTCTCCAGCATCTGCAGTACCTTTTATCTCTGATACACTTGATATCTACCCTATTTGACACGGGGATGGAAGCACATGCTGTTGACACCATTCTCCTTATCAAGTAGTGCAATTTCTCCACCTCTTTTGGATCCCCTTCCATCCCTCCAGAAACACCTGCATCGTGGAATGTTAACCTGCCAATCCTGTCCTTCCTGTAACCAAGATCCACAGCCAACTGAGACAACCAGTCCCCAAATTGTGTGTGTATTGGTTATGTGTAGGGGGAATGTCATTTAATCCAATGTTTTCGTTGATGCTAGGTAACTGATCAGTCACACTATTCCCAATACAATGAACATTCAACAACATTGAAGCAACTATTTATTCAGTTAAACAATGACTTAATGAAAAATAGTTGCTGATCACCTATTCAGCATAGAAAATCCTATTTTAAGATGTTGCATTATATAATTGCAGGTACAATTTCAGAGAATTCATAACACAAGCAGCATATTCAGCTCTAGTGGTCAATGATCATATTTAAATTCTACATGAGCCTGCTCTCATGTTACTTAACTTGCCCCACTTTTCCCCCATTATCACTCTATTCCCTTTGCCCTCATGTATATATCAAGTCTTGAAATGTTTTGTTTCAACTATTGAATGTGAAAACCAAACTCTCACCACACTGAATAGAACTTACTTCTAATTTACTTCTAAATTACTCATTTGACCTGCCAATGTTTTTCTCAAATTTGAAATGGTAAAATTGTCTTTGAATCCACTGCTATTTGGAGAAAGGAGTACCACATTTTTGTTACTCCTTTGTGTGAAAAGCATTTGTGATTCAAATACTGATAAATATCAAGCAATCAAGGGCTGTTTACTTTTGAAAAAAGTGGATCAAAGGAATAGTCTTTAATATAGTGAAAGGCACAATGGGATAAAAAAAAAATTTTCCTCACAAGGGAGGAAGGAAAACTATTTTAAATGGTTTGTTTGTTGATTTGTAGTTACATTATTCAAAATGATTTAATTCTGCAAATTACACCCTAAAACATAAATGTCTTTTTGCAGACACTGATGTGGTGTAGATTTTCCATTTTCGTAATAACAATCCAACAAATTTTGACTAGAAGTCTAAACTTTTACCTTTTCTTTCCCATTCAGTTTAATTGTGAGTCTCATTTTTCTTCAATCTACACTTGCACCACTAAAATAATTTCTCCATTAAGATTAATTGAATAGAGTCAAGTTGAGTTTGTATTGCAGTTAAAGTTTCGCTTTCAATCGTATGAAGTCAAAACTTGTCCTTTATAGTTCTTCCCAGGAAAGAGCTATTTTTTCCGTCCAGCTCTCCTTTATTTAGTCAACTACTGCCTACGGAAATTGCCTTACCTGTAATTAAAAGGAACAGCCTTGAGTGTTTTAGAACCGCAGCCTAAAATAAATTGTAAGTCCTCACTTGAATGTTGTCCCCCATGTGTTCCACACTTATTATGAGGCCTTCAGTTCTAGCAATATCTGAATAATAAAGCTGTTGAGTTTTGTTATTTGACCTGTCTCTTGCTGACAAGATAGACACTTGTATTAATAGACAGTGTAGAAAATGCTTTCCACTAACTATTCAAATTTGAGTTTGGTTTTATTGTCATGTACTGAAGTACAGGGATACAGGAGTAGAGTGTACAAAGTCACCATTCTCCATTGCTATCTTAGGTGCAAAGGTACCTCGGTGCAAATCTTATAGGTATAAAGTGAAAAAATAAAGAAATAAAGTTAAAAGTTCAATTTTACAGTCCTTAAGAGCTGAGCCATGGGTATGGTTCTGGGTTTTTCCACCCCGACGTTGAGACCGTCACCAGTACGAAGCAGTTCGCCAGTTTTGAGGTCCTTTGCTGAGAAATTATGCTATGATCGTTAAATATCAGTACTCTATTCAGGAAAGGGACACAAGTCAATTTCAAAAACATTTTGCTGGGCTAAATGTCTCTTTTGTGGGGCATAACGTAACTAATTTGGATCAACATATGATTTATTTACAGTTGATAGCATGTGACTTTTGGAAATCACAATTTTTTCACAGAGTCATAGAGTCATACAGCATGGAAACAGACCCTTCAGTCCAACTTATCCATGCCAACCAAATTTCCCAAAATAAACCAATCCACCTGCCTGTGTTTGGTACATATCTTTCCAAGCCTTTCCTATTCTTGTATCTATCCAAATGACTTCTAAGTGTTGTAACTGTACCTGAATCCACCACTTCCTCTGTCAGTTTATTCCACATATAAACTACCCCGTGTGTGAAAAAGTTGGCCCTTTAGAAATATGACCCCTTAGAACTGAACTCATCCATCCTAAGGAAAAGACCTTTGCTGTTCACCTAATCTATGCCACTCATGATTTTATACACCTCTGTTAGGTTACCTCTCAAGCTCCTATGCCTTAGTTAAAAAAAGTACCAGCCTATTCAGCTTGCCCTTATAACTCAAATTTTCCAGTCCCAGCAACATCCTGGTAAATCTTTTCTGAACCCTGTCTAGTTTAATAATATCCTTCCAAAAGCAAGGCGACCAGAACTGTACACAATACTCCAAAAGTGACCTCACCAATGTCCTGTATAACCTCAACATGACATCCCAACTCCGATACGCAATGATCTGAGCAATGAAGGGAAGCATGCAAAATGCATTCTTAACCAGCCCATCTACCGATGATGCAACTTTCAATGATATATGTACCTGAACCCCTGGGGTCTCTATTCTACAACATTACCCAGGGTCCTACCATTAATTGTATAAGTCCTGTCCTTGTTTGTTTTCCCAAAATACAATACCTTGCATTGATCCAAATTAAACTCGATCTGCCACTCCTCAGCCCATTGGTCCAATTGATCAAGATCCCTTTGTAATCTTAGATAACCTTTTTCACCATCAACTATACCAATAATTTTGGCGTCATCTGCAAACTTAGTCAACACACGTTCTAAATTCACATCCAAATTGTTTATATGAATGACAAATAAAAGTGGACCCAGCATCAATCCCTGAGGAACACCACTGGTCACAAGCCTCCAGTTCGAAAAACAACCCTCCGCCACTATCCTCTGACTCCTACCGTCAAGCCAATTTTGCATCCAATTGGCAAGCGCTCCCCAAATCCCATGTGCTCAAACTTTACTAGTTAATATTGAATAAAGAACCTTGTCAAAGTTTTACTAAAGTCTGTGTCACCAATGTCTGCTGTTCTACCCTCATCACCCTCATCAATCTTTTTGGTTACGTCCTCAAAAATGTCAATCAAATTTGTGAAACACTATTTCCCACACACAAAGCCATGCTGCCTATCCCTAATCAGTCCTTGCCTCTTCAAATGCATGTAAATCCTATTTTAGGCAAAATACCAAATTAAGAATGTGATCTATTAGTCTGCCACAATCTACCTGAAAGGGAGGGAGACTGGGAGGGGAGACCAGGCAAGGGAGATTGGAGGAAGTGGGCGAAGGGTAAACATTCTGAAATACAATTTTCTACATTTAATTCTTACTTCGGTGAAATTAACCAGTTTCCTAATGATTCTACAACGTAGTAACAAAAATAATTTTAAACACCAACTTCTGTAGAGCCTCACCTCACAAGGGATTTTTAATAACCAGATATCATACTGACTTTCCCGTAATTACTGTGTTAGCAAAAACAACGCTGCAAGATAAAATCTGAGTTGAGTCCAGTAGGATACTCCTGGATGCCACACAAGTTGCTAAATTAAGCAATTTAATTGAGTTGCTGGAAAGAGGTTTGTAGAATTTACTGGAAATAGCAAAATCTACCATTCAAACTTCCAGCATTTGGGCAGCCCCTGTTATTTAAATCAACTGTTCCGACTTTAAAGAACAGAATTATGAATGGCATGTAAATTGCATTTAAGAAAGTTTGACTCCTTAAAAGTTGCCTCAAATTCCATGTAAGGATTTGAAAATTCAAAGAAAAATATCAGGTGAGGCAGGATTGGTCTCTGGTCCACAAATCAGTCAGAACATGGAAATTGAGAAAATCAATGATGCACAATTTAAACAGACTAATGTGATGATAATTACTAACCATCCAACTGATGAAGGTTTGTTGACAGTAATGACTGAAACAAATGTATACAGTGCAGTCAAGTTTGTTGGAAATTTAATAGCTGCTTTAAGTTGACAGAAGTCCTTGCTATCACAAAGCTTTCACGCTTAGTCACTAATGTAATTATTTCAGCACTTAACCTACTCTGAAAAGTGAACATAGATTAAGACATTGCCTATGGTGGCTGGGAAATCAGATGTTGCCTTCAAAGTGACAGCAATTTGTATCAAACCACTTGGTTGTGTTATCATTTGATTAGCAATGTTTCCCCCATTTTAAAATTTGACAGCCAGAGTAAAATTAAACTGCATGAATGAGAAATATAATATCCTCAGATTTTACTTTTGGTCTATTTTCCTGTGGTTAACTTTCATTTATAGATATGGGAGCAGTGCAAAAGCTAATACGTTTTGATAATTCTAAGCTACTTTTCCTGGCTTCTCTTGCATTGAATAGCCCTGGGCCACTACAAAAGGCGATAGCTCCCACTAGACTTCAAAGCAACCCAATAATCACGTAATTGGTGTTTAAACAGGAGATTTCAATGCTTGTTTGATTAAAGGGATGATTTAAATTATAGCTGGCTGCAGCATTACTCAGTTATTGACACAAAGTTGTAATAGGCCACTATTACCAGTAGCATGTAGCATTTGATAAAAGTGCAGAAAGATTTGAGTCATAGAAAATCAAAATACGATAGTTGCTGGAATCTGAAATATACATCAAAAATGGTGGAAATATTCCACAGGTCAGAGAATTAATAGGCAATAAAGCAATTTTACTGCTGGGACCATCCTGCTAAGGTAGGGTGTCTTCCATTTACACAGCCCAGGGGCAATTGTGTTCATGGATAGCGGTATGGATCGGTGGCTGTTCACTCTGCCATATTGCACTCTGACACCCTATCCACTTGGCTCGCTACCCTTTCCCACTTAGAATCCCACCTAGCACCCCTACCCCACTTGCGCTATAACCCCTATGCCCTGGCACCTTCCCTGCCTGGAAACTACCCCCTAACCATTTGGCGTTGTACCCCCTGGCATTCTACACCCACACAGCTGGCACCCTGCTTACCTTGAACCCTATTTACCTGGCACTGTACCCCCTACTCAAATGGTACATTACCCTCCCAGGCGCCCTAAAGTGATACTTCAGGTACTTACCTGTCTGATACAGCTGTCAAAGTAGCTGTCTGTGATGATGGACCTTTTACTTTTGGGATATAGCAGCTCATTCGCATGAAATGGGCCATGATTTGCCTATGCAAGAACTGTCACAATGGAAGTCCAGCTCCGCATTTCTGATGGACATTTGATCAGTATCTCCTCTCAGAAATGCGAGGTCTTGCTGAAAAAAAAACTCCAGAGTCTGGTATCTTGTCACGAAGTCACCCTATGTTTACACATCAACAGTCCTTGACTTTACTACTGCTTCATCACAGTCAGCTGTCAAAGTAGTTGTAGCTTTAACACTCTCTTTCTTTGTGTCAGCCAGAACTCCCTGATTGGGGTTGTTAATCTGGTCCAAACAGGGAATTCATTCCATGAGATCCAGCTGGCTGACATCATTACAATCACTGCACTCTTCTGTCAAAAAGAAGGGGTAGAGTGGCAACGCATGTAAGATTGCCACTTTTTGGAAACTCCAGACAATACCCTCACTGGCCTTATCTTGAAAGGCAGTTTCCATATTCTCTTTGGTCAAAAATGGTAAAAAAGACAAGAAAAAATGCTGTACAAAAAATTCTTAAAGGCCATCTGGGATAATGGTACACACAAAACCTGAGAAGACTGAGTGGTACAGAGACTTACGGAAAGAGACAATGAGAAGAAGTATTGAAAACAAACAGTACAGAACCAACAAAATCAAATATCAGTAAGAACAGGAGCAAGGAACAAAGACAAAAGGTAAGGTACAAAATAATTTCATAGAAGGAAAGAAACATACTTATTGAAAGAGAAGATGCACATTTTACCTATAAAGAATGCCACATTGGGCCCACTATGTAATATCATGTTGTGTTATACTTTCAAAATTGAAAAAATAGAGCATTGTCTGAACCACTTTGAACAATACCATGGAGGATCTGCTAGTAATTGCAAAGTGTAATTCATGAGAAAAATTCATGAGAAGGCAAGGATTTGGCATCACAGGAAAACAGATTGAAGTCAAGCCTGAATAATTGATTTCAGTCTAATGTGGAATTAAAGGCATGTATCCTTTTGAAACTAACAACATACCATGATTTCCAGTACTGGCCATGCGTATCACAAGCCATAGACTCTACAAATTAAATGCTAAGCATTTTTCCTATAGCTGCTGAATCGTTTACACTGAACAATTAAAAATCAGTATCTGCGTATCAGCCGTAGCAGTTCTGCACCAACTTTTGTCAAAAAAAATTAACTTGCGATGAAATAACTAGTTGAGAACTTTACATTAGACTGGATATTGCAGAAAAATAACATTTTAACAATGTGCACCATTATTAAAGTGAAAATTAGTCAGTAAGATCAGAAAATAAGATCAGAGGATGAAGAGCTGCATTGTGAAATGTCAAAACATTTTTGATCATTTGTCCTTGGATTCTGAGAGTCAGCAAGCAAGGGCAGCAGAGATAAAAGGTACTGCAGATGCTGGAGAATCCGAAATAACAAGCATGGGGCTGGATGAACACAGCAGGTCAAGCAGCATCATAGGAGCAGGAAAACTTGACGTTTCGGGCCTAGACCCTGCATCAGAAATGGGGGAGGGGAAGAGGGTTCTGGAATAAATAGGGAGAGAGGGAGAGGCGGATAGAGGATGGATAGAGGAGAGGATAGGTGGAGAGGAGGCAGACAAGTCGAAGAGGCAGGGATGGAGCCAGTAAAGGTGAGTGTAGGTAGGGAGGTAGGGAGGAGATAGGTCAGTCCAGGGAGGGCTCCACCCCGCCTCTTCGACTTGTCTGCCTCCTCTCCACCTATCCTCTCCTCTATCCATCCTCTATCCGCCTCCCCCTCTCTCCCTATTTATTCCAGAACCCCCTTCCCCTCCCCCATTTCTGATGAAGGGTCTAGGCCCGAAACGTCAAGTTTTCCTGCTCCTATGATGCTGCTTGGCCTGCTGTGTTCATCCAGTCCCACGCTTGTTAGCAAGGGCAGCAGTTATTTCCCATCCAGATCTGAAGAAGCGTCACTGCACCCAAAACAATAACTGTGCTTTCTCTCCAAAGATGCTGCCCATCCTGCTGAGTTTTCCCAGCATCTTCTATTTTTGTTAACAATAAGCTTCCATGTCACACCATGTTTAGGCATAGCATGAAGTTTCATTGCGAGGGCTTCCTTAAATAAAATCATGTTATCTTTCTGACATTCCCCACAGATTATCTGCTCCCATATTTCACACGGATAATGTTGTGGCTGGAGTCCTTGTGACCTTGTTTTAAGTTGAAAGACAATGTAGAAGGAGAAAGAAGTAATAAATTCATCAGAAGCCCAACAAGAACGGCAACCTCCAGTAGCTGCTGTGGGCCATGTGGAGGGTGAAGCAGTAGGTGGAGATTCCTCAAGGAGGTGAATGATAATATCGATACTCCACAACTGCAAGCCTCGTTGTCATTTTCCTCAACTCTCTGAAAGATAGGGCAGGCATTATTTAAGCCCATCATCACTGGTCTGTGTCATCTGCGGGAATTGAACTTGTGCCGTGAGCAACTGTGTAGCAACCTCATCCAAGTGGCCATCAAGGTAACATCTGTTGGTTTCAATGAAAGGTTGGGGACCTCTCTGGCATCTGTCAACCCCCAGCCCATAAATGTATCTGGGATGTAACTGATACCATTTTAGAGTCATAGAGTCATAGAAATGTACAGCATGGAAACAGACCCTTCGGTCCAACCTGTCTGTGCCTACCAGAAATCCTAAATTATCTATTCCCATTTGCCAGCATTTGACCCATATTCATCTAAACCCTTCCTGTTCATATACCTTTTAAATCTTGAAATTGTACCAGCCTCTACCACTTCCTCTGGCAGCTTATTCTATACATACACCACCCACTGTGTGAAAAAGTTGCCCCTTAGGTCCGTTTTGAATCATTCCCCTCTTACCGTAAACCTATACCCTCTAGTTTTTGACTATCCCACCCCAAGGAAAAAGACTTTGTCTATTTGCCCAACCCATGCCCCTCATGATTTTATGAACCTCATTACAGTCACCACTCAGCTTTCAATGCTCCAGGGAAAATAGCCCCAGCCTATTCAGCCTCTTCCTATCGCTCAAACCCTCTAATCCTGGCAACATCTCTGGCAACAACCAGAGATAGTGGGAACTGCAGATGCTGGAGAATGTTAAATTTTTTCCGGAGAAGGGTCTAGGCCGGAAACGTCAGCCTTCCTGCTCCTCTGATGCTGCTTGGCCTGCTGTGTTCATCCAGATCTACAGCTTGTTATCTAACATCCTTGTAAATCTTTTTTGAATCCTTTCAAGTTTCACAACATCCTTCCTGTAACACGGTGACCAGAATTGCAGACAGTATTCAAAAGTGGCCTACCCAATATCCTGCACAACCACAACATGACCTCCCAACTCCTACACTCAATGCACTGTCCAATAAAGGCAAGCAGACCAGATGCCCTCTTAAGGGTAACTATGGATAGGCAAGAAATGCTGGCCAGCCTGTGAAGCCCACATCCCACAAATGGAAGGAAAAAACAACAAACACCATCCTATCAACCTGCAAGTCCACTTTCTAGGAACTATGAACTTGCACTCCAAGGTCCCTTTGTTCAGTAACACTTTCCAGGACCTTTCCATAAAGTGCATAAGTCCTGCCCTGGTTTGCCTTTTCAAATGCAGCACCTCACAGCACCTCACACTTATCTAAATTAAATTCCATCTGCCATTGCTCAGCCCAATGGCCCATCTGATCAAGATCCTGTTGTACTCTGAGGTAACCTTCTTTGCTGTCCACTACACTTCCAATTTTGGTGCTATCTGTAAACTTACTAACCATACCTCCTATGTTCATGTCCAAATCATTTATATAAATGATGAAAAGCAGTGAACCCAGCACTGATCCTTGTGACACATCACAGGCTCTACCAAATCCTCCACCACCACCCTCTATCTTCTACTTTGGAGCTGGTTCTGTATCTAAATGGCTGGTTCTTCTGGTATTCAGTATGATCTAACCTTGCTAACCAGTCTACCATGAGGAACATTGTCGAATACCTTACTTAAGTCTATATAGATCACATCCACCACTCTGCCCTCATCAATCCTCTTCATTATGTGCTCACAAAACTCTATCAAGTTGGTGAGACATAGCATCCTAAGCACAAAGCCATGTTGACTATCCCTAATCAGTCCTTGCCTTTCCAAATATATGTAAATCCTGTCCCTCAGGATTCCTCCAACAAATTGCCTACCACTGATGTCGAGCTCACCTGTCCATAGTTCTCTGGCTTTTCGTTACTACGTTTCTTAAATAGTGGCACCACATTAGCCAACCTTCAGTCTTCTGGCACCTCACTAATGGCAATCATTGATACAAGTATCTCAGCAAGGAGCCCAGTGATCATGTCCCTAGATTCCCATAGAGTTCTAGGAAATACCTGATTAGGTCCTCAAGATTTGTCCACCTTTATGTATTTTAAGATGTCCAGCACCACCTCCTCGATAATTTAGACATTTTTCAAGATGGCACTATCTATTTCCACACATTCTATATTTTCCATATCATTCTCCATGTAAACTCTGTTGCAAAAACTCGTTTAATATCTCCCCCCCGTATCTCCTGTGGTACCACACATAGGCAGCCCTGCTGATCTTTAAGGGGCCTTATTTCTTCAGCTTACAGCTATTATCCTTCCCACTTGCAGAGGAGTGTTAAGCAGTTGAGGTGGTGGGATTGTGTACCATCACTGGCTTTCCCCAGGGAGCTATTAACTGTAGCCATGTTGCTTTCAGAGTGTCTTATCACCTACTGGCAGAGATAGTAGGAACTGCAGATGCTGGAGAATCTGAGATAACAAGGTGTAGAGCTGGATGAACACTGCAGGCCAAGCAGCATCAGAGGAGCAGGAAGGCTGACATTTCGGGCCTTCAATTTCTGAAGAAGGGTCTAGGTCCTACACCTTGTTACCTACTGGTAGAGTTTGTCAACAGGAGATACTTCCAGTCATCAGTGTTCAAATTGTATGCCACTGTGCCAGATATCGTGGAAGCTAGCATAACTCTTACAACTTAGAGAACTAATTGTTCCACCATCCTCCAAAGTCCTTGGCCAGCTAGGGAAGGCCTTTGGGAGACAGGCGATATCCCTTTTAAACAAAACTCACGACACATTATGAAACTCTCAGAATGATGCAGTAGGAAGATACAACAATAAACAAGTTTCCACCAGGACCATCATGGAACAGACTACAGTCTTCCTTAAGCTGAGGTTTCCATGCCTGCACTATTTGCAACATAGCCTAGAAAGGGTGTGCACCATTGTGGCATATTGTACCCTTTAGAACTGGAGCAGACAATGAGGGGAATGTCCTGGATGGAGATAAAATGGGAGAATGACAACAATCTTCTGAAGACATTGATGAGATTGGAGATCAGGACATTGACAGGTGAGCTGTCTAATATGGCATGACAGAACAATACATCCTCGGGCTCAAGACGTTAGTGATAACTTAATTGAAATTTTCTTCCAGGTTGAATGAATTAAATTTTATTGTTTAACATTCTTTTGGTAACCTGTTAAGCAGCCCTATCTTACACGCAAAGACATGTGGACTATTGCAAACCTTCACATTTTCTGTTTCTGAATAAATGTCTTATTATCCATACGATTGTATGCTTAATATTTTTGAGCGATTCCAATTTCAAATATCTATACACTACACATCCAGTTGACTGTTAGGGATTAAAACAGCAGTCAGTGTGACATTGAACTAACACATGACATGGCACTAAGGTTTGCTAGCTTTTTATGCTTCAGTCAGCATATCCTATGTTACTTGTGCAATGAAGTCACTCATAAAATTCAGCAGGTTAAGGGGATCTTGAGGCAAATCCAGTTGACTCTTCCATCGTTTGTAATCCTTCAATGGTTCAGGGTGCTCATAGATTGCTAAATTGCTCTGAAATGCTTAAAAATCTCTAGGACAGCAATAAACCTGTGAGTGGCAGCTTTTTGTACAGCTGTTCTTGATAGACCAATGCACTATGAAGGAGAATGAATCTATGGGGTGAATTTGTATTTGTAGATACATTTTATTTCCTTCAAAAAGCGCACAATTTATAGACAGTCAATCAATATGACATTTTATAAATTCCTACTTTACAAATAAAACCAATCTGACTCCACACCAAAACACAAACAGATTCTAAACAAAGTCTCACATCTATCATCCATCACCTATTTAGGTCTGACCTAAAATGTCACCTCTTCTTTACACTGATAAAACCTTTAGTTCTCTCAGGACTGTGACTTGAAAAGAGTTCTGGGATCTACATATACATATTAATCAATTAAAACCTTCTAACTATTTAAAGATTTAACAGCATTTTAGATTTGTTTAGTACACCTTCATCAATGATGTGAACCTTTGATCTTTTACTTATAAATTCTGCATCTGATACTGCCTCTGTCACTAACACTTAAAGAAGGACTGAGGCTCCGAAAGCTTGTGTTTTCACATAAATCTGTTGGACTATAACTTGGTGTCATGTGATTTCTGTCTTTGACTAACTTTGAATGGCAGAGCACTCCCTTAAAAAGTTGACCGATAGAGTGAGCCTTGCTCTGCAAAATCAGATGGAATCATCACTGATTATCTACCGTAACATCAGTGCAATTGTAAAATTAAGAGTGAGGACCAGAGCCTAGAACAATCTCTGGAAATTGCGTTTACCCTCACTATTAAAATACAATGCATTGATTGCAGTCTTCAAAGACAATATACAAGAACTTCTACTGTCTGAGGCTACCAGCAGACAAGGAGTTTTTTGCTTGTGAATGATGAGCAATGATTGGGCATTTCAACTTCTTTCATCCTTGTGATGTCTGAAGAGGCTGCTCATCTCTCACAGGGTGCAACTTAATTGGTTTGACAGTGAAATTATACTCAAGCAGACTTTTTGACCATGCAAGTTAATATCTATTTACAAAAATGAAAGGTTATTTATGATGATTTTTAACACATGCCATCTACGTGCACTCTGTACTTTATTCTGTCCTTCCTCTGTCTCCCAGGATGGCCTGATTTGGCAAACCTGACTTGTTCAGTTAGGATGGAGTTTGGACCTCCAGGCCTTTCTGACCTGGAAGATGCAGGTGAGCATTCTGTGGTACCTTTGTACCTGACGGGCACAGGCCTGCTGAGCATGCCTGGCCCAGATGCAGGCTCACTCTCTTTGTCTTGGACAGCTACAGCCTTTTCAATCGCAGGCGGGGGGAAGGTAAAGAGGCTGGGCACCTCTTGAGCATCCTGAGAAGAAGCTATGAGGCATACTGTGTATGGCTCCTCCTCTCTATAGGAACCTGTTCTCACCACTTTGTCTCCCTGAGAGGCAGGAGCACCTGAAGTGGGGCTAAAGATCCTTAACTCCCTCTCATCTTGTCGTGAATGTTGAGCACTTATGCCCAAAACGCTGAGTGTGCTGGACCTGTCTCTCCATGCCAGTCACCAACCTATCCACGGAGACATCAAGACACATGCATGGCAGAGCCAGGATCGTACTGCTAATGTTGGTGAACTCCTCCATCCTTCAATCCAGCTTAGTAAATGTATCTTAGTGGTTGTCTGCTGTTCCTGTATCTCACTGTGCATTTTGACTATGTCATTAAGGGCTAGATTATGGGATCATCTTCTTCCTGGGATTGAACAGGGATCATCTCTCTGGTCATCCCTTCATTGCCAGAGCCCTGTGCCATTTTTATCTCAATCAGTTGTGGAGATGTATCAGTGATGTACTCACCAGGTTATGTTCTCAAGTAAAGATGGGCTGAACTGCCTACTTCTGTTGTTATACTTACGGTCTTTTGGTTATAAACTACTGATCCCTCAGCCCACAGTAGGTAGCAATCAGCAGAAGGTTTCCTTGCTGCTGCCACAAGTGTTCATTAGATCTACAGTCTTTGAAGAAGCTCCAGATCAACACATTCCCAACTATATTCTACTGTTCTACCACCTTTTACGATTGAGACAGGACATACCTAAATTTGCTGATGGTGGGGTATCCAGACATTGTAAGATATGATTCTGTAACCATGACTATGTCAGGCTGTTGTGTCACTAGCTTGTGGGTAAGTACTGCCAATTTTGCCATATGTCATCAGATGGTAGCTAGATTTGCAAGATTGATAGGACAGAGTTTTCATTGTCGCTTAGTGCCAGTGCCTAGGTCAATGCCAAGTTGCCTTCTAGTTTCATTCCTTTCCTTAGGCTTTTTAACAGTTTGTCACAACAGAGTGGCTTTTTAGAGATAACAAGGTGTGGAGCTGGATGAACACAGCAGGCCAAGCAGCATCATAGGAGCAGGAAAGCTTGACGTTTCGGGCCTAGACCCTTCATCAGAAAATGAGTGGCTTTTTAGTCCATTTTCACAGATCTTTTAAGACTCATTGAAATGGCTATGAGTCGAAAGTTACATGTGGGACAGACAAAGGTTGATTACTTAAGTCAGATGATGAGGAATTTCTTCTGTTCGAGGGTGCCTATGAAATTCTTCACTGCAGAGGAATGTCGAGGCTGAGTCATTAAGTATATTCATGAATTGAAGATTATCAGATCAGCCAGGATTTTATGAAGAGACAGAGCAGACTCTGGTCAGAATGGTCTACTTCTGCATCTATGTCTTGCTGTCTTCTAAGGGTAGTGGATTTCCTTCTCCAAAGGACGATGGTAAACCAGATGCGTTTTTGCATCAGTTCAAATTGGTGTTATGGGCATCATTAGATTAGCTTTTAATCTGAGATTTTTTAGTTGCACTCAGATTTCAGCATCTGCCATGGTGGGATTTGAACCCATGTCTGCATGCACCAGCCAGGGTCTCTGGAATAAGAGGCTAATTATGTTGTCAATATGCCACAGCCTCCCATTGTCCCCATTCCTTATCCGGGATCTCCAAGAACTGTGGGGGCCTTCTTTTCTATATGTTCCAGTCCTTCATGTAGTGAGATATGCTCCCACAAAGTGCTTGAGAAATCCAGAAAATTGACACAGTAGCAATAAATTAACAGTGATGTATTTGCTGGTCCGGATTGTGTGTGATTTACCAAGTCATTATTAATGTTTGTTCACTTGAATCACTGCTGGCGCTATCAGAATGCATCTGCTTCCTGTTAAGGAATTGTCAATGTTTGCTGCTAAGAAAAAGAGTATGTGGAGAAAAGAAGGAGCAAGTAACTCTGCAAATGTTCAGAGAGGGAAAAGCAGGTTAATATTTCAGATTTAATCCTTCATAAGTACTTTATGGGAGAAGGATCCTGATTGAACAATTAACTAAATTGTGCCTCTCTCTTTCTGATGCTGACCAATTCGTGTATACTTCCAAACTTTTTATAATTTCAGGAATTCCACCGTTCACCATTTACCCCTTTTTTTTCCTTTCCTTTAATGTAGTCCTTGTGGTTTTCCAGGTTCACTTTCTCAAAACTTCAATATTTCACCTGTGCAGACATTTTTCATTCACCAAATATTTACAGTGCAAAAGCAGGGTTGAAGCAATAAATATAAGCAGCTCTGTTCAGAGGATTTGGTTGCTGAGCAGTAAGATATTCAATGATGCTTTTGATTACTATACTTTGAATGTTGCTCATGCCTGGCTTTACAATCTGTATCGTGTCCAATATCGTTCATGGCTTTAGATCTATAGTGTCATCTTCTTTAACCCTGCTTCTTTTCCAGTGCAACTGGTCGGCAAATCGTTTTCTTCTTAGATAATCCCCCAGGGTCATGGATGACCTTCTCGAACTCTGACGTCGTTGGTCCTAGGATGACTAAATAGTCCAATACTGGATCCATAAGCCGGTGGTGTTTAATGGTCCACTTCGGTTTTCATATAATCTTTGCATAGTTGTTGTTTAATCTACTCCTGGGCCAGTTGGAGATGTTCAACATCCTTGGCACCTTGGCTTCTTCTACAAACTGGGTGGTTTTAGGCTAGAGATTCTAATGAGTCAGTGGGGGTATTGTATATTTTTCAGGGTGGATTTAAGGATGGCCCTGAAGTGTTTGCTCTGTCCTCCTGGTAACCACTTGATGTGCTGAGGTTTGGAGAACAGGGCTTGTTTTGGAATTCTTGTGTCAACATATATATTGATGTGACCTGCCCACCCAAAGCAGCAGATTAATTGTAACCAGTGCCTCGATGCTGGGGAGAACACTATCATTAGAGCATTTATACTGCTCGTGGATTTGCAGGGTTTTGAGGAGGCATTGCTCGTGACATTTCTCTGAGTCTTTGAAATGTCTGCCGTACATTGTCCACGTCTCCAACATGTACAGAAGGGCCAGTAATATTGCTCCCTATAGACCATGATGTGGATGTTAGGTTTGAGATCTTTGTCATCAAACAGTTTGTTCTGCAGATGTCCAAAGGCTGTGTTGGCACAGTGGAGATAATGTTAAATTTCCTTGTTCATGCAGATCATCAGTGAGAGAGAGCTGCTAAGGTCTAGGAATTGATCAACATTGTCCAGTAGTTCACTTTGACTCTTGATCATTTGGCAGCAGCAGTGTTGTAGATGGTCTCTGTATTCCAGATGTTGGCCAAAGACCAAAATTTTCACATGGCTCTGTTAGTGAATGAACAATAGTTGAGAGCTTTACCTCTGAACATGCACACAATAAACATGTTTGCATACAGCACTCAATGACCGAGGATAAGCTGTTTTTTTCTGGAGTGGATGCGATACAGGTTGAATAGATTTGTGCTCATTCTTTAGATTGGCTTCACACCAGTGGGATGTCTCATGAATAAGTTGCAGAATGAGTGATGTGACAAGAATGATAGAGATGGGTGTTCCTACAATGATAACGCCTCACCTGAGCACAATTTGCACACGTATTGGGTGTGTGCTGGATCCATTGGTGAGGATCACATCTTGTACACCAACATGCAGCAGGATGAGGACGGTCATAAGTTTTTGTGGGCAATCAAATTTAAGGAGAAAGCTGTACAGTTCTGCTTGTTTGACTGATTCAAAGGACTTTGTGAGGTCTCTTTGCTGCTGCTCTCTGCAATTTTCCTAAAATTGTTTTGCTGTGAAGATTAAGTCTACAGAATGTCTACAGTATGCCTCTTGATGGAATCTGTATTGTGACTCCAGGAGGGGTTTTACAGCCACTGAAAGAGGGTGATTGAGAAGGATTTTTGCCAAGATCTTCCCTGTGGCAGATGGTGGGACACCCCTCTGTAGATACCTTAATTTGTCATATCTCATTTCTTGAATTACAACACCTTGGACCTTCCTGATCATGCTTTCCTTATTCCAATAAAAGGAAATGAGGCTGTGTATATGAGCACAGAATGCTTCTTCATTGTCTTTAAGTATTTCAACATGGATTCCATCTGCCTTGTTTGTTCTCAGCTGCCAAATAGATTTTTCAACCTCATGTAGGGATAAGATTGTACTGAGTTGGTGGCAGGTAGCATGTCATGGGCTGTAATTGAGAGTAGTCACTTTCATGACTGCATCTTTGTTGAGGAGGTCCTCAAAATGCTCCTTCCAACAAGTGCTTGCTGCCTCCCTGTCCTTGATGAGTAAAACTTCATCATTAACTCTCAGTGGGTTTAGGCCCTTCATTGGTTGAGCCTTAACTGCAGATGAAGCATCTATGTATGTCATGACTCTCTGCGTTAATAGATTTCTTGAGCACTTTCCACCCAACATCTGTTCTTTAGGTCAGGATTTCTTTTGTTAGGTCTCGTCTTCATTTTTCTGTAGATCCATGATTTGCCTCAAGAATTGGAAGGGTTTTCAGTTCAGGAATACCTTGTGCATGTGATTTTAGTAGCACTTGCCCAGCTGTTCTGAAGCAGGATCTCTGGATTCGAAACATTAACTCTGCTTTCATTCCAAAGATATTGCCAGACCTGCTGAGTAATCTCCAGATATTTTTGCTTCCGTTTATGATGCACTTAAGGATAGACCTATGGACATTCTGTGGTTCATGTATTTTGAGCATCGTCAGGTAAAATCAGGTGCTAAGTAGGCCCTGTATGGTTAATCCTCCACCCACAACTAGATTAATACCAGAGATAGGAATTAATTGCCTGTTTAAGGGCCTCAATTGCAGCAGGAGGGGAAGGTTCTCCAGGGACTTCTGCCATAGGCTTGATCAGGGTGAAGGTGGGAAGGCAGTGGGCTCCTGACTTAGTGTCCCCTCTTACTTTGTTAAATGCCTCCACCAAACTCGCCACAGGGGAGGATAGAAGGTTCCACACACAGGGAGATGCACAAACAGCAACTATGAAGTGGTAAGAGGAAGTTGCGCAAGAGGAAAAGTAAACAAAAATTGAGGAACGGTCACTGGACCCGAAATGTTAACTCTGATTTTTTCTTCACAGATGCTGTCAGACCCGCTGATCTTTTCCAGCAATTTCTATTTTTGTTCCTGATTTACAGCATCTGTAGTTCTTTCGGTTTTTATTTAGGAAAAGTAAACCACTCGCTTGAAGGCAAGATCATTTTTGTTCACAGCTGAAGAAGTAAATTGATGTTCCATGTGGCAGGAGTGAGTCTGTCACACATCCTCCAACTCCACTCATTAGAGATTTATGTTTGGATGCTTTAAATCTCTCCTTGTGACTTTGCAGAGATCATCTGCATAGATGAATGATAAAGAAATTGTAATTAGTCATTTGTGTTAATATTAAACAGCAGTGATGCTAACCTTGGATGAAGATTCCTGGAACAGACATATTATTACAATTTCAATTGATTACGTTTGGATATATTTACATTGCTGATGTAGATTTTGTAATATTTGATTGTGAGAGAGAGCACAAAAAATGGAGTTAGAGAGAAAACTGAAAATTCCAATATTCGCAGACTGGTTAAGAGTGGTTCTTACTTTTTCTATTACCTGGTTGGGTTTCTTGTCTTTCCACATTTACTAAGTAAGCCCATTCTCTAATTTGCTGAGATGGCCCAGGATGTATATAAATCTCGTGAACTGGTTGAAGTTAGAGAGGCATGGTGTGCAACACAGTAACAAAGCACACATTACACTCACCTGAAACTATTCAACTCTGGAATGTTCCCAAACCAAATGACCTCATGCAGTGAACATCAATACACACAGGGATAAAATTTGCTATCAATTTGCTTTTCAGGTGCCAGCTGTGTTTTGGAATTTGTGGAGATCTATGGGAATGTGTGTGGGATACAGGAAATCTTCATAAACATGTCTCTGTAGTCACCACAAAGTGTCTTTTCTCAAGATGAGAAAGGCATGCTTTTAAAAATTGTATGCATTGAAACAGCATTAAAGATTCAGAAGAGATTTACATAAATCACTTGTGGTCTGATCTAGATTGGTACATTTTTATTACATGATAAATACAATTACTCGAATGTCACAACATTTGTTTCAAATATTGTAAAGTGAACCAGCAGCAGGATAAGGTAGCTATTCCACTTTATTGCACAAGGGCCTTACTTTGGTAGAATATGTCATAGTTTCTCGACATCTTTTTAATTCATTTTATAACACAGTTCCAACTAAATGAACTTGTTTGCAGCCTTGGGCAGTCTGAGTAATCTCTACTTACTCTTCTAACGTGTTTAGCATTTCAAACATTAAGTGGTGCTATTTGTTTTTAGTTATGATGCATTCCTTTGCGAAAATTGCTGGAAAAATGATCACTTTTCATTCTACGTGTGTTACTCTAATTGCATGATGCCAGTAACCATTTATATACTCACATATAAGTGCATTGAATTGTCGTAGCAATCTGTCAATATCTAAGATTTGAAGAAATCTGTAACTGTTAAGGATTTGAATGAAGCAGATTGAAAATCCAAAGGAAACTACATTTAATTATTTTATATCAATTTACACCAACCCAAATTTGGACAGTTTTAGGTCTAGATAAATAAAATAGCACACTTCACAGCTCTTCTTTTTGTGATCTGTCATTGTATAAAAACAACACTAGTTTATAGGTTTTGTCATAGACTTCTTGAGTGTGTAGACATTGAACCATGGCCTTAAGAGTTAGTTTGCTGGAGTTGTTTGGGCAATAATTGGACAAGTAAGAATTTGACCAAGTAAATGCATTCCCATTCAGCTGAACAGTAGCACTAAACTTTGGGTTTTTGGAAAGGAAATAATGAAATAAACGAAAAATTTACAATATTGGAGCTTTATTGAGTCATCATCTTAACACAAAAACAAATTAGCGCTGAATTTGAATGCCTGCCAAGAGCAAAGTCATAAGACATTTTTCAGAAAGGGTGGAAAGATATGAAGGACTTTGCAGCTCTTGCACCTCATATCTGTGAAGTTCAAAGCCCTGAAACAAATTTCTATGAACTAAACTCCTTAAAATTATTTTGAGCCATCAAGAATTCTCCTTTTTCACAGCAAATGTAACAGACAGCAGCAGAAAATGTCTTTATATTATCCCTTAAAGTAAATAATGGCAGAGCAGCCATCTTGGTCACAATCATAGAGTTGAGTTCTCACATAGGAAATCCCTGTCGAAGACTGAGACAAGCCGAAAACTTCAAAATTATACTTGGATTGTGAATGTGTTCTTAGTTTAAATATTTGTTTGTATATCCTATTCATTTCCAAGTGTTTTTGAACAACTTGTTACACTTCTGAGGGAGTTGGTTACTTTACATTTCTTTCTAGGCAAATGCATGTAGCCAAAATTACTGTTAGGCATACTCATTACTCTGACAGATATTTTCATCATTTAATTTTTCCGTACCCTAAATTATTAAAACCATTATTAAAAGCAAATCTAGGAATGGTGCCTCAATAATATTTAATTATTAAAATCCAGTCCAGGATTGGAATTTAATAATTAAATATTATGGAATCATCATTCTAAAGATTGCGCACACATACTTGTTGCTTTAAAGACCCACAGACATAAATTATCTCGAGTTCTTAAATTAGAAATTGTTTGTACTGAGTTGATTATCTCAGGTGAGTTGTCTCTGCTGCAATATACTGAATAGGTATGTTTCATTCTGTGAAATATTTGATAGTCTAAAAACTCTTGCGGGTGTGAGCATTTGATAGGTGATAAAGTTGACTAAGTTCCTATCATAATTTAGAATTGCACCTAGTTCAGGATTAATGTTAAAAATAAGTTCCATTGAATAAATTTTCCTTTGCTTTGGAGTAAAGATGGTTGAATTAGAACAGCCTGTGACTAGGGACGGAAATGCATTCCTACATACATCGGCAGCTCTTACTTTTGTCCATGGTGTTGTTAAGATTTGATCTTGGAAAGCCTTGTATTAGTTCTTCAAACTCAGAGGCCCACCTGCTATCCTTGATTTGAAGCATCTTCCACAAGCTGCAACATACTTGGCCACATTTTAAACTTGTTTTTTGTCTCCTGCAGCCAGTGTTTCTAGATTCCTGACAATGGCTCAGTGGTTAGCACTGCTACCTCACAGTACCAGGAATCTGGGCTCAATTCCACCCTCAGACAACTGTATAAACTCCATGCAGACATTCTTGTCGTGTCTGTGTGAGTTTCCTTCAGGTGCTCCAGTTTCTTCCCACAGTCTAAAGATGTGCAGATTAGGTGTGTTGGCCATGCTAAATTGTCCATTGTGTGCAGGTTAGGTGGATCAGACATTCAGGGATAAACAGCAACAGATACAAACAGATGTAATTCAAAACCATTCATAATTATGGAAATGTGAGAACTGATTTACAATTCAATGTCACTCATGTGCACTCAAAACATTATCTTTTCTCCCCTTTCCTTCCACTGCATCTGAGTGTAGTCCCTGGGATTGCAGCTGGCACAAGGGGAGACTGCTGGCAGTGGGGTTTCTTGGCCTTCAAGATTTGATTGTATGAATTCGAGGGCATTTCAGTCTAAGCAGTCCAGGCATTTGAGAATCTCCTTGATGGAGGCAAGTGACTTTCCTCAGACTGAACTTACGCAAGTCAGAAAGGGACAGGCAGGGTGGAGCTGGACGATTCAGCCACATCTGAGTATCCTGAGTGGAGACTTCAAAAGGACTTGTGTGTAGTTTGTCCTGGCTGGGTGTCTTCTGTCACCGCCTTGTCTCTTTATGTGGAAGTGGGCACCTGGAGTGAGTGCCAGATTCTCTATCCCACCGTCCAGCATATCTTTAGTTATGAGGACCAATAGCTGGGGTGATGGATTGCAGGTCTATGCAGTTCTCCAGCGCACCCTGTGGGAGTTGGACCTTGCTCTCCATGGCACCCATCAACCTGTCCATGAAAGTGGCCAGCAATCACATACTTGAGGCAACTGAGTGCCCATAGCATAGCTGCATCTTGAAGCCTCTGATCTATGAGGGCCTTTGCCTCCCACATACCTGCCTGCTGCTCCTGTGCCTCCCAGTGCATGTGGATGAAGCTCCTGATTGCCAATACTAAAGAGTCCTCTCCTCCCTGGGGCTGAGCCACTGCCTGGTCTCTGACAGTCCTCTGAGTGCTAAGGGCCTGCGGAACTGTCTCAGTGAAGTGCTCACCAAATCATGGTTTCTAAACCTGATATTCCCACAAAAGAAATGTGGAGGTGAGGCAAAGTTCTGGTGTGGGGGTGTGGGGAGCAATAATAGCAAGTAAGGAAAGATATTGTGTGTAATAGTGAGAGAGGCAAAGCATGAACCTTGGTAGGAGGTAGAAATACGATGAGTGTAAATTAGCGGAGAGAAAAGCATGACATTTACTTTGGCAGAGCAGAAAAGATCATTGATCTTATTGGCACTGCTGATCACTCATCCAAACAGTAGAAACAGAACTGACCTGGGTGGTGATCTCTGACTAGGCTGACAGAGTCTGGTGATGTGGCCTTCTCTGTTGGTCCTCTGGGAAAGGAATGGCCAACCTCCGGACTAACCCATCCTCCAGGACCTCCAGGTAGCTAACAGAGAATTATGATGCTGTTTTCCCCTTCTCCAACATCTGCAGGATAACTGTCTTTCGATAAGCAGGGTAACTTCAGAATGCCAGTGCTCATCTGGATTCATAAAACTTTTCAAAGATGGTGTGAGCAGCAGGGCTGTATTCTTTTGACAGGTGCCCACTGACTGGCGAGTTATTCCTTGGCAGGGGGTGGAATGGGGCTAGAATAGGGTGAGAAGGGCAACGTATTAGCAGCACATGTAGTTAATGATACGGGTTTGATAAAATGTGGCAAGAAGTCTTGCAGAGAGAATACCTTCATGAAACTCAATGAAAAAAAAATGTAAAAATGTTTGAGTCATCATAGGCACTAAATGATTCATTTTGCTGTTAGTCAATAACATATTCTTCTTTAAAGCTTCAACCTAATGGGTGAACAAAAAACACTACTTCTTCAGTGCATAACCACGTGACTCAAAATCCAACCATCAAAAGGAAAATCACCTTAAAACAGATGGAGTCATGTTTTGCTGCATCTCTTGGTTTCTTAAACAGCAAGCCTTCATAGCATTAACCAGGACAGAAGAGGCCCTTTGGCCCATCAATTCTGTACTGCCAGAAGTATACTACTATCTATACTCGTCCCACTCTCCCACATTAGGCCCATAGCCTTGAATGTCATGAACTTCAAGTGTTCATCCAAGGACTTTTTAAAGTTTCTGAGGTTTCCTGCCTCAACAAGCCTCCCAGGCAAAGCAGTCTAGACCCCCAGCTAAAGAGAACTGCAAGACATATTTAGCTTCTTATTAAGCAATGCTGAGTCGACCAAAATATATTCCACTTCCAGCGTGTTTTTATATCTCTCTGAATATGAACTGCAATCGACAACGCTGATACATAATTGCATTAAATAGATGACACATGATAAGCAGAATATTCCAATGGATTATTTGAGTTTGTTCTACAATGAATAGTTAAATAAAGAAAGGCCACAGTATGCTCCTATCCTCTAAACGGTTTTGTCATTAAGACTTTGAATGGGGCACTCTACTGACCTTACATTACTATTCACTTGCATAGAACAGCAGCCTATTAAATATCACAACCTCCTGACCCTGATTAAATGCAAGATAAGGTAACCACCAGTTCCAGGAAAAAAAAACCTGCCGGGGTCAGGATTCACAGGGAAGAAACTGTGGTGTAATCTGCAAATGGTTGATTCTGTTGCCATTTAAGGTTGTAACTCACAGCAGGGATCAGCAAATAAATTAAGTTCTGGTGAAGTTGCAGCAGGGCCAGCACAACTGATCTTTTTATTAAATCGAATGCTGCTGGCTTCTTCAGAAAGGAATTACTTGGTCTTTGCCCAGAAGGCTGCATTTAAGTGAATACATGAACACTATCTAAGGACATGTGCATTTCCCTGGGAGCATTCAAGCTCAACATATCTCCCAGAAGGAAAGTTATCAAACATATTAATTGCATCATTTATTTTGCTTAGCTTTTCAAATGTAGCACACAAGAGGTAGCTGAGGATACAGATAAGCGTTTTCTTTGTGTTGATTGATTTCCCAGGAAATCCATCGAAAATAAGTCAGTTGTTCAAAATTAATGTCTGAAATGTAAAGCTGCTTTTGACAAAAAGATATTTTAGTACTTGTTCATCATGTAAAATTCCATGGGGGTCATTTTATGTGTTATATACAGATTCATTTTAAGGATGGTTGTGTATTCGAATGCATTTAATTTGCTTCCAGAAAAAACATTTTCCACAAGCATTAGAGGAAGTTAAGGATGCTAATGCAATTTATCAGATGATTCATTTTGCTTCTGTATAAATTTACATCTTACAATAAAGCTATATAACTTAGCCTGGAAATAGAGGTCATTATTTTTACTGAAATTTGGTAAGGGTTTAAGGGAGACCAATAATAGCTAACAGAGCCATGGGTGCCAGCAGCCCAGAGATCCTGCTGAATTGAACAGCAGGATATCATTGTGCTCTTTAGAACACTTCCTGCCCAACTGCTGGTAAAATGGGTAGCTAGGTGAGTGGTGAAAAGGAAAAACCAAGGGTTGGAGCCACAGGTCCCAGGAAATCAGAAGAGGCAGATAGATCACAATCAGAAAGGCTGGAGGAAGTTGGCAAACTGGAGAACTGAAGATAGGGGACCTGATGGAGGCAGCCATTCAGGGCTGGGGTGATCAAAGGCTTCTGAACAGTAGGGAGAGGAGTGTAGATGATCCTCCTGGTCCTCAATGAGTATAATAAACGCACTTGTTGAGCAGGCAGCTTTTGCCTCTCTTTTGCCATCATTTCCATTGTGGAAGCCCAAATTAAAAGCTAAATCCCTTCTCTCTATGTCTAAAACCCTACAGGCTCTAATGACCATAAAAGAGGTGGTGACATTGAGCTTGGCATGTCGGGCTCAGGTTTCCTAGCAGGAGCCATTCCCACCAATAGTGTGAGGTTCATATGGAGTCTGTGATCTTACAATGCAACATTTCTGTACTTGTTTAAGCAATCATTGGAAGTATCACATACATAGATTTCATAGAATCCCTACAGTATGGAAACAGGCCCTTTGGCCCAACAAGTTTACACCAACCTTCAGAGCAACCCACCCAGACCCATCCCCCTATAACCCACCTAATCTACACATGCCTGAACAATATGGGCAATTTAGTATGGCCAATCCACCCAGCCTGCACATCTTTGGACTGTGGGAGAAAACCAGAGCACCCAGAGAAAACCCCACACTGATACAGGGAGAATGTGCAAACTCCTCACAGAGGGTTGCCCGAGGGCAGAATTGAACCTTGGTTCCTGGAGCTGTGAGGCAGCAGTGCTAACCACTGAGCCACCATGCCACCTCAGTTTGCTCATCTTGGGAGGTCGGGGCTTTTCATTCATGAAAAACATAAATCCATTCACACTGCATAAAGGTTGCCAGATTTTATTTCATGAAAGGTACAGGCCTGCTTCCGAACACTGGATTGTGGTTTTGAACAGTAAGAGTAAATTATAATATCCAATTCTATGTTCCTCTTGTACCATAAGAGAGAGATTGGGAGCTGGCAATTGTGGAGGACAAAGGCAGGATGAAATGGAAATACAATTAATCAAGGGGAATGAATGACTTGAGTGCTTAGCACCTGCTTCTGGAAGAGTTGATGGAGCCGGGTAATTTCTGAGATTTTAATTAGTACCGATCGTCTACCTCTAACTTATCAGAAAAGAAGCATGTAGAATGATTCTATACTGTACTTTCCACAATCCCATCAATGTTAAAAGTTTTTATGTGTAACTTTTGTTTTGTAAGTTGCAGAACTTTTAACAAACAGAAAATGCCAAGTTAGCAGTGCAGACTTTAAATTGTTGGAAATGTTCTTACTCAGCACATAGCACTTAATTAACTGTCTACTTTTTTAGGCTGATTGTTACCAGTTACTGCAATGATTATTGTTTGACTTCAAGGTATTTCATTTTGTGAAACCGAGAAATAGGCTTTTAATAGGAATGAATGCCATCTCAAGCGAGAATTTCAATCATAACTGACAACAAGGATGCAATTTTAAAATAAATTAGTAACATTTATGACCGTGTTTTGTAGCATGACAACTTCAATTTTTTTTGAGCTTTTTAATTTTAATGCAGGCAGTAAGGGTCCAGGCTTGCTGAGTCTTCTTTAAGGTCTTTTTTTCAAGATTATGATGCATGACCATGACGATATTATCAATAATGAGGTCACTGTCATTTCATTGCTGTGCATTAACTTGGCTTCCAAGTGCAATGGTCCTCGAGTTACTATGAATGTCTTGCATGTCCTGGTACTACTCAGATCAGTATTGCTTCACAGGTCAACCATTTTATTTGTATCTTTGTGGTTAAAAATGCATGTGCAATCTGTTCTTCTTGATGTCTTCTGTTAAAGTCATCATTACTTTACAAGTTAATAAAAAAAACATTTACTTCTATATGCTGTGTGAATGAAACCATTCACTGTGATGTTTTTGTAAACATGCTATTTATTTATTGGGAAAACGTTTTCTCCCTTGTCAATTATCAACCTTGGAGTTCAATCCCATATGCCAGAATGACACCTTTTGATTTATGGACTTGCTGCAGGGAGTTCTGACCTTTTCTTTGAAGAAAAAGGTTCATTTAAATACTCTATTTTCTGGTTCATTGCAAATGCATACCAAGTCTTTTATATTCGATATTGTTACAAGAAACAAGGTCTAGTAGTCATGGTCAACTGATGAATGGCATAAAGGTAACTGGTTCTGCATTGCATGCTCCTTCTAGTGGTGGCTTGAGATATAGAAATTCTTATCTTATCTTACTTATCTTATCTTGCTTATCTTAGCATTCTTATCTTGCTTCCAAAGACCATGCTGTATATTTTAATGCATTTTTTTCCATTCAAACATTCCATTTTAAAAGGTGATAATCAAATTTATGAAGCATTATATATTTGTGTGGGAAATGAACCGTGCTTTAATATGTGGATGTCCTTCATGCATATAGAGGAGTTCGTAGGAAAACTTTCAAAATATATTGCTGTTAACATTTGTTTGTTTTCCTGTGAAATGAAATCTTTCTGTGTCATTGTCACCAATGAATGAATTATAGGTTTTGAATACCGCAAGTGGTATTACATTGGCATGCGCCTAATCCCTTTATATTTGATCCCACCATGAGATGATCAAAGCACTTTGAAAGGAAAGATCAGCCAGTTCAGTGAGTAACTGTGCAGCGCAGTGAGTACTATTAAGAAGGAAATTTTGACAATATAATCCCATAGCAACAACAAAGTGAAGCACTAATTAATCTGATCACAATGGTAAGTCTCACAAGAGTGGTTTGGCACAGGATATTAGGAATTTCATCATGCTATCCTGTAACATCATACCTGAACTGTTGCAATTACCTAAAGATCAGAACTAAAATTTACTTGCTTTTAACATAAAAGGATTGAGCCACTACATAAAATATGGCAGACATGGACTTCAAATTAAACCAATCTATTTGCACTCCACCCTTCCATCACAGTCTGTGATTACTATCGTAAAACTTCCTTGTTCTTTTCAATATGGGAATTTTTCAGTCACTGAATAACACCACATGCTCTGTGTTGATCTTACAGTTTCTGAAATATCTTTAAAGAATGAATTATCATAATCTTTATGGTGGAAAGAGTTCTGACTGAAATAAGTAACATTCTACCCAAAATTCCTGGTATGTTTGTCACCACATTTCTCACTTTGCCAAAAATTCATGACTACGATAATGCTTCATATATAAACAGTAGAACATAGTTGGTTGTGATTTGTAAGATAATAAGAAGTCTGAGTAGATCAACCTTCTCATCAAATTTTAAGGTAGATTTTCCACTGTGGGCTGTCAGGCATCAAAGAGCATGGTGCATTCCTCATGAAAATGTTGACATTGACAGAGTTGAATTTTCTCATTTCTTTAGGTTTTTTTTGGGAAGTTTCATGGAGGGTGCCCCACATTAGCCCATGGTGACTTTTCTCATGCAATCTTCCACAATTCATCTTATTAAATATGATTTATGGCTCCATGTCCCCTTCTCTTTCAATCATACATCAGTAAAGGCTGGTATGCTCAGTGCTGCCAGGACCCTGTGCCACTTTGCTGCGAGTGCCATATTTCAGCCTCAGTTGTGTGCCCCTTTAACTGCTGTATGCCAGGAGCTGCCCTTTCATTACTTTACTGCTTTGCCATTCTTGTGAATGAGATGTTGCAGAAAGGAAAGTTGGTACCCCACTCGGGAAAAGGCTGCTGGATGCGGGGAGGGAGACAAGGGCTAGCCTCTTTCTTGTGGACAATCAAAGCAGGCACAGAAAGCCTGGGCCCAGATAATGGTCCGGGTCAGTGCTGTTTCATAGACAGCACCATGACAGGACTGGAAGAAGCTCCAGAATTGGAAGTGCCACCATCCTCTTTCTGCTTTATCACACTGATTCTAATACTTCCTTGCCCTCTGTGCTTCTTACTCTCTTACTCAGGACACCTCACCATCTCTCCTGCTTTTACACTACTACTAACAGTTCCTCTATCTACTTGCATTGCACTCAAACCATCCTTTTGTATCATTGCAGGAGAAAATGCCTCTGTCAGGCTGATAGGGAAAAGAAGACCCTCAAATTGGCTGGAGAGGACTGAGATTGCTCAGCTGGGACACTGAGACCTCCATGTCAAGGTAACCTAGTCAGCTTCATTATATTGTGCTGCGTTGCCCTCCATTTAACTTATTATCAAGATATTCGAGCTTCTGCAACTATCACACGATCAATGACTTCTCTTTTCATACAGAGGCAATTAGGACTATCAAAGATGTACTGACAAGACTTTCTCTTGCACCTTCCATCAGCTCGGAGACTTTCACCTCAGTGGGGTCTTGATCTAGGTTGGAGTCAGGAGGACAATTTATTGAACACATTACTGGCATATCTCCTTGTCTGGTCAAGGAAGAAACACTCCATTTCACCAGAGATGGGGCAGCTGCTCAGATCTATGCAGAAGATAACCCAATGGTGTCGGCAATTAACAACTTTGTTGAAATGCATGGACTGTCACAGGAATCATAGAATTCATGCAGTCTGGAAAGAGGCCATTCAGCCCATCAGACTGTGGGAGGAAACCGGAGCACCAGGCAGAAACCCACACAGACACAGGGAGAATGTGTAAATTCCACATAGACAGTCACCCATGGCTGGAATTGAATCCAGGTCCATGGTACTGAGAGGCAACAGTGCTAACCACTGAGCCACCGTGCCACCCTCAAAGGAGCAGCAGGCTGGATTGTTAGAGACACGCAACAAATTAGATGGAAGTTTGGAGGAGTCCGCCAATGTTATCCATACTATCCTGCCTCCAGCATGCATGTATCTGGCTGTCTTTCTGGACAGATCAACAGCTGCCATGCAAAGTCAGGTCTCACAGAATGCTCATTGGCTGCCAGAAATGCATGCAGACCCACACTCCATCATTTTAGCCTTTGGCCCTGATCATCAGTGACAAAGCAAAAGGAGACAAAAGAGGAATCTCACACAGGGTTTCCCACTGGAAGATTAATCTCAGGATCCTTCAGAGGTGTGACGCACTTCCACCTCCAGCCCGTTTGTAGAAGTTACAGCCAAGATAGATAAGCCTACAACCAGGCAGGACATTCTCAACACACTGGGGCCTCTAGTTACAAAGTTTTCCAGAGTTATCTGAGGGAACATTTTGGCATGGATGACACTATAATTATAAATTTATTCATTATAAATGCATTTCACATCTATAAATATATATGGACTCTCAATCTCCACATCACTGATTGACTGTCATTTTTATTGTAGGACTTGCTTATACAGCTAGCATGTCACAATTAAGCTGCTTCTTCCTGCGTACCAAGGAGCAGCAGCTTTTAAGCATTATTCAATCCTAATCAATGAACTTAGTTGCCTGTTTCTCCAATGTCTCCATACCCTATGATTCCTTTAGCTTGAATAACTATATCTATCTCCTTCTTGAAACCATTCAATGTTTGGACTTCAACCACTTTCTGTTGCAGTGAAATCCATAGGCTCTACACTTTCTGGCCAAAGAAGTGTCTCCTCATCTCAGTCCAAAATGATTTATCCTGTATCCTTCAACTGTGAACCCTGATTCTGGGCTCTCCAGACACTGGGAACATCCTTCTTGTCTGTGCTTACATGTCTAGTCCTGTTAGAATTGAACATTTCAGTAGAGACGAAGTTCTGTTTTCACATGGAAGATGTGACACTACCAATGAATAAAATTGGCTAAAGCCTGGCATCTTTGACACTGGGTATTTCAGCAAGAAGCAAAAGTGGATCATCCGCTTGGTTGAAAATGAATGCAAATACTATAGCTTCGTCTTTTACACTGATGTGCAGTTTTTACCACCATTGAAGATGGAGTTATTTGTCGAGCTGCCTCTTTCAGAGAGTTGTTTAATTGCTCCTTCACCATTTATGACTTATTGTGGCAGGACTGCAAAGTTTATATCTGATCTGTTGGTTGTGGGATTGCTTAGCTCTGTCTGTAGCTGCTTTCACTTTTTCACATGCAATTAGACATGCAGATGCTTCAACCAAATAAAACTTCATTTTTGGTTATGCCTTGTGCTGCTCCTGCCATGTCTTCCTGCATTCTTCTTGCATGACACTGGATTGATCTCCCACTTGATGCTAGGATGGGGAATATGCTGGGCCATGAGATTACAGATTGTTGATAACTACGTTCTGCTGGTCCTGATGGACCACGCAGCGTAATGGATGCTCCCAGTTTCTTGAGTCGCTAGATCTGCTTAAAACTGTCCCATTTAACATCGTAGTAGTACCACAAAACATGATGGAGAACGTAAATTGATACCGCAAGACTTCATGGGGTCCAGAGACAGATTCATTGCTGAGAACTTCCAGAACAGCCCCCTCCTAACTGTATTTTACTGTGCCCCTCTGCCTCACCATTCTGGGACCTTGAAAGTAAGGTATGATTCTGTGAGTATGACAATGTCAGGCTGCTTTAATAGTCTGAGGGTCAGTTCTTCCGATTTTACTACTGGCCTCCAGATGTTAATAAGGAGGACTGGATATGCCATTTTCCTTTCTGGTACCTAGGTCAATGCTGGGTGGCCCATGCATTTTCATTTCTTTCTTTAGGCTTTGATACGCCTATAAGTGACCTGCTCAGGCCTAAACAAGACAGCGGCAATGCTATGGATTAGAAGGCACATGGACACCAGATCAGATAAGGATGTCAGATTTCTTTCCCTGAAAGAGATTAATAAACCAATTTTTTTACAATAATTGACAATGATTATGTGATTGCCATGAAACTTGATTAATTCCAAAATTTTATTGAAGTTAAATTTTGACACATTACATGGAAGGATTCAAACCCGTGAGCCCAGAGAATAAGCCTGGCACTCATGGAATACCCATTCAGTGACATTGCCCCGAGGCCACCAAATACCCTTAGCAATGTGAGCTCACGCTCATAAAATTCAACTCCTGGAAAGTACAGGTCTATACATGTACAGCAGCAATAATCAAAGTTCAAAGATCATAGATATTTTGTCTATCAAGTTCAATGTTCCTTTTCTCTTTGCTGCACTTGGGCAACGAGTGAAAAAGAGGAAAATCTATGATTTTGTACATTGATATCAGTGATTTTTATCTCTGTAGGGGATTATAGTAGATCATGTTTAATATTTAAAGGCAGAGATTTGTGTCACTACTATTATTTTCTTTTGGACAAAGGAGACCAAAAGTTATGAAGTCTAAAGCTGATGGTATAACAGGATTCATTATGACTCACAATTCCAAAGTAATAGCAAAAAGTGATGAGAAATTAAGTTTGGCTGAAGCACTTGATAAAGTTTTGGGGCAATAACAAACAAAAGTCAATTATCTTGTAACAGACAGGCTACGATGAAAACATCTCAGAGCATTGCAAACAAAACAGACCTACTATGATGAAAACAGCACAGGGCACCTCAAGGCCAATTTCAGCTTTGTCTGCTCGAAGGAGTGAGGCCAGAGGTCTGCCATAATCTTGTTGAGTATTGTAACTAGCTTGAGGAATTGTATTTTTGCTCTTAAGTGCAGAATAATTTGAAGTTATTACAAACAGTTTAATATTTTCAGATACTAGCAGTCATAGAAACATGTGATGAAAGTTGTTTGAATTGAAATGCAATCGTGTACGAAAATGTCCCTCCTTGTTTGACATAATCGTGTGACCTCTAAAATAAGGCATGCACATTATAGGTAGATATCATAAGCTTGCTTGACTAAAGGCCTCCCATTGAACACTGTTGTGTTGTATGCTCACTACATGGAGTCAGAAGTGAAACTGAAGTGACTGTTGCAGAGCTGTAAGAAAGTATAACTACCTGCAGGACAACCCAGGTACTTGCAGAGCTGTGATCTCCCACTAAGGAAAGCAATGAAACCAGCCATAATTAAAACACTGGTTAAGATAAAATGGCTGCAGTTTCCCTTCTCTCACCTCTTGTTCACAATGACAAGGGATATGAACCAAAACTTGGATTTCTCCTAAGTGCAAGAGTAGAATTATGAGAAAGCACCAGATTGGTTGAGAAAACCAGAACAAATATAAATTGCTACACTTTTATCGCTGTTGTGAAGAGACTATTTCAAAAAATATTTCAGCCTAAAACTTACAAAGATCAGAAAAAACACATGCGTGGCAGAAGTTTTAAAAGCATTGTAGTCATGTTTTGAGCTCCAAGTGCATGCTATGTATTCAATATTAAGAACCAAATTAGAAAAGAGTCCATTGATCAGTGCACAATGTTATGAACTAAGCTTGCAGAAGCCTATGAATTTGCATAATTAAAGGATGATCTATTCAAAGACAGGATTGTATTATAGATGAGGGAGCCTGCAGTGAGAACATGCATACTAAGTGAAGAGAAATTCACATTCAGGAGAGAAATTGATACAAAAGCAAATACTGAGGTTGTGAATCAGCAGCTAGAGCATTTCATGGATGAACAGACCAGGTCATGCATTATGATGACAAATGCTTCAGACATACAGGGTAGAATAATCAGATACAAGGACCCAATGTAAATGTAAATGTAGATGTCATTAAATGCAAAAAAGAAGAGGCATGTCCAGCATGAGGAAAGCAGTGTTCTCACTGCAAAATAAAACTGAATCCTTTTGCACACTGGTGTCTGATTAAGAAGCACATCAGGTAGGTTCAGATGGTCACTGGAGAGCTGTTGGCTGAGGGCTCTGATGAATCAATTTCGACAAAAGCTAGGTTTGGTCAAGTCGATAGGTGAGACCTGGCTTGCGATTGTTGGAATGAGAACTTCAGAAGAAGACATTCAAATCAACATTAAGTGTCAGATCAATACTTGTGCAGCATGTAACACATGGCATTCACATGCCTTTGTAAAGTGGCTCAACATGACAATGCAACAAATGAGACAATGTAAGAAAAAAGGTTAAGGCTACATACATAATGGTGTCATACGTCTGACAAGGGGACAGATTGTCCTTGGCCATTGCAACAACATGAATAAAGGTTTGATGTTCTAACTCATTAATGGAAAGCAAATGCTATTCATATCAGCTGGGGAAGTCTAAAGCTTGGACTGGTGACATAGAACGTGCCAAAAGAGATTTGCAAAGTATCGCAGCAGATGAAATTGTGAGTGTGGAACAGATCCTGGAGAAGTATAGTTATATATTTGCAGAGATAGGATGTTCTCCAGAAGAATATCATCCCAATCTCGATGAAAATTCAAAACCTGTTCAGCATCTGCTGAGGACACTTCTAGCTACTTTAAAGGCTAGCCTGAAATACAGAATCAAAGGTCTGAAAAAGATGAGAGTAATCAAAAAAGTGACAACTCCTACAGAATGCATCAGTAACATTGATATCTATGAAACAATCTCAATTGTTGAGAGTATGCATCAAAGTAAATTATACTTTGAAGCGATTTCATTACTTCATGACAACCATCAAAGAAAGTTGCTGCAAAATGCAAAGGCCAAATATGTACTGCCCTAGATATCAAGGATGTTTACTAGTAAATGAAGCTGAATGAGAGCAATGGTTTTCAAACCATATCTAGATGCCTTCAGTGATACTGATAGTTGTGCATCCTGTATGACATTTCACTGCTCAGAATAATACATGCACAGCATGAGATGATTAGTGATCTTCCTGGATTGAATCTATAGTGTGTGATTCACCAGTTTATGGATACAGAGATACAGTGGAATAAGTCTTTACCGACTGCAGTCAACACCTAACGTGACCTCTTGGCAGAACTCGCCAGGTGAACCTGAAGCTGAACAAGAAATAAATTACAACTAAAAATGTCCAAAGTCAATTACATAGACTATGCACTGACAGCCAAAGGTCTTTACCCAGTTTTCAAAAAAAAAATGAAAGCTAAAGCAGTAATGCAGTGATCAACATGTATAAAGGCAGTTAGCAATTTATTTGTCAACCATTTAGCAAAATTCTTGCCATTTTTGTTATCAGAGTATGAATCATTACACCAACTCACTGTTAAGAATGGTCAGTAGTGTTCAGGCGCAGAACAAGAAGTAACATTCACTAAAATAAAACAACTAGTCATGATAATGCCAGTGCGGAAATATTATCTTGTAAGTGATGAAGTCAGACTATAATATACAACTTTGAGTAACCTTAAAGCAGCAAAGACAACCAGTTACATTGTATCCAGGGCATTAAGACAAACAAAGCAAGCTACGCTCAGATCAGGAAAGTGTGTCATTGTCTTAGCTTGTGAATACTCTCGTAAAAACCTGCTGAGAAAGTATCAGTAAACTGATCCTAAGCCACCTCAAAGCATTTTCCTCAGGCTGTTACTATCTATTCTAAAGTATCTTTTAAGAACATTGCCTTGGATACAGAGATACCATTTGGATATGACTTATGCAAAGGAAGCAAATGTGCATTGCAAACATGCTGTCAAGAGCAGAACTCCCAATAAAGAAAGCGAATATGCTACAGATGTGAAATCTTCCAGATTGAATGGGAAGGCCTTCAAGTATCTTAGGCTCACTTGAATAAAGCCCTCGTGTTGAACACACTGGTCTGTTTTGCACTCAAAACAAATGTTATTTAAAAAGCTATTAAACATATAAGATCTTTTCAATCACTTGTCTTCTGTGTGTGATACTAAATTTGGGGCAAAAAGATGAATGAAAAATAATGACAGCTGTAATGCCTGTAGAATCAGGGGTAAGTGAGAAAAAGCAGTTCAAATTTGATGTATATTACACTGATTTATCTGTTTCAAGAAGTAATAATCAAACTTTGTTAGAGTTGCTCCTTCAAAGATTCTTATATCATGATCATACTGTGCATACTGGGTTGGGGTCAAGAACAAAATATCTTTAGACTTTATTCAGGGTGAATCATGTTGAAAACAATTTGTCTCATCAGTTTTCTCTGTTTCTGCCTCCCTGACAATTTTTTTTATTATTAGATTGCAACTGGCCTGTTAGAACAGACAACCACATTTTCTTCATGACAAGCTCTGAAATTTGAACTATTTTTATGCAATCATCTTAATATTCCACACTATGAAAAGATAGGGACGCCAATGAAAATTACATGTATACAAGAAGTATACATGCTGAAGGTATCAGAGCTGTTGTTAATTTACTTGATTTTTTGGGTAACTCAAAATATAAACATTAATGCATTTTTTTGTCTTTAAGACCATAAGACCATAAGACATAGGAGCAGAAATTAGGCCATACGGCCCATCGAGTCTGCTCCACCATTCAATCATGGCTGATAAGCTCCTCAACCTCATTCTCCTGCTTTCTCCCCATAACCCTTAACCCCTTGATAATCAAGAGCAGATCTATCACAGTCTTAAATGTAGTCAAGGACCCGGCCTCCACTGCCTTCTATGGCAGTGAATTCCATAGATTCACCACTCTCTGGCTGAAGTAGTTTCTCCTTATCTCCATTCTAAAAGGTCTTCCCTTTAGGGGAAGGTAAAGTTTTTTCATTATAAAAACTTACCTTGTACAGCAGTGGCCTTCTTGCTTTCAGTGGAGGGTGTGTGGATAGAATGCGAGCCAGGAAGGAACTAATATTTTCAGGCATTGCCGAAACCCGAAACACTACATGTGTTGTGTCTCCCACCCATCCTGTTCCTCCAACCAAAAAAAAAAGACTGTGTGGAGGGTCGGTCAGGTAAGGCCTTTTTTTATTCTTCTAGAAATCTAGAGTAGAGGGAATGGAAGCTAGGGCAGTTGCATGCTCCTATTGCAGGATGTGGGAGGTAAGGGTCACTGCTGGTGTCCCCTCTGACTTCACCTGCGAGAAGCACACCCAAGTCCAGCTCCTCAAAAACTGCGTTAGGGCTCTGGAGCTGGAGCTGGATGAACTCTGAATCATTCGGGAGGCTGCGGGGGTGATAGAGACGAATTATAAGGAGGTGGTCACACCCAAGGTACAGGAAAAAGGTAGCTGGGTGACTGTCAGGAGGGGGTAAGGGAACAGGCAGACAGTGCAGGAACCCCCTGTGGTCGTTCCCCTCAATAATAAGTATACCGTTTTGGATACTGTTGGTTGGTGGGGGGGCAGTGCGACCTATCAAGGGAAGGCCATAGCGGCCAGGTCTCTGGCACTGAGCCTGGCCTTGTGGCACAGAAGGGAAGGGGGGAGAATAGGAGAGCAATTATAGTGGGGAAATCAATAGTTAGAGGCGCAGAGAGGTGGTTCTGTGGATGCAAATAAGATGAACAGATGGTAGATTGCCTCCCAGGTGCCAGGGTCAGTGATGTCTCGGATCATGTCTTCAAGGTCCTTAAGGGGGAGGGTGAGCAGCCAGCAGTCATGGTACACACTGGTACCAATGACATAGGTAGAAAAAGGACAGAGAATGTGAAAAACAAGTACAAGGAGTTAGTTCGGAAGCTGAAGTCCAGGACAAACAGGGTAGTTATCTTTGGATTACTACCAGCGCCACGTGATAATGAGGTAAGAAATAGGGAGAGAGTGCAGCTAAACACGTGGCTACAGGGTTAGTGTAGGAGGGAGGGCTTCCATTATGTGGATAATTGGAGCACATTCTGGGGAAGGTGGGACCTTTACAGTAAGGACGGGTTGCACCCGAACCGGAAGGGCACAAATATCCTGGGAGGGAAGTTTTCTCGAGCTATATGGGGTGGTTTAAACTAGTTTGGCAGGGGGTGGGAAACCGGATTTGTAATTCACAGGATGAGGTATTCAGCCTTCCAACAGACACAACAGGGAGTGAGGTTGTTAATAAAGAAATGCGGTCAATGGAGTATAATTGTGGACACAGGGATGGTTTGAGGTGTGTATACTTCAATGCTAGAAGTATCAGAAATAAGGCGGATGAACTTAGAGCATGGATCAGTACTTGGAACTACGATGTTGTGGCCATCACAGAAACTTGGGTAACACAGGGGCAGGAATGGTTGTTGGAAGTTCCGGGAGTTAGATGCTTTAAAAGAAATAGGGAGGGTGGTAAAAGAGGCAGGGGTGTGGCATTGCTAATCAGGGCTAGTATAGCAGCTAGTGAAAGACAGTTCGAGAATGCTATGTCCACAAAGTCAGCTTGGGTTGAGGTCAGGAACAAAAAAGGAGCAGTCAGTACGCAATGAACTGGGCCAAGTGTTAGACCTGTTGGTAGGAGAGAATTTTGGCTCATAACTCTGTTACTTTGACAATAGTCATGGAAAAGGATAGGTACATACAGCAGGGTAAGGTTTATAATTAGGAGAAGGGTAATTACAATTTTGTTAGGCAAGAACTGGGTAACACAAAATGGGAACAGATGCTGTCAGGAAAGAGCACTATTGAAATGTGGAGATTGCATACTGTGTGTGCTCGATATGTTTGTCCCTAGCAGGCAGGGAAGATGCGGTCGAGTGAGGGAGCCCTGGTTCTCAAGAGAGGTCGAACGACTGGCTAAGAGGAAGAAGGATGCTTATATAAGATTTAGGAAACAAAGAACGGAAAAGGCTCTAGAGGGATACAAGTTAGCCAGGAAGGAGCTGAAGAAAGGGCTTAGGAGACCCATAAAGGGGCATGAGAAAATCTTGGCAGATAGGATCAAGGAAAACTCCAAGGCTTTTTACATGTACGTGAGGAATAAGAGAATGACCAGAGAAAGGGTAGGGCTGATCAAGGATTGTAAAGGGAATTTGTGCTCGGAGCCTAAAGAGATAGGAGAGGTCCTTAATGAATACTTTTCCGCGGTATTCACAACTGAGAGGTACCTAGTTGTAGAGGAGGACAGTGTGAAACAGGCTGGTAGGCTACAGAATGTCAATGTTAGTAAAACAGATGTACTAGGAATTTTGAGGAACTCGAAGATAGTTAAGACCCCTGGGCCTGATGAGATTTATCTAAGGATTCTATGGGAAGTGAGGGAAGAGATCGCAGGGCCTTTGGCGCTGATCTTTTCATCCTCACTGTCCATGGGTATAGTGCCAGAAGATTAGAGAGTGGCAACTGCTATTCCCTGGTTCAAAAAAAGGGAACAGGGATAACCCCGGAAATTACAGGCCAGTTAGTCTTATGTCAGTGGTGGGCAAATTATTGGAAAGGGCTCTGAGAGACAGGATTTATGATCACTTGGATTAGCACAGTTTGATTCATGTTAGTCAGCATGGATTTGTGAGGGGGAGATCATGCCTCACAAACCTTATTGAATTCTTTGAAGAGGTGACCAAACACGTGGAGGAAGGTGGAGCAGTGGATGTGGTAGACATGGATTTAAGTAAGGGATTTGATAAGGTTCCCCATGGTAGGCTCATGCAGAAGGTAAGGAGACATGGGATAGTGGGAAATGTGGCAGATTGGATTCAGAATTGGCTGACCCTTAGAAGACAAAGGGTGGTAGTGGACGGAAAATATTTAACATGGTGCTCAGTTACAAGTGGTGTATGAAGGGTTTAGGCCCGAAACGTCAAGTTTTCCTGCTCCTATGATGCTGCTTGACCTGCTGTGTTCATCCAGCCCCATGCTTGTTATACCACAAGGATCTGTTCTGTGTCCTCTTATACTTGTGATTTTTGTAAATGATTTGGCTGAAGGAGTTGGAGGGTGGATTAGCAAGTTCGCGGATGATACGAAGTGGGTTGAGTTGTGGACAGTGCGGAGGGCTGTCCTAGGTTACAAAGGGACATTGGTAGGATGCAGAGCTGGGCTGAGAAGTGACAGATGGAGTTTAACCCTGAAAAGTGTGAGGTGATTTGTTTTGGAAGGACAAATTTGAAAGCAGAATACAGGGTTATTGGAAAGATTCTTGGCAGTGTGGAGGAGCAGAGGGATCTTGAGGTTCATGTCCACAGTTCCCTGAAAGCTGCCACCCAGGTGGATAGAGTTGTTAAGGCGTATGGAGTGTTAGCTTTCATTAATAGAGGGATTGAGTTTGAGAGCCGTGAAGTTATTCTCTAGCTATACTAAAGCCTGATTCAGCCACATCTGGAGTATTGTGTCCAGTTCTGGTTGCATCATTACAGGAAAGATGTGGAGGCGTTGGAAAAGGTGCAGAGGAGATTTACCAGGATGTTGCCTGGAATGGAGGGAAGGTCTTATGAGGAAAGGTTGAGAGAGCTATGGCTTTTCCCTTTAGAACGACAAAGGATGAAAGGTGGCTTGATAGAGGAGTACAACATCATCAGAGGTATAGATAGAGTGGACAGCCAGAGGCTTTTTTCCCTAGGGTGGAGGTAGCTATTATGAGGGGGCATAGTTTTAAAGTGAGTGGAGGTAGATGTAGGGGAGATGTCAGAGGTAGATTCTTTACTCAGAGAGTGGTAGTGGTGTGGAATGCATTGCCGGAGAGGGTAGTCGATTCGGCCTCATTAGGAACTTTTAAGCGACTAATAGACAGGCATATGGATGATAGTATAAGGTAGGGGTGGAGGTTAGATAGAACTGAAGTTTAGGGTAAATGTTTGGCACAACACCATGGACCGAAGAGCCGGTACTGTGCTGTACTGTTCTATGTTCTATGTTTTATGTTTACTCTAAGGCTGTGCCCTAGGGTCCTAGCCTCTCCTATCAATGGAAGCATCTTCCCAACATCCACATTGTCCAGGCCATTCAGTATTCTGAAAGTTTCAATTAGATCCTGCCTCATCCATTTAAACTCCAATGAGTATAGTCCCAGATGAGTATAGTTCCTCATATGTTAAGCTTTCCATTCCTGGGACCATTCCCGTGACGCTCCTCTGAACATGTTCCAAGGCCAGTACATCTTTCCTGAGATATGGGGCCCAAAACTTCATATAACTTGCTATTTAAAGCATTATAAACATTATTGACAAATGTGTTTTATCTTTCTTTCCATCTTTCATGGATATGAGCAAACACAACAATTCGAAGCTAGCGAATAAATGGAACAATTGCCAGGAAATTATATGAACATTACATTAACCTAGAAGGATGGAAGACTGGGATCAAAAAAATTGAAGAGCCTTCTTAAGCCAAGTCTACCTCATGAATTTGGGGGTATAACCTTTGTCAAAGTACCTAGCTTCTGGAATAGATATATTACCCTCACACAGTTTAACAAAAATTTCAGGTTATGTCCCTGTGAGTCCCTGCTATTGTCAGGATGAGCTGAAGTTAGGAATATAAAAGAAAACAGGTGGAACATAGTGAACAAATTAACCTGATTTATTGTAAAATTAGAAACAGTTGGATGACAACTGACATTACTGAACCCATGTATTGAAATATTACAAAACTTAGTTTCAGAAATGTGCACAAAGATGAAAAACAGAGACAACTGTACACTACTTTGACCTTCAATGATTTCGTTATATGACAGGTTAGGAGGAGTGTTAATTTGTTCCACAAGGCCAACAATTCCATGTTAACCCATGTATCTAGGGGTGGGGGTGGGATAAACACCGTGTTTCTGAATTGTGTGGAATCTTACCAGTTTAATAGCCATTTGAAATTGTCACTTGGTGTGCAAGCGTACTTTAACAATGTTTAAACTTGTTTAAGGCAACATTCAATGATCACTGCTCATCATCTAAAAACAATAACCATTCATTTATTAGAGTCAGATCAGATTAAAATGAGAAAAAAAACAGACAAAAGTCAAACTCCATCAATTCATGTAAAACATACATCTTTCTTCCAAGTGCTCCTTGTTATGTTGCACATTGTACATTGATCCCCTTTTTACTTCCTGATTCTGGTTTTAGTATGGCTTGACAGCCTAAGATTTTGAACTTCAATATGTTTTAAAAATCAATACTGCGTTTGTAAGGAAAAATACACAATTATTGCCAGAAATTTTCAAATGTGGTTTCTGTGAAGAACTTCCACGTAGCTTTTCAACTTTCTAGAAACGTATAACGAAGAAGGAACAAGCGTATCCAAGTTTTGGTGGAAATTGGGAAAAACAAGTGATTCTGCATGGTTAAAAAGAAGTTTCATGTACACATTTCACCAATATTCAATATGTTCAGTATAACAGAGATGTTATTATAATCTGGTTAGATTCCAAGAACTTTTAAAAAGTAATCTCAACATCTGATTTTAACCAGAGATAGTGGGAACTGCCGATGCTGGAGAATCTGAGATAACAAGGTATAGAGCTGGATGAACACAGCAAGCCAAGTAGCATCAGAGGAGCAGGAAAGCTGGCGTTTTAGACCGAAGGGTCTAGACCCAGAATGTCAGCTTTCCTGCTCCTCTGATGCTGCTTGGCCTGCTGTGTTCATCCAGCTCTACACCTTGTTATCTGATTTTAACCAATAGCATTACACTATGAGATTTCATGTTTTTAAACAAAATAAACTTTATATTAAAAAACTATCAAATTAACTTATTAATTTGTTCATGCAATGTCAGATGGGTATCGTAGACCAGCATTTTTTAACAAAAACAAAGTTGCTGGAAAAGCTCAGCAGGTCTGGCAGAATATGTGGAGGAGAAAGCAGAGTTAACGTTTTGGGTCCGGTGACCCCTCCTCAGAACCCCAAATCCTCAGAGGCATTTTTTACACTTCCCTAATTTGCCTTGAGAGGGTCATGGTGAAGTCTGCAGTTCATGGCTGCTGCTGGTGGAGGTGTGAGGGTACATACACCCACATTGCTGTTAGGAAGGAAGTTCCAGGATTTTCACCCAGTAACAAGGATCGAATGACAATATAGTTCCAAATCAGGATGGGAAGTCGCTTTGAGGGGAGTTCGAAAGTATCAGTGCTCCTATGTATCTCTTACCCTTGCCTATCGAGGTGGTAGAAGTCTAGTGTTTGTGTTTTCGAAGATACCTCAATGAGTTGCTGTGGTGCACCTTGTAGATTGTATGCACTGCAGTTACTGTGTGTTGGTGATGGGTGAGTGAATTTTGAAACTGGTGGGTAGGGTGCCAATCAAGTGGACTGAATTGTCTTGGGTGATGTTGAACTCCTTGAACATTGTTGGAGCAGCACTCATCCAGACAAGCGGGAAGTATTCCATTGCACTCCTGCCTTGGGCCTATTAGATATCGGCTAAGGCAGAAGAGAAGGTAATTGTTGGAAGTTATGTTAATTGTCCTGCATTCAGTGATTCACGTTTTGATAATCCAAAGCCTTTCCACTATCTGCAAGACCAAAGTCAAGAGTGTGATGGAATACTCTCCACTTGTCTGGATGAGTACAGCATCAATGACACTCAAAAAGCTTAACAACAATCAGAATAAAGCAGAGCTTGATTTCTATCCCAGAGATTACCTCAAACATATGATTCAACATATGATTCATTCAACGTATGAATTAGGAGCTGGAGTCGGCCACTTGGCTCCTTAAGCCAGCTACATCATTCTAAAGATAAGGGTTGATCGAATTAGTTCACGCTCCAGGTTATTTCTGAATGACTTTTCTGTGCCTTGCTTATTAAAAATCTATCTCTCACTGCTTAAAAATATTCAAACAATCTGCTTCCATTGCCCATTAAGGGACTTCCAGTAATCATGACCCTCTATGAGAAAATGTTTCTCCTCACTTCTGTCTTAAATTTGCAACAAACATTCATTCCCTCTACCCCAGATACACTGAAAATCTCTCCATTGCTTCTTCAATGGGAACCTCCAAACCCATGGTTTCTACCATCTTGAGGGATGAGGACAGAAGGCAAATGGGGGCTCCACTGCCAGCACATCCCTCTCCAAGTCATGCATCATGCTGACATGGATGTATATTATCTTTTCTTTACTGTTTCTGTGTCAAAATCCTGGAAATCCCTGTGTCACAGCACTTTGGGTGTTTATATGTTATACAGCCTGCAGTGGTTCGTGTACCATTATCATCACTTTCCATTGGCAGTTAGGGATAAGCAATAAATGCTGTCTTGCCAATGGTACCCACATTCCAATACACATGATATTTGGGGTAGAGCTTTATTTACAACTGATCAAGTCAACCAAACTTCAGTTGTCATAGTTTCTGGATTATATCTCCAAGGCATACTATTGTCCTGATTTTCATATTGAGTTCCAAATGGAATTCCTCATCAAATGTTTTCTGGAAACCTATAAATATGATAATTACTGCATTTGTTTTAATTACTCACACCATATTTGAATTCTATAAATCTGTGCTGGTTCTTCTGATTAGTCCATATCTACTTCAAACTGTTACATATATGAACTTCAAAAATGTATCCAAAACCTAACTGTATTCATTTCTAAATTAATCACATACAGTAAGTCAATAAATAATGGATTAATTCAATGCTGTCAAATAGTAGTAACCTTGTTAAAATAGCAATCTGTACTCTTACTGTATAGAGAACTCAATGATTCGGAATAGCATTTAGAAATTTATCTACAAACACTTTTATAAACGTTTGTGAGAACCCAACATGAGAAGATGTTATGCAGTGTTATGTCAGCTGCAGTGGAATTGGCTGTTAATTATTCTCACTGAAATAGCTTGCAAAAGATCTTGCAGAGTTCTGCTCATTTGCATTCTGAATAATAAGGAAGAGGATGCTCATTGCATGTTGAGCGGGGTACTAAACAGATTTGATTAATCCAAAAACTATAGACAACTTGATAAATACAGATTGCCCAAGAAAGATCTGAGCTATCCAATGTAAATCTTCTTTCAAGATATGCTAGGGGTGATCCCAAGCCAATATCTGCTCATGGCTGCTGCATTTTGTTTGCATAAACTAATAAGAAGCAATGCAGAGATGATCTTGTAAAATTGTATTTCAATTGTGCTAAATTATGATTTTCTCGCGCTCTCCTGATGTGAAGTTGTGGACGTGGAATGAACATTAACTTTCAGTCTTAACATGGAATCAGAATTTTAATCAAAGACCCCAGAGGGCTCATGAACAGATATGTTTTTACAATCAGCCAGTTCTAAACCATTTTTACTGATGTGTTGCAAATGACAATGAACTAAAACCAACATTTCCTCTTATTTAGTTCCTTTAATGTCATAGAACATCCCAAAGTTTTTCAGAGGCACAAATAGATAACATTTGACACTGAGCCACAAAATAAGATATAAGGATGTAACCAAATGTTGGTCATGGTATTAGATTTTACATAGCATCCTAAAGGATGAAAGAGGTAGAAATTTTATAGTCAGTTATAAATTGAATTTGTAAGAGTCCACAAATATTGGTTCAGATTTTCTATTTTCCAAATTGTTGGAAACTGGACATGCAACCCAAGATGCTCCTTGGGAATCTGTCAAAGTTTTGACATATGGACTCTGTAGAAATTCCTTGAGGAGTTTCTGACAGACAATACCTCTGCTGCTTGTGAATCTTCAAAAATGGTCCAAACTCTGAATTAGAGTTCGAGACATTGGATAGTTCAGATGTGCTTACCTAGATAAGTGCCCAGGAAAGATGAAACAGAAAAATCCATGGCTGACTCTTGAATAACTATACAGGCCACTAGTTACTCACATTAACCCCTGGATACACCCTCAATCCCACACACTGACTCTAACCAAGCATCCACTCATCCATATACCAACCTCCCCATCTCATGCACCTAGCCCCATCACCCACCTTACCCATCTGCCACTATACCGAATAACCAATCCACTCTATCACCCATTCATTACTATTCATCTTTGCATTCAATCACTAAGATACCCACAGGACATTTACAATTATTTTATAGTCGAAAAAGTGCTGAAGAAAGGGGGTGTAGCTTGTCTTCCAGTGCCATGAGGAAGCTTCCTGATTGAAATTATGCTCCATATTTCTGGATAATCTAGGTTCAGGAGACCTGGCCAGAGATGTCTAGTTACATGTGAATGCAGAAAAGCTGAGTAAAGTTGTAGTTTGACAATGATTGCTATCTTACAGAAGTTTTGGGAATTTATTGAGAAGTAATATTTGTATTCGCCACCATTTTTCATTGGGAGCATTTGATTCAATTGACACAGAGTGAACCTTCAAAGGTGACTAAATAAAAACCAAAAGAACTGTGGATGTTGTAAACCAGGAACAAAACCAGAAATTGCTGGAAAAGCTCAGCAGGTCTTGCAGCATCTGTGAAGAAAAAAATCAGTATTAACTTTTCAGGTCCAGTGACGTCAGGGTTCTGAGGAAGGGTCATCAGACCTGAAACGTTAACTTTGATTTTTTCTTCACAGATGCTGCCATACCTGCTAAGCATTTCCAGCAACATCTGTTTTTGGTTCAGAGGTGACATTGGTTTTCTGACCCAGTGGATTAGTGATTACATTTTATTTAGCCCATATCTACCTTTTTCTGAAAAGAAAGGTGGTGGACGAGCTGGTGTAAATGATTATTTTTAATCGTTTTCACCTCTGCCTGACTATTATTATTCTGCCTTTTTATTTTAAGCAAAATACTATAGACTACTGATGTATCACTCAATATAGCAAACTGCTTCTCATATCATTAATCTTCTGAACAGCTCAGCCTTTTGTTTTGTGCCAACATTTTGCTGAACTGTAGTTTAATTAAAGAAAACTCTATTCTGTTTTACTAATCAATTTTGTGACTGTGTTATCAATTTTGTTTATGTTTTATTTGCAACACAGAATTAGGTAACAATGCCACATCTTCCATCTAGGCACCTTACAGAATTCATACCTCAACATTGAATTTAACAATTTCAGAACATGAACACTCTCTCCCTTTTTCATTCCTTTTCCCCATATCCCTGGACCCTGTTTTGTGTAGGTTATTCCCAGAACAGCCAACTTATTTTGAAGCATTTACACTTCTTGTTTGCACCCTGCGCAGCATTTATCTCTCTCTCGGCTCATCATGAGCAATGTCTTTGTTTGCTGATCCTTATTTTTATCTCTATCTCTTTCTTCCTCTCTCTCTTTCCATCTTTATCTCTCTAAACACTATCTCCATGTACTCTATTCTCTCCATCCTGCACATCACTTCCACCCCTGTCTTCAGCACAAATTCCATCCTGTCTTCGTAATCTTTAGTTCTGATGAAGGGCCACTGGACTCAAAATGTTAACTCTTTTTTTAAATAGATGCTGCCAGATCTTTTGATTTCCTACAGCACTGTCTATTTTTGTTTCAGATCTTTGTGTTTTATTTATTACAGAATTAGTTTGGTTCATTTGCATAAGTCAAGTATCTATTTTCACTTATCAGAACAAATATCAAATGTGCTACCTTGAATTACTTAATGCACTGAAGCACAAGTTTACTATACATTAGTTGCAACTGAATCTGGAGAATGTTTAACTGCTGTTAGAACACTTTGCTATCTTTTCTCAATCTTCAGTCTGAAAACAGGCTCTTAAATTATTTCCTTTAGACATAATGCACACTAAGGATCTGAAAAAAAGATAAACCTCATGGAACTCCATGGATATTAAACTAGCATGCCAGATTTGGGACTTATGAAATTGCCTGACATGGCAATTCTGCCTTCATCCCCGTCAGTATGATTTTCATCAAATGGGAGACCGGGATTATCTGCAGTCAGGCTTACTGAGCATGGTCACATAAGTGGAAGCCAGGTCCAACTCATTGTAGGACTGACGAAAGGGCCATCTCTGCCATCTTTATGCCACAGGCAAAACAAGAAGGACTCCACCTAATAATCTATGTGCACTGGAAATACGAGCTGAACTTCTTAGTCTTAAACTATTCGAAGTGGGCCCAATTGTGGTGACAGTCGAAAAGCTCTTCACTGTATTTTACTGCTTTTCCTACTGTAAAATACACATGACGATAAAATCATTCATTCATTCAGGCAGAATCAGCTGTTCTCTTAAGGCATGTTTAGAGGTAGGGAAGACATTAAATAAAATGGAACGATGTCATAACTGAACACTGCTGCCTTTCCACCATAACCCCTATTAAGTCAGGGTTGGGAAGGCACACTTTGCTCCTGCACTCATCTTACCCACATGTGTGCAACTCCAGCGTCACCTTTGAGCATTTCCAACTCAGGTTGCACGAACATTTTGCTTTCTTGTACAATTTGCAGCATTTTCCCAACTTTGAAGAATGGCCTCCCGTTCCATTCATAACTGTGCTGTGTTGTCCTGATTCAGTATGCCTTGTGAAGCCTGTCTGACATTGTCGAAATCCTGGATTAATTGTTTGAGCAATCAGTTTAATAGTGCACCCAAACATCCCACAGCATGTGTACGCTGGCTCCTGATTGTTGTCTGTCCCAAACCAATGAAAATGGCTAGGACTGAAAAAAAGCAATAACACAGTGTGGAACTGGACGAGCACAGCGGGCCAGGCAGCATCAGGGGAGCAGGAAAGTTGACGTTTTGGGTTGGGACCCTTCTTGAAATGTCAACTTTCCTGCTACTCTGATGTTGCCTGGCCCGCTGTGGTCCTCCAGCTCCACACTGTGTTATCTCTGAATCCAGCTTCGGCAGTTCTTACTATCACTGAAAAAAAGATTTCCACATCCCCAGTCTTAGTTCCAACTCCTTTCTCACCTGACCCACTTTGCTGTTATGTTGGGAGAGGAAGGTCCAACCCAAATGTCCATCTCCCTCTTGGTTAGATATAATTTATTCACTGCACTAGTTGAGAGATGTAATTTAACTAACATGCCAACATAAACCCAAGGATTTCATCAACCTGGGCTAGTTATGTCAAAGGCCTAATTATTCAGTATAATGCATTAAATATTTTCTGTAGACCAATGCATTTACTATTCAACGTAGTTCCCCGATGCATGTTTGGACAAGAGAGCTCTTGACACTTTTCTGATCATCAGCACAGATATGTTCTATTGTAATGTATTTCTGCCAGCAATGCTTTAAAACTGGTCTATTTCTTTTCTTCCCATATGTCCTTTTAATTTATAGAGTGAAGGTACAGTTTCCCTTTAGTTTGAAAGCTGTATCACAAAAACCACATTCTGACCTTTACCACATGTAAAAAGAACGCTTTCAGAAGATGCTGTGGTGTTTTGGTATTTCAAATATCACTCTCAATAGCTGAATGTGGAAGAGGAATCAAAAAATATTTGAGATCATTTATTGCTGCATTATTCATGTTGAATATCACTGGGCTGAACTATCGCAGTGTATTTCAATAAATACATTAAATAATTATGACCCAGACTGAGGGCTTTCAGTGTAAGGGTACTTGATAGGTCATTTAAGACTGAGATGAGGAGAAATTTCCTCAACCAGAGAGTGGTGAACCTGTTAAATTCTCTGCCCAACAAAGCAATTGAGGCCAAAACATTGAAAGCTTTCAAGAATGAGTTAAATATAGTTCTTGGGGCTAAAGGACCAAATGCTAGGAGGTGTAACTTGGAAAAGGGTACTGAGTTGGATGATCAGCTACGATTATATTGAATAGCGAGTAGGCTTGAAGGGCTGAATGGCTTTTTAATGCTCTTATTTTCTATGTTTCTATGATATCCTTACACTTAATTATTTCAAAGCAAAAACCTTATTTCATATTTCCCATTGAACAGGAATGGGTTTAAAATATGCAACATTTTTGATATTAATGTTGCATAAGAATCAGAAAAACAATACAGTTGGTGACATTATAAATTGATGTTCCTGCGAGCAATACTAACAGCTGATAGAATGTGGTTTGGAACCTTGGCTTCTTTTGTTGAATGTCAAGAGGCTTTGAATGAAAGTCAGAAATAAGGGATAATTGAAAAAATCAGAGGCTGGTCTCTTCTATGCTACAGTCAAGGTTGTAAGTGGAATGAGACTGGTGGCATTTTCCTTCCAAATGTCCACCTATAACTCAAAAAATAATATGTTTAAATGGTATGCATAGATCTTCCCATGCCTAAAATTCTCAGTTTACTCCTTGGTTCCCACACAACAATGTCATTTGATGAGAAATCAATGAGGAGATTAACTGAGAAGCATATGTTGCCTAAGCTGTTTACTGTGCAAGAATAGACTCGATTTGGCATGAGATAAAGAAAAAGGAACACGACAGAATGAATGATAAAGAAAACACCAAATAGAAAAGAAAAGACTTTGTTCCTTATTGTGACCTCCCTTCCTGGCAGTGTTTTCCATCTCTGCTCCGTCTGAACAGTTGCTGTGGCAATGTTCCCTGTTCTACTACATAGCACCACACTTTTTCCTTTTTACTCCTGTGATACATTCTCCAGCTTTTATTCACTGCTCCACCTTGCTTGACTTTATCACTGCTCCTTCAGATTTCTTCTTCTGCACTATTCCTCTGCATGCTTCTCCAAATTTGTTTCCACAAGTTATACACCCTCCATTCCTTCTTCAGCCTCAGAACTTGGTGGGGGGATGGTGGTGTTATTTCATGGAGGCAGCGAGGGTTTCACCAGTCACCCAGAATGAAGATTGGCGACGAATGTACAGTCATACTGGTCCTTCATTTTGAAGTACACAAGATGAGTTGGGCCACTATGTCTCTGTTACCTGTTTTACTAGTTTTTGCTCCTGGGCAGCTAGACAGGAGTCAATAACTCCATGTCACCTCTTTATGGGAAGGCCAATCAGGCACTTAATTGGGCAGTGGTGGTCCTTTGAAGAATCAAAGTTCACGGGCATAGAGATCCTGTCTGCTGAGACTTGCTGCCAAATCTTTGATTGGGGTGCCACTTGGGAAGAGGTGACTGCTGCTGGCATTACATCACCCTGAGGCCTAGGATTGTATGGGCAGAAATGAGTGATGGCAGGACAGGAGAGTTTGGGGGAGGGGTTGCAGTGGAGTCACGAAGAGGAATGGGAGGAACTCAACAGCAATAGTTCTCAGTTGGCTTCCTTTTTCAATGCTGGATCCTTCAATCAGAGGAATCCCTTCCCCACATCCTGAATAAGTTACTCACTGTGAGAGTCCAAGCCTCTGACCTGCTGTTGTGGCCATTGTATTTATATGGCTTGTTCAATTCACTTTCTAGTCAATAGTAATTCCATAATATCGACCATGGGAGTTTCAGTGATAACAATGCCATTTAATGCTAAGGAGCAATGGTTAGATTCTCTTTGCTTGGAGACAGTCATTGCCTGACGCTGATGTGGCATGAATGTTACTTGCCAATTGTGAGCTCAAGCCTGGATATTGTCCAGGTCATGTTAAAATTAGAAATGGACTGCTTCAATGTCTGAGGCTGTGAACATTGTATGGTCATCAGCAGACATAGCTGCTTCTGACCTTGTGAGGAAGGCAAGGTCATTGATGAAGCAGTTGAAGATGGTTGGGTTGAAGACACAACCCAGAGGAACTCATGCAGAGATGTCCTGGAGCTGAGATGACTGACTTCCAACAATAACAACCTTCTTCCTCTGTGCCAGTCATGACTCCATTCAGCAGACAGTTTTCACCTGATTCTCATTAACTCCAGTTTTCCTAGGGCTTCATGATGACACAACAAGTCAATAGCTGCCTTGATGTCATTGGTTGACATTCAGCTTTTTTGTCCTTTTGGACTAAGGCTGTAACGAATTGAGGAGTTGAGTGGCCCTGGTAGAACCCAAACTGCTTCACATTTTGAGTCTTTCTAAAGTCCCACATAAGACAATGCTAGTATGATGTCCATCTTCATGTTCATTTAGGATGTATGTATTGAGAGACTGTTGCAGCATGTGGAAGCAAGATGAAAAACGCATATACAGGGAAATGTGCCCTGCTGACACCATTGTCCCTCATTCTACAATATCTGCATTCTTTTCCTGGTCTCTGTGTCCAAACATGTTGGTGTGAACGAGGTGGTCAACGATATCCGGGCCAGGGAGCTGTACAGCAAATTGGGAGCTAACGCATTAAGATGGCCAAAAATATGGGACCTTTAAGGTCTCTGCTTTGTACAATGCTTGGGTCCCTATGTGTTTTCATTTAAAGGTCCTCATTTAAGTGGGTCTTACAGACCCCTTCCTCACAAAGTGAGTAAGTTAAACTGCCTACTTGGTGTGTGGTCCCAATCATTTTCCTCCCCATTGCATATATTCAATTTCGAGCACATTAGAAGGTGACAATGAGTCCTTTTCAGTCAGTGGTCTCTAGCCTCCAACTCTAAATGTTGGTGAGATCCCAAACATCCAGGTCCCGATTCTGGTTGTCCTTGCCATAAGTCCCCTAGGCTTTTCATCTCCTTATGTCGCCAGCCAACTCAGCTGCAAGAGTTTGCACCTGCCCACTTTACCTCCCCCAGACCTTGACATGTGGGGTAACTATGCCAGGTGTGGTTACATACTGCTGTGCCCTTAATGCCAGGTCATTTATGACTGTGGACGAACTACCTTCCATACTGATCCCATTCCCATCCATGGTTTACAGTCTTCCCCTTTACAGATACTGTTGATCTCTCCCTTCATATTTGTCATCTCCCTAACCTGAAGCCCCAAATATAAAAACATAGCTTCTCAAATCTTCCTCCCATATCAGTGGTTCACCTTGTTCCTTCCCCCATCACCCTTTCCTATTAATATCCGTGGGTGACTGTGGACTAATGATGGACCACCCTGGAGCACCTAACTGAATGAGAAGTGCATGGACCCCTGACTGATGGCCTGTACATCTCCTCAATCATTTTTCCCTATTCCCCCGGACTGGTTACTATGAGCCATCGGAGTGACCATGCCCACCTTTCTGAACTACAGGGGTACAGGCTCTCGGACTTAAATGCTCCCAACCAGAAGTATGACTCTGGTTGATCTCCTCGGCTGGTATAGGAAACTGCCCTTGACTTACTGTGTTGGGATCCTCTGACTGATGTGTGCCTCCATTCACTTGGGTGAAGACTCATCCCCTGAGAGTTTGAAACATAGCTGCTTGTTTGCTGCACATGAAGTGTGTATGCAGTGTAAGGTTCTGGTACTTTGAACAGGCCTGAGATTGATGTAGGACGGCTGCAGTACAGCAAGATGTATGGCCCTCTAACAAAGGACTGGTGCCTGAAGGGTAGTACCTGGTAGTGTGACTGAGCTGGCTGGTTTGAAAATTAAGAAGTCGTGGATGCTGTGAGCTAAATGAGCGAGCACTATGAGAGCAAACAGTCAGGACTGAGAGGCAGCTTTGTCCAATGTGAAACTCCGTTTGCCTGTCTCTGTGTACAAAGACCCCTTGCAGCAGTCTTTTAATACTAGTTGGTAGTAAGTCCTGCAATGCAAGTTTGTGTTTCCCAAGCAAGTTGATTGGAGAAGTGCCATGATGGATGTGACAGGTTGGCAAATGTTGGAGCCAATCTCAGGCGTTGCTTTTCAGTGCTGAGCAACATGGAGGCTTCTCACTGCCCATAGTGAACTGCAGTCATCAGGAACCCAATCTGACTTCCACGTTGAGATTTCTCAGACTTGTCTTGCCTCACTGCTTGACGGAATCATAACAGAGGCAGCGAGATATTTATTGTTAAAGCAGGTCTCAACACACTTCTCACTGATTCTATCATAAATGTCTCTACAGCCCATGTTGCTCAGGTCCTAATAAGATTCTTCCCATAGCTATTGAATGTTTAAAGAAAATAAGAATCACATATTGTTCGCAATAATAATTTCAATTGTGATTGAAAATTAAATGCTGGCAGTCAACACAGTTCACTTATTTCACTTTCAAAGAGAACCTTTAGAATTGGAGTTCAAGTGACGTTTTGTTTCGAACTGAATGACATCACTTATTTCAGCAGTTCTTGTCTGATTTGGCTTGGAATTTTGGATGAGACCCAAGTGACCACTTGTTAGATTTGCATTAATCCTTTAGTCATTATTGTTTGGTTAAAACATTAGGATGCAATGTAAACATTAGTTAAAGAGATGTGTTTTCATGGGAAAGATTTTCAAATTATGCTTTGCTGCGTGAAAAAAAAAGCGATAACATTGCACTATTTGTCAGCCACCGTGACATATCAATGAACAAGTTATCAGGCTATCTCAATCCTCAAACAAGACTGCTTTGATCGGCAATTCTCTGGAGGCAGCATCTCTTCAGAAATTTGTGATGAATGCATCATGTGCCTTTAAGTGCGACAGTGCCATATGCTGGAGATTTGATGTAATTTCATTCAAAATGCAATGAAATATGTACAATATTGATTAAGAATTAATGATTCATACAATTGCAGGCTCTGAAATATAAAGGTGTGATACATTTGGTTAAAATAAATCTGAATTTTGATTTCTGCTTCAGCGTTAGTTGCCAGTACACCAAAGCTTACTGCGAAATAGTATATGCTGCACCCACTAATAACTTAGGGTTCTGAGCTGATGGTGAACAAATAACCTGGAAAAAGTTTCTGCATGTTGTAATGTCCAATTTCAAGATGACAACCAAATCATAATGTTGATCCTGGGCTTACTTTTCCAAAGCAGAACTGCTGGTTTGGTATGCTTTCACATGACCCTGTCTCAACTGTTCAAATACAGAGCCATTTGGAATCTGATATTTGGAGAAGTTAGGAGTTTTTACAAAGATTTAGTGAAGTTTAAAGATGAAATCTTAACCGCTTGTATTCTTATGAACTAAGATCATCAAAGGCTGTGCTCAAGGTTGACAGCGAATCACATTACATGAAAAACAGAAGATCTGTGCTGACAATGGGAGAAAGGAGTCTGTCCCAAAAAAAGGCTCACAAACGTAAGAAGATAGGAATTTAAGAAATAACTAAATAGGAAAAGGAGTAGACCATTCAACCCCTGGAGTCTGCTCTGTTATTCAATACAACCTTGTCCAATCTTCGTTATCAACTCCACTTTTCTGCCTACTCCTCATGCCTTTGATTTTCCGAGATGTCAGACTTCTGTCTATCACAGCCTGAAATATATTTCACAATGAAGCATATGCAGCTATTTTGGTATGAAATTTTTAAAAATTCTTTTGTGGAATGAAATGTTGCCAGGCCAGCAGTTTCTCCCCACCTCTAATTGTCCTTGAGAAGATAATGGTAAGCTGCCTTTTTGAATCATTGCAGTTTGACATTGGCCATTCTTTGACCTGAAACGACCTCTGCTCAAGGTCACAAATTACTGTTTGATTGAATAGTGTATTTCTGGACCCAGAAGTCTTTGGGCACGTGGGACAGGACATTCTATGAGATCCTATACGTACGATTTTCGTTCTTATCTTTTCTTCTTTGCTGCTGTTCTCTCTTATTATTAAAAATGCATTTAGATCAAACCATGATGTTGCCTAATGGACGAGTTGTTGCTGTTTTGAATGATTGCCAGCAAAATCCTTCCGTTCATTAAGATGAGTGCTGTTGTGTTTCAAAGAAAGCTTAAGATTGCATTGGTAGTGTTTCCTTCATGCAGTGCTGGTATGCTGGTCAGCTGAGAGTTGAAAAAGGGGGGACTGGTTGGGAACACAGCAGGTCAAGCAGCATCACAGGAGCAGGAAAACTTGACGTTTCGGGCCTAAACCCTTCATCAGAAATGGGGGAGGGGAAGAGGGTTCTGAAATAAATAGGGAGAGAGGGGGAGGCGGATAGAGGATGGATAGAGGAGAGGATAGGTGGAGAGGAGGCAAACAAGTCGAAGAGGCGGGGATGGAGCCAGTACCCACCTCGTCCACAGCCAGCAGCTCCAGAGGAGACAGCAACACTAAGCCCTGCCGAGTGTTCACCATCCCCCCAGACCTCCCCCTTACTGAGGACGAACGGTCAGTCCTCAGTAAAGGCCTCACCTTTGTCCCCCTCCACCCACATATCAACGAATACCGCTCACGCTTGGATATTGAGCAGTTTTTCCGCCGCCTCCGCCTCCACGCTTACTTCTCCAACCGCGAATCTAACCCTCCCTCTACTGACCCCTTCTCCCGCCTCTAACACAAGCCCTCCTCCTGGACACCACCCCAAGGCCTCCTACCCTCCCTTGACCTCTTCATCTCCAACTGCCGTCAAGACATCAATCACCTCAACCTCTCTACCCCTCTCAAACACTCCAACCTCTCCCCCGCAGAACGTGCAGCCCTCCACTCCCTCCGCTCCAATCCCAACCTCACCATAAAACCCGCGGACAAGGGAGGGGCAGTCGTAGTATGGCGCACTGGCCTCTACATTGCTGAGGCCAGGCGCCAACTCTCTGACACCTCCTCCTACCGCCCCCTGGATCATGACCCCACCCCCGAGCACCAAACCATCATCTCCCAAACCATTCACAACCTCATCACCTCAGGTGACCTCCCACCCACCACCTCCAACCTCATCGTTCCCCAACCCCGCACCGCCCGCTTCTATCTCCTCCCCAAAATCCACAAACCTGAATGCCCTGGTCGACCCATTGTCTCCGCCTGCTCCTGCCCCACCGAACTCATCTCCACCTACCTAGACTCCATTTTCACCCCCTTGGTCCAGGAACTCCCTACCTATGTCCGTGACACCACCCACGCCCTCCACCTCCTCCAGAACTTCCAATTCCCAGGTCCCCAACACCTCATTTT
>JAHRHZ010000144.1:69500314-69591328 GCA_024137785.1 Ginglymostoma cirratum
CGCTTGGGGACCGCTTTGCAGAACACCTGCACTCAGTTCGCAACAAACAACTGCACCTCCCAGTCGCGAACCATTTCAACTCCCCCTCCCATTCCTCAGATGACATGTCCATCCTTGGCCTCCTGCAATGCCACAGTGATGCCACCCGAAGGCTGCAGGAACAGCAAATCATATTCAGCCTGGGAACCCTGCAGCCCAATGGCATCAATGTGGATTTCACAAGCTTCAAAATCTCCCCTCCCCCAACCGCATCCCAAAACCAGCCCAGCTCATCTCCACCTCCCTAACCTGTTTTTCCTCTCATCTCAAGCCACACCCCCATCTCCTATCTACTAACATCATCCCGCCCCCTTGACCTGTCCATCCTCCCTGGACTGACCTATCTCCTCCCTACCTCCCTACCTGCACTCACCTTTACTGGCTCCATCCGCGCCTCTTCGACTTGTCTGCCTCCTCTCCACCTATCCTCTCCTCTATCCATCCTCTATCCGCCTCCCCCTCTCTCCCTATTTATTTCAGAACCCTCTTCCCCTCCCCCATTTCTGATGAAGGGTTTAGGCCCGAAACGTCAAGTTTTCCTGCTCCTATGATGCTGCTTGACCTGCTGTGTTCATCCAGCCCCATGCTTGTTATCACTATCTCTATCAGCCTTAAATATATACAAAAACTCTGCCCCCACAGCTCTCTGTGGCAAGACATTCTCGAGGCTCACATCCCTCAGAGAAGAAATCCCTCATCATCTCAGTCTTAAGACAATCTTAAGCAGGCATAGTAGCAGCATTCAAGAAGCACTTGGACAAATACATGAATAGGAAGGGAATAGAGGGATATGAGTCCTTCAAGTGAAGACAGTTTTAGTATGGAAATGTGGCAGCACAAGCTTGGAGGGTCGAAGGGCCTGTTCCTGTGCTGTATTGTTCTTTGTTCTAAATTTGTGCTCCTTTATTCCAAGACTACGTCCTCTGGTCCTCGACCCTCACAGGAGGGGAAACATCCTCTCAGCATTCACCATGTCAATATCCTCAATATCCTCTGCTTTTCAAATCGCAAAGTCCTCCATACTGGGGGTCATTCTAATGAACTTTCTCTGGATTACCTCAAATAAATTTATATTTTTCCTTAAATGAAGGGACAAAAACTGCTCGGAGTACTCCAGGTGTGCTTTCCCCAGCACAAGTATCTCCAAGTCCCTTTGTGTTGCAACTTTCTGTAGCTTTTATTTCCCATTTAAATCATACTCTGTCCTCTTGTTCTCCCTTCCAAAATGAACATCACATTTTCCCACATTATACTCCATTTGCAAATTCTTTGTCTACTTACCTAACCTATCAATATCTTTTTGTAAGCTGTTTGTATTCTCTTTGCAACTTGCTTTTCCACCTACTTTTATGTCATTTGCAAACTTGGCTACGTTACATTGGTGCTATAGCACATCCTTCCTTCATGTCATTAATGTATATTGTAAATGGTTGTGGTCATAGCATTAACCCTTGTGGAACCCCACTCGTTACAAGGTATCCACCTGAAAAAGAATCCCCTAATCCCACTCGCTATTTCCTATCCATTAGCAAAAACTCTACCTACACCAAAATACTACCTTCAAAAACATGGGCTCTAATTTCAAGATTTAACCTTTGTGAGGTACCAGTAAGTAGAAGATTTGACACTGGGCACTTCTAAGGTAAGGAAATTCTGCCCGACAGCAACCTCCTGATTGATTGAGCTATAGAATGTTAAAAAGTTATAAGTACCAGAGGCAAAGAAATTTCTGGAGCCTCGAAACAGAAAGTATCCATCTTTCCCTCTCCCTCTACATGTGAGAATAAAGGCGGAGAAAAAAATATATAGCTTTAAAGAAAGAATTCTAAAACAAGAAGATTCCTAGGTCAATTATCAAATTAAAGAATGGCCATCATCATATGGAAAAGAGCATGTCAACATTGCCAAAATCAAAGGGACTGTGAGAAAAATAACTTGCCACCTTGTGTTCTGGACTTCTTATCTTTGATATTTTGTTTAGGGATTCGATGATTCTATGTTTACCTTGTTTATATTCTTTACCATTCCAGTGTTTGTGTTAAATCATTTGTCTTTTGTCTATCTTAATTACAATTGAACATACGTTCAATATTTCTGCCATTTTCTCAAACCCCAAGAAAATTTCTGCCTGTACCTCTAATAAAACCAACTTTTACTTTAACCACTCTCTCTTTTGTATGTATTTGTAAAGGCTGTTTTTAATTTCCTGGCCAGTTTACCTCATTCTGGATTTTCACCTTCAAGGAATTTTTGGTAGTCCTTAGCTGGTTTCAGGAAATGGCTCAGCAAGCGCACATCAGAAGGAAAGTAGCCCATTGCTGGACCGAGAGAGCACTTTAATGGCTCAGAAACCAGTTCAAAAATATGTGCAGGTTCATTTACATCCTTCAATACACCCCAAGCCACATTTCACTCTGATTTGTTTATCATTTTCCATGCATTGTTCTTCACATTTATTTAAGTTTCAAGAGTACAATTGTTCATTTGCTAAGCATTTTGTCATGATTTATCTATCTACCACAGCCATTCAGCCTAGCCCTTATGTATTGCAATGTGTTTTCTGGATAGATCACTCTTACTGAATACATTGCATCCATTGGGTGAATACATTCCTTCACAATGCATTCCTGAATTTATTCTGTGTGAGCATCTAACATGAGGGAGAGTGCTGGGTGTATCCTACCACAGATTGTGTAATTAACAATGCAGAGGAAGAAGCGATGGAGACCAGTGGCTTATTTGCGTACCAAGTTATTAGAAATCTAGAGTCAAGAATTTTTCAGTCTGATAGAATTAAGAGAAATGATGGAATTAAAGAATTACATCTAATGTAAGACTAATCATTTCAACTTTGATTTTTCTTATAAATATAAAATGATAACTGTGATTATTTTGGGCAATATGGTCACATCACCAATATTAATTCTTCTCTCTTCTAAGACATTCATGCATAGAGCTACAATCTGTTGACTTTTCTGGAAATGATTTCTCAGAGGCCTAATCTTTCCACAGATGCTGCCAGACCTGCTGAGTTTCTCTAGTATTGTCTCATTTGCTATAATATATGAAACTATATTTGACTTACTATTACCCCACTGCCTGCAGATCTTTAATTTCATAAATGGAGGTCTCAGCCCATTTCGCACTTTTCTCAGAACACACCCTCTTTGAGTATGGAAAAATGAAAGGACTTTCACTTGAGATCTCTTCAAACTGCTTCTAATCTGTGGACCATTTCTCTTCTAGAGGAATTCTTATCTCTCAACCCCATAGCACTGCCTTAACTCTGTGACTACCAAATCTTGCCTGAATACATTCATTAATTTTTATTCTTTGCTACACTGTCCTCCTTAACAGGTCTTCCGCCTGACCTATACTACATCATGTCATATCTACCACAAACTATTTAAAACTGTTTTTTCTCTTCATCATATTTATGTATAACTTCCTCTCAATCTTTTAAAAGTTCTTGGTCTATGCCTTAAGAAATGCTATTTCTCAAATGCCAAATCCCAAAATAAAACTAAGAACTGCAGATGGTGGAGATCTGAAATGCACTAAAACAGAAATTGCGGGAGAAACCCACCTGATCTGGCAGCATCTGTGGATAGAGAAACAGAGTTAACATTTTAGGTCCAGTGACCCTTTTTTAGAATTGCCAAATCCCACTCGAAACAACTACCCATCAACCCCACTCTACACCAAACTCCCAACCTGTATGTTTCTGTCTATTAGATCACTGTCTAAGGCAGTTCAATGGAATAAAAAGTTATAACGTGAAATTACACTTCTTTGAATCTTTGCTAATTTTCTACCCTTTCTCAACCTCTGAAATCCGGACTGGATTTTACAGCTTCTGATGGGGTATGAAGGTGGACTGAGATGTGTTTAGTCTTCTGGCCATCGTTCCTGCTGTTTCAGCCTGACAAATCAGTCAATGTAGTGGCTGACTGATGTGTAAATCAGCAAATAACATTGTCCGTACAAAATTAGGTATCTAGGGTGGGATGCCCAACACGAGAGACATTAGGCTATGAACCTGAAGTAATTATCAGCCACCAATTTAAGGTACCCTATCCTCTCACTCTCTCAATTATTTTGTTAATCTACAAAAAACAAACAAGGTCTTCCAACAACCAAGAGCTTCCACCTTCAGAAGCTACTACGACATGTTGCCATTTGAGAGCTTTTTCATTGGCCTTTGCATCACATTTGTAATCCACTCCTAATGATTTTCCTGTATGACTAGTAGAAATGAGATGGGCCATGTAAAATTATAGTCAACTGTATCTTTTTAAAAATTCTCAACAGCTTGTTAATTCTAGTTTTCTCAAAAAGGAGAGGGTGCTTCAGGTCTCTGATTCTACTTGCTTCCATATTTTTGGAGACTAGATTATAAAATTAACATAATCACACTTTGTTTTACATAAATCGACCTGGGAGGTTCACCAGTTTTGTGGCTTGTAAATCCAGCCTATGGTTCTTCAGAGGACACTGCCCTACAATAAGCCTTAGTTAGATCCTTGACGATAATGACTCACAGGGTATTGATTCGGACTATCACACCCAACCGATCATGCCCTCAACCAATACCATCTGTGAATGTATAGGTGAAATGCAGGCTCAGTCATGCTGTCCCAAGTGGGAAAAACCAACTCAGTCACCAGCTATGTATGACATTGCATGACTCTGTGAGTCATCAGCTAAATCAGCTTAGATGCTGCTCCAAAATGAAATGAATTTATTTCAAAACCGAACAGTATAATTACAGACAACTTTATGAAGTTGCCTGATCTCTACTGAACTGCCTGAGAACCCCAGTGGAACTTATAAATGTCAAGAACATAAATGAAGAGGACAGCTCTGGAGAATTTAAATATTACTTCTAAAAGAATTATATTGTTACATGTACAAGAGATCATAATCGAAGACAGCAGCTCGATTGAGAAACTTGACCTGTATTGTCATTTTTAATAAAGTTTCCCACCCTCAGCTGTGACTTTCTGCACTGCCGCATCTTTATTATTCATTAATTCAACCCATAGCCTTTCCAAAATCATTAGATCGGTAATGTCTGGAAATGTAGTGGCATTAATCATACCTATTAACTATATGCTAAAATTGTAACTGTTGGATCTGAGGTACAGTTGCTCTTTTCTGGAATTCTGCTGTATACTATTACTTCTGAAAGAACATACATTGTTTAGCTTATTAATTAAGACACCCTTTGATGTGCCATTAGAGAATATTCTTGCCTTGTGAAGAAAGCAGACTAGAGCTGCAACTATTGATGACTGAGCATCAAGTATCAGGTGTAGTTCATTCGATAACATTCTCTTTTTCAAACCAAAAGATCGTTCAGGTGAATTGTGTGCAAATCATAGGTTGTTTGCCCCTTTGTAGTACTGAAGGAGAGCTGAGCTTTTGGAGGAGCAATGTATTTGTACACTTTCAGGTGAATTTAAGATCTCACAGCACAAACTGAAAAAGAGCTGTGGCGTACTCCCTTCATGCCACTTTCCATTGTTGTTTCTGTTGGAATTTCCAGAAAAACAATATGTCTACTGGTTTTGTTGCCTTTACCAAAAATCACTTGATTCTGGGGCAGTTCCAGCAGTTTGGCAAACAGCAAATGTGACACTACAGTTTAAAAAAGGAGGTAGACGAAAGTCGGGTGACAATAGGCCTGTTAGCTTAATTTACGTCATGGAGAAAATGCTTGCATTCATAATTAAAGAAGAAATAATGGGACATCTGGATAGAAATTGTCCCATTGGGCAGATGCGGCATGGCTTCATGAAAGGCAAGTCATGTTGAACTAATTTACTGGAATTTTTTGAGGACATTACGAGCGTACTGGAAAACCGGGAACTGGTGGATGTGGTGTATCTGGATTTCCAGAATGCATTCAATCAGGTGCCACACAAAAGGCTGCTATATAAGATAAAGGTGCACGCTGTTACGGGTAATGTATTAACATGGTTCAAAGATTGGTTAACTAACAGAAAGCAAAGAGTAGGATTAAACAGGTGTTTTCCTGGTTGTCCATCGGTGGCTAGTGGCTTACTTCAGGGACTGCAATTGTTGGGGAGTTGGGGACCAAGTGTAGTGTGTCAAAGTTCACACTAAGATGAATGTCAGACAGATATGTGTAGAGGACATTGAAAGTCTGCCCAGGGATAGAGATAGGTTAACTGAATGGGCAAGGGTCTGACAGATGGAGTACAATATTGGTAAATGTGAGGTTATCCATTTTGGTAAGAATATTTAAATAATGAAGAATTGCAGCATGCTGCTGTGCAGAAGGACCTGGGTGTCCTTGTGTTTAAATCACAAAAAGTTGGTTTGCAGGTACAACATGCAATTAAGAAGGCAAATGGAATATTGTCCTTCATTGTGAGAGGGATTGAGTTTAAAAGCAGGGAGGTTACACTGCAGCTGTACAGAGAGCTGGTGAGGCCACAGCTGGAGTATTGCGTACAGTTTTGGTCTCCTTACTTGAGAGAGGATGTACTGGCACTGGAAGGGATGCAAGGGAGGTTCTTTAGGTTGATTCTGGAATTGAGAGTGTTGCCTTATGAGGAGAGTTTGAATTGAATGGGTCAATATTCATTGGAATTTAGAAGAATGAGGGAGGATCTTATAGAAACATATAACATTATGAAGGGAATAGATAAGATAGAGGCAGGGAGGTAGTTTCTACTGGTGGGTGAAACTAGAACTTGGGGGCATAGCCTCAAAATAAAGGGGGAGCAGATTTAGGACTGAGTTGAGGAGAAACTTCTTCACCCAAAGGGCTGTGAATCTGTGGAATTCCCTGCCCAGTGAAGTGGTTGAGGCTATCCTGTTGAATGTTTTTAAGGCAAAGATAGTTAGATTTTTGAACAGTAAAGGAATTAAGGGTTGTGGTAAGCAAGGCAAGTAAGTGGAGCTGAGTCTACAAAAAGATCAGCAACGATCTTTTGGAATGGCGGAGCAGGTTCGATGGGCCAGCCGGCCTACTCCTACTCCTATTTCATATTTTCTTATGTTCTCACCCTTATCCCATTATTCTCAGTATGCAGTTATATTCTGTTTAAATATGTTGTGCTCTGTCTCAAGACCAGTATGTCAGTATACCCCTAAGACATAAGCTCATAATATCATTATTGTATTATTGCAAAAAGCCCCAAGGGTACAGAGGTCTGATACTCCATCTCACCAGGAATCACTTGAAGTATGATATGCTATGGGAGGCATGATACTATTGTTTTCATTCAGTCATGGTACATGGGCATTGCTGGATGGTCAGCATTTATTGTCTATCGCTTGTTGCTCTTGAGAAGGTAGTGCTGAGTTACCTTCTTAAACTGCTGGTGCGCATATGCTGTAGGGAGACCCAAAATGTCCTTAGGGAGGGAATTCTAGGATTTTGATCCAGCACCCAGATTTCCAAGTCATGACGGTGAATGACTTGGAGGGGAATTTGCAAGTAATGATATCTCATATATCTGTTGTCCTTGACATTCTAGATGAAAGTGGTCCTGGGTTTGGAAGGTGTTGTCTAAGAATATTTGGTGAATTTTTGTTGTGCATCTTGTAAATAGTACACGCAGTTGTGACTGAGCATTGGTACTGGTGAGAATGAATGCTTGTGGATGTGATGCCAATCAAGCAGGCTGCCTTGTCATGAATGGTGTCAAGCTTCTTCAGTGCTGTTTGAGCTTCACCCATCCAAGTGGAGAGTATTCCATCACACACCTGAATTGTGCCTTGTAGATGGTGGCAAGGCTTTGATGAGTCAGGAGATGAGTTACTTGCTGCTGTAATCCTAGCCTCTGACCTACTCTTGTAGCCAGAGTAAGTTCAGTTGAGCTTCTGGCCAATGGTAACTCCCAGGATATTGATAGTAGGGCATTCAGCGATGGTAACAACATTGAATGCCAAGGAGCAATGGTTATAGTCATTGCCTGGCTTTTATGTGTGCCAATGTTCCTTGCCATTTGTCAGCTCAAGCCTGGATATTGTCCACATCTTATTGCACTTGAACATGGACTGCTTCAGTATCTGGGTAGTTGCAAATGGTGCTGAACATTTTGTAATCATTGGCGAACATCTCTACCTCTGACCTTATGATGGAGGGAAAGTAATTGATGAAGCATTGATGGTTGGGTCTAGGACACAACTCTGAGGAACTCCTATAGAGATGTCGTGAAGCTGAGATGACAGACCTTCAACAGCCACAACCATCTTCTAATGTGCCAGGTATGACTCCAGCCAACAGAATGCTTGCCCCTGATTGATGTTGATCAAGGACTCCTTGATGCCACACTCAGTCAATTGTAGCCTCTATTTCAGGCGCTGTCACTCTCACCCCACCTCTTAAATTCAGCTCTTTTGTCCATGTTTGAACCAAGGCTGTAATGAGATCAGAAGCTGAATGGCCCTGGCGGAACCCAAACTGGCTGTCACTGAGCAGGTTATTGCTGAGCAGGTGCTGCTTGATAGCACTACGATGACACCTTCCATCACTTTACTGATGCTCAAGAGTAGACTAATGGGATGGGAATTGGCCAGGTTGGATCTATCCTGCATTTGTGTACAGCACATATCCGTGTAATTTTCTATATTGTCAGAGAGATGTCGGTGTTGTAACTGTACTAGCAGAGCTTGGCTAGGGGAATGGCAAATTCTGGAGTACAAATCTTCAGTACAATTGCAGAATGTTATCAGGGCCTGTAGCCTTTGCAAAATTCAGTGTCTCCAACTACTTCTTGATATCATATAGAGGGAATTGAATTAGCTGAAAACCAGCATCTGTGATGCTGGGGGACCCCAGGAGGAGACTGAGATGGATCATCCACTTGACACTTCTGGGTGAAGGTTGCTGCAAATGCTTCAGCGTTATCCTTTATACTGATGTGTTGGCCTCTTCTATCTTTGATGGTGGGGATATTTATGAAACCTCCTCCTCCAGTGAGTTGTTTAATTGTCCACTACCATTCACTACTGGGGGTGGCAAGACTGGAGAGCTTAGATATGGTCTGTCGGTCGTGGGATCTCTTAGCTCGGTTTATCACTTGCTGCTTTTGCTGTTTAGTAGGTAAGTAGTCCTGTTTAGTAGCTTCACCAGATTGATGCTTCGTCTTTAGATATTCCTGGTGCTGTTCCTGGCATGTCCTCCTGCTTTGTCCATGGAACCAGGGTTAATCCCCAGGCTTGATGTTAATTGTTGAATAGGGGATATGTCAGGCCACAAGGTTACAGATTGTGCTGGAGTATAATTCTGCTGCTGTTGATGGCCCACAGCACCTCATGGATGCCCAGTCTCAAGTTGCTAGGTGTGTTTGAAGCCTGTTCCATTTAGCCCGGTGTTAGTGAGCCACACAACACGACGGAAGGTATTCTCAATATGAAGGTGAGACATTGTCTCCACAAGGATGTGCAGCAATCTCTCTTAGTGACACAGTTTTAGATAGATGCATTACAGCTGGCATATTAGTATGGATGAGATCAAGTATGTTTTTCCGTCTTGTTGGTTCCCTCACTATTTGCTGCAGACCCAGCCTAGCAGCTTTCTCCTTTAGGACCCGACCAGCTCAATCAGTAGCGCTGCTGCTGAGCCACTCTTGCTGGTGGTCACTGAAATTCCCTACCTAGACTACATATTTGCACCTTCGCCTCATTACCTCCTTCCAGTGTTGGTTAACATTGAGGAGTATTACTTCATTAGCTGAGTTGGAATGTTAGATGGTAATCAGCAGGAGGTTCCTTGTCCATGTCTAACTTGGAGTCATGAGGCTTCACGGGGCCCAGAGTCAATGTTGAGAACTCCCAGGGCCAACTGTATACCAATGTGCCGCCATCTCTGCTGGGTCTGTCCTGCTGGTGCATCCGAGCACCAACTTTTATAGATGCACCACAGCAAGCATTCCATCTGGATGCATTATGGCTTGGTACAGCAACTGCTCTGCTTTGGACCATAAATAGAAGAATGAGGGGAGATCTTATAGAAACATATAAGATTATGAAAGGAATAGACAAGGTGGAGGCATGGAGGTTGTTTCCGCTAGCCGGTGAAACTAGGACTTGAGTGCATCGCCTCAAAATAAAGGGAAGCAGATGTAGGACTGATGTCAGGAGGAATTTCTTCACCCAAAAGGTTGTGAATCTGTGGAATTCCCTGCCCAGTGAAGTGGTTGAAGCTACCTCACTGACTGGTTTTAAGGCAAGGCTAGATAAATTTTTGAACAGTAAAGGAATTAAGGGTTGTGGTGAGTGGGCGGGTAAGTGGAGCTGAGTCTCAAAAAGATCAGCCTAGATCTTATTAAATGGCGGGGCAGGCTCGAGGGGCCAGATGGCCTACTCCTGCTCCTAGTTCTTATGTTCTTGTAAGAAACCACAGAGAGTTGTGAACACAGCCCAGTCCATCAAGCAAGCCAGCCTATCATTCGTTGACTCCATCTACGCTTCTCGCTGCCTTGGTAAGGCAGCCAACGTCATCAAACACCCCTGCCACCCTGGTTATAATCTCTTCCGACCTCTTCTGTCAGGCAGAAGATACAAAAGCTTAAACATTTGTACCAACAGTGCCAAGAACAGCTTCTTCCCCTCTGTCATTAGATTTCTAAATGCACCTCTCAAATTTCAAATCTATTGCTGATATTGCTTTTTGTATACCTTCTTTGTAGCCGTAACTTTGATTTTCGTCGTTCTGCTCAATCACCATGTGATCTACGTACGTTATGACCTGCCTGTACTGCATGAAAAACAAAGTAGTAAGGTATATGTGACAACAATAAATCAAATCAAATCAAATCATATTAACATACCCAGGGATGGTGATGGTCCTGTCTGGGGCATTGTTTTAAAGATATGATTCTGTGAGTATAACTATATCATGCTGTTGCTTGACTAATCTGTGAGGCAGCTCTCCCAATTTTGAACTAAGCTTCCAGATATGAGTAAGGAAGACCTTGGGGGGTTGACAGGGCTATTCTGTTGTTTTCTTTTCCAGTCCCTGGGTCAGTGCTAGGTTGTCCATCCAGTTTTGTTTCTTTGTTGAGATTTCATAGCGATTTATATAACTGAATGGCTTGCTAGGCCATTTCAGAGCGCAGGTGAGAGTCAACCACATTGCTGTGGCTCTGGAATCACATGTAGGCCAGACCAGATGACGATGGCAGATTTCCTTCCCTGAAGGACATTAGTGAGCCAGGGGGGCTTTTCTGATGATCAGCAATGGTCTCATGGTCATCAGTAGATTCATACTTGCAGATACTTTTTCGTTGAATTCAAATTCCTCTTTGTGTAAATTTACCTTTGTATTAGTCCAGACAATGATGTTACTGAATAACGTAATGTTTGTCCATAATTGTTAGGTTTAAATAGATATCTGTAGGATTTTTCAACACCATGATATCCACACTCAGTTTACTAAATTAAAGAACTTAACATAAGTGTTGTCACTTCAGGTAAAACAACTGGCTGGAGGCAAAATTACATTAAATTTTGCAGCAATGGTTCTCTGAACAAGACTTGTACCTTGGTGGCAAGCATTAGGAAAGTTAATCAAAGGACAATCAGTCGACAACTTATTAAATCAGAGAACTCAGATAGCCAGGAACATCAGCTTCTTTGAGAGCAAACAGTTATACAGACCTGTAGATAGGAAATTGATTGACAAATACAGAGCTTTTTTTTAGCTGCGAACATAAGTTCTTCCAAGACAAAATAAAATTCTAAGACACCCATAATTAAAAGAAAGAAAACCGCAAATAAAGCTGCAAAATAAAGTCACAAATGCAATCAAAACTAAAGGTACTGAAGAACAATTGAGTCCTCTACTTTGCTCCCTCGCTGACAATAAATACTTTCTGGCCAAAGTTCTGTACCATAGTCATAGTCATAGAGTCATACAGAACAGAAACAGACCCCTTGGTCCAACCAGTCCATGCTGAACGTAATCCCAAACTAAACTGGTCCCACCTGCCTGCTCCTGGCCCATATCCCCCAAACATTTCCTATTCCTGTATTTATCCAAATGTCTTTTAAATGTTGAAATTGTACCCACATCCACCATTTCCTCAGGAAGTTCATTCCACACATGAACCACACTCTGCAAAAAAATTGCCCCTATTTCTTTTTTAAATCTTTCTCCTCTCACTTTAAAAATGTACTCCCAAGTCTTGAAATTCTTGGAAAAGACAGCTACCATTAACTCTATTTATACCCCTCATTACTTCATACTCTTCTATAAAGTTGCCTCTCAACCTCCTACATTTCAGTGAAAACAGTCCCAGCTCATCCAGCCATTATTTATAACTCAAACCTTCCATACCTGGTAACGTCCTGATAAATGTCTTCTGAACCCCCTCCCTGGCTGACTTGCTAGAGCTCTCCATGATTATTTATTATTTTTGTTTATTCTTTTATCATTTTGGTTTAGAGCTGCAAACTAGGAACTTTGAGCTAAAAATGACATTTGGACTGTGGTTTACAGCTTGTGTTAAAAGGAAAACAGACCAAACTGCATTTGTTTATTTATAAATCTAGGTCTGGAAGTTAATAGTAGGCTTGTTCATGATTGAAGAATTCTGCAGATATTTCATCACCAGGGAAGAGCGTTATATTTAAACAGATGGCAGAAGTAGCCTATTAATGAGGTCTGTACCTAGGAATTGGTTCCAGCAGGTCTAGAAAACATCTTAGGCTCAAGCAGATGGCAGATGTTGAATGGTAACTGGGATCTCATTGAGGAGACAGTCTGACAGGGAATGGTCAGAGTTTGAGTTGGGTTTCTGTCTTTGTTTTCTGAAGAAAATGGAATCTGACTGTTATAAGTAATAATTAGTGCTGCTTTTATCTGAGCAAACTGTAAATGTGACTCTGATCGACACCTTCAGAAAATCAACCATCAAATCATCATCTATGCCTATAGAACCATATCTCATGAAAACAACAAAAGCACTCAGGCTAGTTTTGTTGTTTTCTTTTATTTGTCCCTTGACTGTCCTTGTTTGTTTGTCTGTCTGTTGTATGCATGGGTCTGAAAACAAACACTTTTTAGATTTGTAGCATAGACTAATTAGATTACTTTGTTGGTTAATTTTTTGGCTTGCTAAAATTACTGTATTTTCAATGAATTGCTAGATATTTTGTTTAAGGTACTGATCCATGTCTGGAATTGATTTATTTGAAAACACAAGCTTTCAAACAAACCTGTAGGACTGAATTTCGTTCAGGTCTTGCAACACATGTATATAAAGTGTTTCAGTATTGTTATGGTTCGACAGTGGATACAATGGGATGTAACAAAATACTCTATCAGTTATTAGTATCAACGATACTAATTAACAATTTCATTGGTAGTTTTGTATATATATATTAAACAGTGATGAGTACATTAAGTGGTAAATTAATCTTTTAAGATAAATATATTTATATACATTGAGCAGTAAATATGTAATAAACAGTAATCTCTTCACATGTTTCAGAAACACAGGCAAACTAATGAGTGCTGAACTAGACATGTTTAACAATGAGTCTCATTATCTCCTGCCTGTCGAGGAGCTCGCTTTACGACGGCTGGTCTGGAGAACTCAGGGTTCCCAGCACCATTCGCAATCCTGGTCCAAGGTGAAATCCTCTGAATAGGGCAAAGTCCCCAATAATAATCCTATTCTGAATCTAAGATGATATGGCACATCATCATTCTGTGGTACTTTTAGTGCTTACCTGAATATTGCAAATACAGAAAACACTTCCAGGTGGCTCCATGTGACAGCCAGACTGGACAATTCCCACAACAGTAAAGTAACATGCGGCCATTCCCCAGTAAAAACAAGCTTCTTTCACATTAGGCCTGTTTCCCACATACTTCTCCACTTTATTCAATTGCTTGTTGTCATGTCCAGTTAACCCTTAATAACTAACCCTTAATGATCTGGTTTCTGAGCATATTTCCAATCATCAGCAAATATGCCCACTTCTGAATTTATCATTGAGGGATGGCCATTGATGAAGCAGCTGAAGGTAGTTGGCCATTGGACACACATAGAGTCATTGAGTCCTACGGCTGTACAACGTGGAAACAGATCCTTCAGTCCAATTCATCCATGCCAACGAGAGATCCTAAATTAATCTAGTCCTACTTGCCAGCATTTGTTCCATACCCCTCTAAACACTTCCTATTCATATATGCATCCAGATGCCTTTTTAACATTGTTATTGTACCAGTCTCCACCACTACCACTGGTTGACTCATTCTGTACATGCACCACCCTCTGCATGAAAAGGTTGCCCCTGAGGTCCCTTTTAAATTTTTCCCATCTTAACTTAAACATATGCCCAATAGCCTTGCACTCCCCCACCTCAGGGAAGAGACTTTGACTATTCACCCTACCCATGCCCCTCATGATTTTACAAATGCCTATGAGGTCACCCCTCAGCCTCTGGTGCTCCAGGGAAAATAGCCCCAGCCTATTCAGCCTCTCCCTATAGCTCAAATTCTCCAACCCTGGCAACATGCTTGCAAATCTTTTCTTAATCCTTTCAAGTTTCACAACATCCTTCCCAAAGCAGAGAGACCAGAATTGAATGCAGCATTTCAAAAGTGGCCTAATTGAAGTACAGCTGCAACATACCCTCCAAACTCCTATACTCAATTCACTAACCAACAAAGGCAAACATATTAAACACCTTCTTTAATAACCTGTCTACCTGCCTCTCCACTTTTAAGGAACTATGAACCTGCACTCCAAGGTCTCTTTGTTCAGCAATGGTCCCCAGGACCTTACCATTAGGTTTATAAGTCCTGCCTAGAATTGCCTTCCCAAAATGTAGCACCTCACATTAATCGAAATTAAACTCCATCTGCCAATCTTCCCTCTGAGGAACTCCTGTAGAGGTGTCCTGGTATTGAAATAATTGACTTTCAACAACCACAGTCAACCTTTGTGCTTGTTATGACTCCAGCCAGTGAAGAGTTTTCATTGACTCCTGTTTTGTGAGGGATCCTTGGTCAAATGCTGCCTTGATGTCAAAGACAGTCATTCTCATTTCACCTCTGGAGTTCAGTTCTTTTGTCTATTTTTGGTCCAAGATTGTAACAAGATCAGGAGCCAAGTGGCCCTGACAAAAACCAAATAAATATCAGAGAGTAGTCCTTGGATCCAGACTGCAGGTGTTGTCGTCGCTTCCACCTCCATCATGTTCCACAATGAGGGCCTCTTGCCCCCATTGTCAGATTATATCCTGCCCAACTCTGCTACTCATCTTTGAACAGAGCTAGTAGTTCAAAGGTTATTACTCTTCAACTCTGAAACAAGTAATCCAACTGCTAGCCCTATATAATATCTTTACTTCACCCTTTCCTTACAAATCTTTTGATGATTCTTATTACTTGGTTAAAATTTCACTCTAATACAAGAAAGCTACAGAAATCTTTTCTAAAGTTTGTACATAAATATAAATACACTGTTTTTTTTAAATCGTAGGTGACACAAGTCATACTTACATGAATAGAGACAAAAAAAAACGGGAATCTAAGGTAGACAAACAGGAGACTGGAAGAACACACCAAGATAGGCAGCATCTGTAGGAAAGGAGTCCTGAAGAAGGGTAATACCTGAAACGTTGACTGCTCCCTTCCTGCAGATGCTGCTTGGCTTGCGGTGTTCTTCCAGCCTCCTGTTTGGCATACTTACGTGAATGACAAATTCACTGTTTCAGTTTAATTATAAATGAGAGTGGCTCTGTTTTGTTAAAACTGCAATGAACTATCTCGAACATTGTTTAACTCCGCACTCACTTCATGTACTAACAGAAATGACACAGATAAATTCTTTCTTTACAGAGGTAGTAGTTTTACATTCATGGTGAATAAGCAGTTGATGTATTACAAAAGAATATAATAGGACTGATAGATGATCGTCCACTGATCGAGGGCAGGAGCACATTTCCCACACTAAGTTACACAGTCAGCCTGATTTAGACGATGCCAATGAAGTGGCGAATATTTTTATGTGTTAAATACACAATTGGAACTACAAAATTCCAATGTCTATGAATGAACCACTTTTTTTGTTTGCCAGCTGAAACACCAACATTTTTTAAATGTTTGATGATAAAGTTATCACATTCTCAGATGAATAAGGACATATAAAATAAAAGGCAGCTTATAAAATGTTGATACTTGCATTCATTTCTTTCTCTCCTTCCACTTTGCTGTAGTCATGGGTGACCATATAAATAGGGCATCAGTCATCCACAGACCTGACTTCACTGTGTGGTTAATTCATTGACTTCAAACAAATGAGGCCTGAATTAAATCTCCTCACTTAAATCCTGACATAGACACTGATGACTCATGGTGCATCTTCTGATGCAATGTTTCATCCTGTTAATTGCAAAGATTCAGTGGCGTACAACTGTCTATTAATTAAAGCTCTAATGGAGTTTCTTAAAGTGGGAGAGGGGGTCAGTATCCGACCAGATCAGAAATCAATGTTTATGGATCACCAACTGGATACAACAGAATTTTGTAGGCAGGAATGTGTGCAGAACAAGAGCTAACTTGTGTTAGTCTGGTCAGTCTGAATATAGTATAGGCAGTGGGGTGGTACATGGTCATCTGCACACACAATAATTCAAAAGAATTGCTTGCTACAAGAGAGGCTAATGAAGCATATGAAAATAATCTTTAAAAATGTGTGGGAGGAAAAATAAATCGACAAATAGTTCTCAAAAGCCTGGTTAATGGCTTAGTTTAACACCGAGGTATGTGGGATTTGCTGAACATTAAAGGCATTAATCATTTTACTGTTTTTTAAATGTAATGTCATTGTGGAACATTAATGACACGCTTTTATAAATGATGTGCAGCACACCCCATACACAGAGGGATATTTATTCAGTGAGAACACACAGATAAATGGGATACTGAGTTTGCATAACTAACCGAATAGAGCGCAGAGGTCTACCAACTCAGGCTAATGATTTATTGATGCAAATGCTTCTCAAGTTACTGTTTAAATGAACAACAAAGAGGCACCCTAAAGCAACTTTTTAGATTGATGTTCTGTTTTACATTCAGACAGGATTAGAGTTTGGTGTTTAGACTGTCTATTTGCAAATGTAAATTAAATTTCATTATGAAGGGAAATTTGATCATGTCTTGCAACAACAACATGTTTGGTTTTGAAAGGACGACTCGTGGCTACCACTAAAATACTAAGGATGATAGTAACGTTTAGGGCCTTTTTACACACATTTTTACACACCTATTTTCTAGGGTCCCATCATTCAACGTGTACTCCCTTGTTAGTCCTCCTGAAAATGGTTTTCATCACTGATTCCACCTGAATTTGTGAGGTCACATTATTTAGATATGAATTAGTGGAGCATAGAGCAAAACTGGCATGCAACACAGTAATGTACCATTGTCAAGAAGCAACATGTCACTGTGGCTTTGAGAAACAAAACTGATGATGAAAGTAGGTTAATAGGCACAATTACATTAACCTTGTCCCTACCTCTGACTCAGAAGACCTGGGTTCAAGTTTCACCTGCTCCAGAAATATATCGTGATATCTCTGACCATACCTAAAATCAATGTTTACCTGTGGTTTGAGCGATGAATCATGGTATCCTGGCTCCATGACACTACCAAGCATCAAGCTTTGCTCCCACTTGGGCCCCTCCTCTAAGCAACTCAACCTTCCAGATTGTTGCCTTCTTGTTCAGTTGGCCTCTTCCTCTTCTGATTGTCTTTTCTCTCTCCTAATTGCTGTCACTCATACTTGCTCACATGACAGTAGCCCTCACAGGATCTAGTCATTCAGAGACCCAGGGTAATGCTCTGATGATAACAACCATGGCAGTTGGTAGCATTTAATATCAATCAGTGAACCAAATGTATAGCTAAACTCAGTAATGCCATCCATGAAACTACAATTCATTTTCATAGAATCCCATCTTATTCACTAATATCCTTTAGGGAAGGAAATTGGTCCTTCCTACATTGTCTCTGATTGACTCTTCAGTGTTCTCTGTAATGGGTAATCAAGTCACTTAGTTTAAGGGGAATGATGTATGGACAATTAAGTATTGTTGGTGATCTACTCATCCCAGAGAAGAATAGCTATAAAGAAAGGGTCTCAAAAATTGAAATCTTCATCTTTGACAGAGGTATTTGCAACTTCCTTGTCTCATGACATAATTATAGAGTCTTACAGCACAGAAAAAGGCTTTCAGGTCATTGTGTCTATGTCAGTCTACAAGCACCTTTGTACTCTGGTTCCACTTTACAGCTATTAATCCGTAGCCTAGTGTGCTGTGGTGCTTCAAGCAACATCTAAAACGTCTTAACAGTTGTGATGGTTTGTGTTTCTACCACTATTTCAGGCACTGAGTTCCAGATCCCACCTCCTTTTGGGTGAAATCATTATTCCTTAAATCCCCTATGAACCACCTGCTTTAAATCTATGGCCCCTGGTTGGTTGATTCCTGTACTAAGGGGAAATATTTCTTCCCATCTACCCAATCTATGCCCCTTATAATTCTGCACACCTCAGATAGGTTCTCTTAGCCTTCTCTGTTCTAAAGACAGCAAACCCAGCCTATCACATTTCTCTTCACAGCTGAAATGCTCCTACTCAGGTAATATCCTTGAGAATGTGTAGAGAAGGTGCAGTCACATCCTTGCTTACTCTAGCTTGCAGTACTCCAGTAATGGCTGAACTAACTTCTTATACAGCTCCATCATAACCTTCTGCTGCTGTATTGAATGCCTGAAATAATGAAGGGATGTATCCCATATGCTTCTTAACCACCTTATCCACCTGTCCTGTTGCCTTCAAGGATTTATGCCATGCAAATCAAGGTCGCTTTGTATTTTCTACAGTCCCATTATTCAACGTGTACTCCCTTGTTAGTCCTCCTGAAAGTGTTTTTCATCACTGATTCCACCAGAATTTGTGAGGTCACATTATTTAGATATGAATTAGTGGGACATAGAGCAAAACTGGCATGCAACACAGTAATGTACCATTGTCAAGAAGCAACATGTCATTGTAGCTTTGAGAAACAAAACTGATGATGAAAGTAGGTTAATAGGCACAATTACATTAATCTTTAACTAAACACATTATCCTCTTACTTTTTAAGATTTCATTAAAAATGTCTTTTGCATGCTCTGGCTCTTGCAAAGATGGCATGAGGGCAGTGATATCAAAGCTCAGAATTCTTTACATTAAATTCCTTAATTTGGCTACTAAATATCACTACACTGTTGCATTTCCCAAGATACAGACCCTCTGAAACCTATCTAATGAGTGGAAACTGTTGTATTGCAATGGGTTAATATTTGAGACTCATGCCAGCTATAATTATGACATGGTTTTCAATTGTAACTTATAACTAACAAACATGTGCCTGCATGTTAATAATGAAAGGCTGTATAAGGTTGCATGATGAGTTGGTATGAACTAGTAATCAATGTCTTGTTTAAATATTTTGTGACATGAACTACCTCCCTGGTATTCCTTGTTGGTGGTATTCAAAGCCAAGTTCTTAATAATGGATCACTTCCTCATTTATCTATGTTCAGTTTCTGTTATACAGCATACTGTAGTCAGCCTACTTGCCACATTCTAATGGGCATAGTGCACTTGTGCCTTGCTGTGCCCTATTTACACTCACCTCATGTTGTACCCCAATTACTTCATCAGCCAAACACTAGGTAGAATCTAGGCCCATCACAACTTGCCAAGTCATTTCACAGATTGGTGTTGGAATCACTTTTGTCTTATACTGCTTTTTGCTTCCTTCCAGTAGCTGACAAACCCAATTAAAGAAAATAATTTCTAGACTTTCTATTATCTGGAATATGTTATTTATCCCTTGAATTACAGTCACTTTCCATGGAAATGTCTCTGAAAGATTGCCATATCATGACCCACAAATTAGCACCTGTCTTTACCCTAGCATACCCCAATATATCTGTCTCCTCTGAGGGCAGTCTCTCAGGATTGAGGTTGACTTTTTTTCAGTAGGGAAATGAGGGTTTGGGGGTGATTAAATAATCCAATGTTGCCTCCTGAAATCTGCAGAGGGCTGGCTGGTGATTGAAGTGGTAGATGAATGAAATGCTGGGGTTTTCAAAAACTTCATCTGGGCCTATAGGACACACTCAAAATGGTTGGCACTTTTGTGATGTTTCTTCACCAAATTGGGTTTCCTTGGGCCAGGGATTCCAAATAATCATGGGGGATATTACATTATTTTAGGGAGGCTTCAATGACACACTTGAAATATTTCCCCCGCTCTCCTGATAACTGCTTTTTGTGACAAAGCTCAGAATAGACAGTTTTTTTTGGAAGGTCTTCTGTCAGGCATGTTGACTGTGTGGCCTGTCTAATGTAGCTGATTGACAGCCAGTGATTTGCTAGTGAGGATGTCGGTGTGAGAGAGGACGCTGATATTGGAGTGCCAGTGGATTTGTAGAATCTAGCGGAGGTATTGCTGTTGATATTTCACAAGGAATTTGACATATTTATTGTACATTGATACTATCTCCATTGCACAAGGGAGGGCTGGTGACATTGCTGCTTTGTAAACAATGAGCTTGGTGTCAGATATAAGGTCTCTTTCATCAAACACACTGTTTATCAGATAACCAAATGGTGTGATTGCACACTGGAGGCCATGTTGGATTTTATTGTTGCTTTCTGCCCTCATTGAAGAAGGCTCCCAGGTAATGGATTTGATCCATATTGTCCCAGCATATTATATGGTAAAAAATGGGCATGCAGTAAACAGATTTAAACTAGACAATCTTGCATTATCTGAGTATTATAGGTGGACAAATGTTGCCATAGCAGCACTGCAGCAAGTAATATAATACAGGCCCATTATTAACATACTTTATATAGTTGAGAGGCAGCTGATCCACAGGGCATGTTGACATGCAATTAAAATGTTGTAAAAGGTTATGTAATGGCTTGGTATGAATAATGAGCGCCTTGAAATTACTGTCGGCAATGAATGTTCAGCATATTCAGATGACTTTCTTCTGTCCTCCAACTACACTACTAAAGTAAAGGAGGGATACTTTTCTGATGTGTTGAGCACTTGTCTGTTGATATTGCTGATGGTAAATGCTGTGATCTGATGACTGTTAAAGTCAACCGTTCCTGTACAGTTTACAGGGAGTCAGTCATGCACCATACATACTGGAGCCTGAGGGTCGAATGATGATGTAAAGAATGGAATGGTAGAGTCAGCAGGAGATCTAAAGTGTAATAAAGCACACAGTTTGAGCTGGGGTCAGTCAAACAATATTATCGTTTGATGTAACAGAGCTCAGTTGTCATTTTCTAGCTGTATTGTAACAACAACAGCAAAATTGGATTTTTTTTCATCATTTCATGAATTGAAGCATTTTGTGTCCCTGAAGTATTATGTCTGTGATTAATAACACTTCAACTGGACAATGGTTCTTGCAACAATCTCACCACTTGTTATGTTTTGTTTCAACTGAGGATTTTAATATATAATGGACTTTTCTGAAGGGGATATAAACCTAAAAATAAAATGAACAGCTGACCCTAGGTGAGTTCCACTGCAATACTTTGCCTATTAACCTTTCATTTTCCATGATTGTTCTAATGATTTGTACTCATGATCTCAAAGGTATTGGTGCAGAAATAATATTTTGCTCTGCATCCCCCTTCGAACCATTGTTTGACAAAACCAAGCTTACCACTGTAACAGGTTTTCACATATGTTTATCATACTTTTTTTATCACCGTCTATCAGTCTCTCAATCATCCATAGTTTTACACTTCAATTGCTTTTTCACTCCACATTGTTTCCCTGTTGGTTCTTTCTTCAGTTTCTTAATATGAGGAAAAACACAATAACAGATGCTGCCATTTTGATTTGCATGTCCCAATCCAACTTCAATCTTCAAAAAAATTTTGAAAATGTCTGACCAACTCTATAAATTAACCAATATACTTTGACAACTTTCTCGTATTTATATCATTGAGAGGTAGCTGATCCACAGGTATGTTGACTTGCTATTAAAATGTTGTAAAAGAAGTTCCAATAAGAACATTCTACTCAGAATGGACTGTGTCAGCCTCAAGGATTAACAGCTGAACTTCAGCTCAAATAGGACATGGATCAAACTTCCCTGCATTATTGCATAATAGGGTGCCTTAAATGTAATCTTGAAAAAGCACAATCTATGGCATCAGTTTGATTGCTTTCATTTCTCATAACCGGTGCACTTATATGTTTGATTTTACTTTAACAACTTTGTTATAACAGGGGAGAAGAGAAAATTGAAAAGTGTAGGTCCGCTCAAGGAAAAGGAGGGAATTTATGCGTTGCATTCATTGCTCAAGCCGTTGAGTATCGGAGTTGGTTCATCAAGTTGAGGTCTCTCAATGATTGGCAAGGCCTCTTCCGGAGTAATGTGTACAGTTCTGGTCACCCTGCTATAAGACGGATATTACTAAATTAGAGAGGTTCAAAAAAGATTTACCAAGATGTTGCCGGGACTGGAGGCTTTGATTTAAAAGGAGGGGTTGGATAGGCGGGGGCACTTTCCACTGAGGCATAGGAGGTTGATGAGTCATTGAGTCATAGAGATGTATAGCATGGAAACAGATCCTTTGGTCCAACTCGTCCATGCCAATCAGATATCTTAAATGAATCTAGTTCCATTTGCCAGCATTTGGCGCATATCCCTCTAAACCATTCCTATTCATATACCCAACCAGATTCTTCTAAATGTTGTAATTGTACCAGCCTCTGCCACTTCCTCTGGCTGCTCATTCCATACATGCACCACGTTCTGCCTGAAAAAGTTGCCCCTCGGGTCCCTTTTAAATCCGCCCCATCTCACCTGAAACTTATGAACTCTAGGTTTGGATTTCCCCACCCCGGGGAAAAGACCTTGTCTATTTACTTTATCCATGCTTCTCATGATTTTCTAAGCCTCTGTAAGGTCAGCCCTCAGCCTCTGATGCTCAAGGAAAAACAACCCCAGCCTATTCAGCCTCTCCCTATAGCTCAAACCCTCCAACCCTGGCAACATCCTTGTAAATCTTTTCTGAACCCTTTCAAGTTTCACAACATCCCTCCTATAGCAGGGTGATCAGAATGGAATGCAAATATTCCAAAAGTGGCCTAATCAATGTCCTCTAGAGCCACAACAAGACTTCCAAACTCCTATATTCAATGCACTGACCAATAACCCCAATCGTACCAAAAGCTTTCTCTGCAATCCTAACTACCTGCAATTCCATTTTCAAAGAACTATGAACCTGCACTCCAAGGTCTCTTTGTTCAGCAACACTCGCCAGGACTTTACCATTAAATGTATTAGTCCTGCCCTGATTTGCATTTCCAAAATGCAACACCTCACACTTATCGAAATTAAATTCCATTTGCCACTCCTCTGTCCATTGGCCTATCTGATCAAGCTACCATTGTACTCTGAGGTAACCTTCTTCACTGTCCACTACATCTCCAATTTTGGTATCATTTGCAAACTTACTAACAATACCGCCTACGTTAACATCCAAATCATTTATATAAATGATGAAAAGCAGTGGACCCAACACTGATCCTTGTGGCACACTGCTGGTCACAGGTCTCCAGTCTGAAAAGCAATCCTCCACCACCACCCTCTGTTTTCTCCCTTTGAACCAGCTCTGTATCCAAATGGCTAGTTCTCCCTGTATTCCAATGTGATCTAACCTTGCTAACTAGTCTGCTATGAGAAACCTTGTTGAACGCTTTTCTGAAGTCCTTATAGATCATGCCCCCCCTCTCTACCCTCATCAATCCTCTTTGATACTTGTTCAAAAAACTGAATCAAGTTAGGGAGAAATGACTTCCCAAACATAAAGTCTTGTTCACTATCCCAGATCTGTCCTTGCCTTTCTAAATACATGTAAATTCTGTTCTTCAGGATTCCGTCCAACAAATTGTGACCGTCGGTGTCAGGCTCACTGATCTATAGTTCCCTGGTTTATCCTTACCACCATTCTTAAATAGTGGCACCATGTTAGCCAACTTCCATTCTTCTGCAACCTCACCTGTGGCTATCAATGATACAAATATCTCAGCAAGGGGCCCAGCAATCACTTCCCTATCTTCCCACAGAGTTCTAGGGTACACCTTATCAGGTCCCGGGGATTTATCCACCTTTATGAGTGATCTTATAGAGGTTTATAAAAGTATGAGTGATATAGATAATGTGAATTGCAAAGATCATTTCTCTGGCGTGGGGGAGTTCAAAACTAGAGGGCATATTTTTAATGTGAAAGGAGAAAGATTTAAAAGTGACTTGAGGGGCAATGTTTTCACACAGAGGGTAGTTAGTATGTGGAATGGAATTCCAGAGAAAGTGGTAGATGCAGGTACCGTCACAACATTTAAAAAGATGTTTGGGTAGGTACATGAGTAGGAAAGGTGTAGAGGAGAATGGGCCAAACACAGGCAGGTGGGACAAACTGTCTGTTTCCATGCTTAATGTCCTTAATGAGTACTTTGCATCGGTATTTACCAAGGAGAAGTTCATGGGTGATAATAAGACTAGGGGGATGTATGTTGATATTCAAGGGCATGTTGATATTAAGAAGGAGGAGTGCCTTGAAAGTTGGGTGTCTTGAAAAATATTAAGGAAAGATAATTCCCCAGAGCCTGATGAGGTCTGTCCCAGGATACTGAAGGAAGTAGGGAATGGCGGATCCCCTCTGATAATTAAACTAAAACACAAGCCCCAAACTGCTATGACAGGATTAGGGGTTCCCTTCTAATAATTGCCCCCGAAACATCCAGAAAAGTTTGCATTTTCCCTTGTAATCAGTTAGAAGAATGGTTAAAAGAAAGAAATTCCCTGATCTCCACTTTACAAGTAACAAGAAACAATTTATTTATTTAACCCAACGATGAACAAATTAACAAAATTACTAACAGACCAACAATTCCCACCCAAGACTACTAACTACTCCCTAACTGGTCTAAATTCTACTGGAATGTTGTTTAAATAAAAACTAGTCTCACTAATATAAACCCAATTAATAAGAAGCAATGTGTTATAATTTAATCCCTCCAAATTCGCACAGGCTGTCTTCTGGAATATTCTAGATAACAAGCATGGGGCTGGATGAACACAGCAGGTCAAGCAGCATCATAGGAGCAGGAAGGCTTGACGTTTCGGGCCTAGACCCTTCATCAGAAATGGGGGAGGGGAAGAGGGTTCTGAAATAAATAGGGAGAGGGGGGAGGCGGATAGAGGATGGATAGAGGAGAGGATAGGTAGAGAGGCTTCAGGACGTGGTCGAGCAGTTTCAAGGCCGAAGAGATTATGAGAGAGTTGCAGTGGGAGAGAGATTCCCTGAGGTTTGTCCGGAGGGAGGAGGGTAACTTCTTCAGGGTAGGCAAATGTCAAATACCAGGGAATATCAATGTAAGGTCAGAGGGGGAAAATTTAAAGGAGATGTATGAGGCAAATTTTTTACGCAGAGGGTGGCAGGTGCCTGGAACATGCTGCCAGGGGAAGTGGTAGAATTAGATATGACATCAATGCTTAAAAGGCACTTGGATAGACACATGGACAGGGTTGTAGGGGGATTACGGACTACTTGCAGGCAGATGAGATTAGTTTAGGATGCATCATGTTCGGCACAGATATGGTGGGCTAAGGGGCCTGTTCCTGTGATGTACTGTTCTATGTTCAACGTTCTATGAGCGTTTTTCATTCCCCTCGCATTCTGTTCATAAGCAGAAATACTTTAAATTGTTCTCACTCTTTTGAAATAGACTGTCACATGTTTCCTTGAACTGTCTATTTGCGAAGTCCAATTTTTAAAGGGATATGCAAAAATATCTCTTTAGGTTAAAACCAGAAGTAGGGGTTTAATCAAGTTTTGAAAGCTAGGGGCTGATTGTCAAAATACGATAGCACACAAATGTACAAGGATTGAAAGAAGAAAGGGAAGAGTTTACAATTAAGAATAACTTAAAAACCAAAGATGATGATATTAATTCACCTGCTGAGAAGTCTACTGTATAGGAACCAGACAATGACTGTCCAGAGAAGGGTCTTTCCCGTGGCATTCAGATTCAGACAGGTTCAGATAGCTAAAGCACGAATTACAGAATTCCTTTTCAAGAAATGCATGCGTTTACAAAAGCACAATGGTACACGGTAGATGTAAAAGGAAACTCAGTTCACTTTTCGATTCAGTACATGGTTTCTTTTAGAACTAGGTTTTGTGGAGGAGTAATTGGCCTTAGCTAAGCCTGGAGTCTAGCTGTGCTGTCTTCAGTTTGATGTTAGCTACTGAGTCGATATTAACTGCAGCCAGGTTCTTGCCAAATTGAGACGAGTCATCAGAAATTTGTGTTTAAACTTTATTTACAAAGACGAAAGATGTTTTGGGCATGTGATTGGCCTATTAAGGAGTCTGTTTCAGCTCAACAATTGGTTTCTATCCCCGGGCCAATGATTCAATATTCGCTTTAGGAGATAAATGAGACTATTGTATGTATGATGTGATGTTGGAGCAAAGTGTGCAATGAGCCTCATCTTTGAGAGGTTGATTTTGTCCAAACTCTTGATACTTTAGGAATCATATTTTGCAACCCTGATTTAGGAAATCATGATCATATCCATTCCCATAGACTCTTACTGTTGTATAGCAGGGAAACAGACCCTTCAGTCTAACTTGTCCATGCCGATCAGATATCCTAAATTAATCTAGTTCCATTTGCCAGCATTTGGCCCATATCCCTCTAAATCCTTTTCCCATTTTTGTTGCCCGATGTTTTTAGGACAGTATGAAAGAGGTAGGATTGGAACCCCTGGTTTGCAGATGACACAAAGATAAGTGAAGGGACAGGTAGCATTGAAGAAGTGGGGAGGCTGCAGAAGGACTTGGACAGGCCAGGAGAGGGGGAAAAGAAGTGGAAGATGGAATGCAATGTGGGCAAGTGTGAGGTTATGAACTTCGGTTGGCAAATTGAACAGAGGTGTAAACTATTTACTAAAAGGGAAAAGCTTCGGAAATCTGCAGCACAAAAGGCCTTAGGAGTCCTAGTACAGGATTCTCTTAAGAGTAACATGCAGTTTCAGTTGGCAGTTAGGAAGGCAAATGCAATATCAGCTCTCATTTCAATAGGGCTAGAATACAAGAGCAGGGATGTCCTGCTGAGGCTATATAAGGCTCTGGTCAGACCGCATTTTGAGCATTATCCTGGAATATCTGTTCTGAGGAAAGGTGACTGGACTTGAAATGTTAAGTCTGCTTTGTTTTACATATACTGCCAGAGCTGCTGAACTTTTCCAGTAATTTTTGTTTTTGTTTTTGATTTCCAGCTTCCACAGTTCTTTGGCTTTTTTGGAACATTGTGAGCAGATTTTGGGCCCATATCTAAGAAAGGATGCATTGGCCTTGGAAGAGGCCCACAGGTAATTCACAAGAATGGCCCTAGGAATAAAGTGCTTACAATACAAGGAGCAGTCGAGGACTTTGGGTCTATAATTTCTGAAGTTTAGAAGAATAAAGGGGATCACATTGAAACTTAAAGTAAACTGAGAAGCCTGAATAGTGTGGATGTGAAGAAGATGTTTCCACTAGTAGGAGAGATTAGGAACCGAGTGCACAGCCTCTGAGTGAAGGGACAGCTCTTTAAAAATGCATTGAGGAGGAGGTTCTTCAGCCAGACAGTTGGGAATCTGTGGAGCTCATTGCTGCAAAAGGTTGTAGAGGTCGAGTCATTAAGTGAATTTAGGAGATAGATAGGCTCTTGATTCTAAGATGATCAAGAACTACTGGGAGAAGGCAGGAGAACAGAATTGAGAAACATACCAGCCATAATCAAATGGTGGAACTGACTCAATGGGCCAAATAACCCAATTACGCCTCTGTATCTTATGGTCTTATGCTCCTGTAGTCTGGCCTTTAGAAGTTGTCAGGACTATTCTGAAAGACAGCATTTCAGAACTTCTGTCTTCAGCAAGCAAATCCCATATTAGAAGCCTTCTTAAATCATATCTTCAAAGTGGAAATGTGTACCATGGCCTACAGATGGGAAGAGTGTTAAAGGTGACTAAAATTGGTGTTGCCTTATCGACAATTTATCGTAAACGCTAAAACACAAGTTATATTGTTATGACCAGACACTGGGTGAGGTTCCCTATTTTGTTACAGATTCGGCTGGGATACCTCAACTTCCAGGCCCCTGGATAAGAAGTGATGAACTGATTCCCCATCATTATTCACCCACACACTCAGTAGGTTGCCACAAGATTCATTTAAAGAAAAGGATCCCTGCCCTTGTGGATACCTTTCTCCTGGACCAAGTGAGCTTATGTTTTAAGAGGAGCCAATTTAACCAGACTTTCCTGAGTTATCAAAAGGAAACTAATTACAAAACAGACAAGAATTAGTAATTCAACACATATACACTGATTACAAATAAGAGGAAAATCCTAAGTGCTAAAGTAAAAAGAAAGTCATATAGATCTGTGATAACAAGCATGGGGCTGGATGAACACAGCAGGTCAAGCAGCATCATAGGAGCAGGAAAACTTGACGTTTCGGGCCTAAACCCTTCATCAGAAATGGAGGAGGGGAAGAGGGTTCTGAAATAAAAAGGGAGAGAGGGGGAGGCGGATAGAGGATGGATAGAGGAGAGGATAGGTGGAGAGGAGGCAGACAAGTCGAAGAGGCGGGGATGGAGCCAGTAAAGGTGAGTGTAGGTAGGAGGCCAAGGATGGACATGTCATCTGAGGAATGGGAGGGGGAGTTGAAATGGTTCGCGACTGGGAGGTGCAGTTGTTTGTTGCGAACTGAGCGCAGGTGTTCTGCAAAGTGGTCCCCAAGCCTCCTCTTGGTTTCCCCGATGTAGAGGAAGCCACAACGGGTATAGCGGATGCAGTACACCACATTGGCAGATGTGCAGGTGAACCTCTGCCTGATGTGGAAAGTCTTTCATATAGATCTGTCTCTGAATTTTTTGTGAAGAGCAGACAATACACGCATTATTGGGTTGCACTGGTAACTTGATGTAGGCAATTGAACAGATTGTTATCAAGGTTTTTGGTTGTAGGTTGACGGAAATTTTTTTGGCCTAATTCGTTTATTAACTAGTTTATAGCACTCTGAGTCAGAGAGGGTCTTTACCTACAATACAGGGGTAACGATGGGATAGTTCTTTGGCTGTGTCATTTACAATGCGGTAACACGTGTATCTGGTATACACAAGTGCACTCAGTCCCAGTAGTCCACTTAATTGTCCCTGAGAATGTGTCAATGAACTGTCTTCTTGGACACCTGTAGTCCATGCGGATGAGTAAACAAATTCCAAATTTTTGACCTAGCAACAGTGAAAGAAAGGCATTCTAGTTTGAAGTCAGAACTGTGGTGGTGTGGACAGAAACTTGGAGGTGGTATTACACACTTGTTTCGGCTATCCTTGTCCTTTTAGATGTTAGAAATTGCAAGTTTAGCAAGTAGCAATTGCTAGAATATTGATAATGAGGGATTCAACAATGAGAAGTGTTGTTGAGGGATGGTTGGATTCTCTCTTGTCGAAAGTGTTTCGCACTTTTAAGAAGTAAATGATACTTATGAACCCAAGCCAGAATGTTATGCAATTCTTGCTTCATGCAGACACAGGTTCCTGTACTATATGCAGAGATGCAAATTGAATTGAACACTGCACTTACACCAGTGAAAATCTTTTGTTTTTAACCTGACAGTAGAGAGAAGATTGTTAATGTGGTAACTGCAGTTGGAGTACTGACAATGTTGCCCTGGAGTTGAAATGATTAGTCTTCAAGAACCATAAGTAAAACTGTGCTTGAGACAGAAACCTTAACTGCATTTAAAGAAAACCCTTGGAAAAGCAATTGATACAATTGCTGGAGCTGGAGGAACACAGCAGGTAGCATCAGAGGAGCAGGAAATTCAATGTTTCAGGTCAGAACCCTTCATCAGGACTCAGGAGGGGGAAAGAAGCTCAAGGATAAATAGAAGGTGGGGTTGGGGCTGAGACCAGGTAGGTGAGATGCTGATAGGTGGGTGCAGGTCGGAGGTTGTGGAGATTGATCAGTGGAAAGGTTTGGGCAGATAGGTGAGAAACAAAAATGGACAAGTCATGTCATGTCAAGGAGATAGGGATGAGAGGGAAGGCTGGACATGGGATGAGGCCTGGGTTGGGGAGATTTTGAAGCTAGTGAACTCTATGTTGAGGCCATTGGGGTGTAAGGTCCTGAGGTGGAATATAAGGTGTTGTTCCTCCAATTTTCATGTGGCCTCATTGTGACATTGGAGGAGGCTCAGGATGGACACGTCACCAAGGGAATGGGAGGAGTTGAAATGACTGGCAACCGGAAGGTGGTGTTGATTGGAGCGTGCAGAGCGCAGATGGTCTGCTAATCGGTCACTGAATCTGCACTTGGTCTCACTGAAGTAGAGGAGACAACATCAAGAGCAACGGATGCAGTCGACCAGGTTGGAAGACGTATAGATGAATCCTTGTCGGATTCCGAATGATAAGGTGCAATACCATGAAATATGAGCTTACTGACAAGGGCAAGAAAGTGGGATAAACTTTTCAAACTTTCCCAAACAGCGTGTACATGATGGGCTGAAGTGTCTCCAACTGAATGGCAAATGTTTTGAGCTGTCTTGCTGCTCGAGATACAGATTGTACTTGGGGACAGTTTTCAACCTGGAGGTGATCATATGGAAGGGGAACAGAGGAGGTCAATGGATCTCTTCCAGGAGAAAATTTAGCCATAGAATCATTGAGTTATAGAGATTGACAGCACAGAAAATGACCCTTTGGCCCATCAAGTCTGCACAAGTCAAAAATGAGCACCAAACTATTCTGATCCCATTTTCCAGCCATTTGATCTTGTATGCCTTGGCATCAACCAAGTGTAGATCTAAATACTTTCTAAATATTATGAGAGTCTCTACCTGTACAATCCTTGTAGACAATGAGTTCCAGATTCCCACCACCTTCTAAGTGAGAAATATTTTCCTCACATTCCCTCTGATCCTCCAAAATATGTTTCCTAACCTTCTTTAAAGTTATAAGGAGTGGGTTGGGGCAGTTTTGAGATTTTGTTTCAACAGATGAACATACCATCCATTGTTGGGAGTTAAATTTTGTGCACTTGTGAAGCAATGCATCTTGGGGAAGAAAGCAAATGGTATTTGCCTTCGATGTAGACACTGGCAAACAGGAAGAGTAGCTTGTCTGATTCTACTTAGTATATCTGAAGTTAAAATATGTTGCACTTCCTAATGGAGAGATTTCACTCTTACTGAAGATACTAAGAGTTATTTTCAGATTTTTTACTTTAAATATGGAGCATTACGGATTGAAAATGTGAATCAGAAAATATCCCACAGGGACATTCTGGACAGTCAAAGCTAAGATTATTTTTGAATATCCGCAGAAGTGCCATTTTTATTCTATTCTTCATTATTGACATGGATATGGAGGAAAAGTTTATATTCACTGACACTGACTTCCATTAAAACTTATAATTATCAATTAGGATGTGCATACAAGTGGATATTATATTAAATTATAGGGCTGTTCTCTGCATAGTCTGGAAGCAATGTGGGTGGTGTGTCATATCCAAAGTACTCTTCCTATCACACCTCAGTAAAGTAAAATAGGTGCTTCTTGATTGCATGTTTCTACATATTATTGGGTGTTACAGGAAGAGAATACTAAGTTACAGCATTTTCTGCTGCACTAATCCAGTTTGGTAACTGGGGAGAAGCTGAAATTTTGAAGCATTAAAAACAACGCCTGTTAACCCTTTTCCAAGGATTGAACAAGTGTGTGAACAGATGAATTATGAGAAGGAGCTAGCCCCTCAAGTCTGCTCACCATTTGATAATATCATGAATGATCTACTTGTCACTTCACTTCCACTTGCTTGTCTACTCTTTACACACATTGAATCTTTTGTTTATCAGAACTAAATAAGGTCTGAAGAAGAATCAAACTGGACTTGAGTTGTTAACTCTGTTTCTCCTTACAAATGTTGCCACATGAGTTGGGTTTCTCCAGCATTCTCTCTGTTTCAGATTTTCAGCACCTGCGGTATTTTGGTTTGCTTCAAGTAAACGGCATTGTTCTTCCAAACATTCATGTCGTATGGAAGCTTTGGAGACGATGAAAAAAAATCACTTACCGGGATGTTGCCTGGACCGGAGTGTATTAGTTATAAGGACAGGTTGACAAACTTGGATTGTTTTCACAAGAGTATCAGAGGCAGAGTGGCGACCTGATAGAAGTATATAAAATTATGAGGGGCATGGATAGGGTGGATAGTTGGAGTATTTTTCCCGGACTGGAGATGTTGAATACTAGAGGGCATCAGTTTAAATTGGGAGTGGAAAGGTTTAAAGGATATGTGTGAGTTGAGTTTTGTTTTATACAGAGCGCTGTGTTGCCAGGGGTGGTGTTGGAAGCAAATGCGATTGCAACATTTAAGAGGCATTTAAACAGACACATGAGCTGACGGAAATAAAGGGATACGGACCATGTGCAGGTAGATGGGATTAGTTTAGAATGGCGTCACGGTCTGTATCCCTCTATTTCCTGCAAAAGGGTCTCTGGCTCATTAATTCGAAAGTCACAGCTCATTGCAACTGCTGCAAGACAGGTAAGTTGTTTTTTTTTTCAATTTTAAACTGAATTTTATTTTGCCTCAAAGAACAGGCAGCTCCCTTAGGGAGAACAAAAGCACACTTTTTTGTCTTTCTCTCTCTGTGTCTGTGTAAGTTGTTTCTATTTCCAAACTACTCAGTTAGCTAAGAACCAATCAGCTTCACTTATAAAAAGTCCTCAGTTCCTAATCAACCATTTGCTACAGAAAAGTACAGCCACACAAAAAAAAAAGAATTTGTGACAGGCATCAAATTCCTTGCTCTGAAATTAACTCTATTCTGGTAAATCCCTGTTTAAAAAAAACTTCCTCATTGCAGTCCACAATTTTTAAAGTTAAACTAGAGAAAGGCATGCATACTATAATCCTGGTTGGGTTGTGGAGTGGAATTGCAGGATTTATATTTTGTGTCTTTCCTGACTACTAGAGATTCAGAGAGGAGTATAGTACTCATTTTAAATAAGGGAGAGAGAGTGTATCCTGATGATTACTGCACAGGTCATTTGCGTAAATCATAAGTAGGAAATTCTTCTAGAGTTTTTAATAAAGGGTAAAATTATTATGCCCCTAGATAAAGGGAAAACAATTGGTAACCAGCTGACATATCAAAAGAAGAAGCCATGTGCATGTTAGATTACCAGGAACAAAGAACAAAGAACAGTACAACACAAGAATAGGCCCTTCAATACACCAAAACTGCACCGACATAATGCCGTTCTAAAAATATTTTGCCCATACATGGTCCATGACCCTCTGTTCCCTGCTTATTCATGTACTTGTCAAGTTGCCCCTTAAACATTGCTAATGCTTCCGTCTTTACCACCTCCTCTGGCAGCACATTCCAGGCACTTAATACCCTCTGTGTAAAAAACTTGCCTCTCACATCTCCTTTAAACTTTCCCCTTTTACCGTAAATCTATGTCCCCTCGTAAACGACATTTCTATCCTGGGAAAAAGACTCCGACTATCTATTCCATTCATACATCTCATAATTTTGTAAACTCCTTTCAGGTTGCCCCCTCATCCTTCAATGATCAAGTGAAAAAATTGAAGGGGAGGATATACTGACAACAGGATTTAGGCTAGTGGTTGGAATCAGGTTGCTGAGTCCTCACGTTTAGTTCTGGAATCAGTGGTTAATTAGGTTAAGGTTTTAGTGATTACTATTGTTTTCCAAGGTGCTCTCCTGCTGATTCTGAATTTGCAAAAGTAAAAGTTTTGCAATTTTAGTCGCTTTTCCTTTGCTTGAAGCAGCCTCCAGTGCTTCTCCGGGATCCTCAAAAACAATGGGGCTATGATCACCTTTCCATGATTGGAAACGTAAGGACTAAGTTTGCTGCAAGTCTGGCAACCTGCAGACCACCTTATATCGTACCAATCCAAATCTGACAACCCTACATCAGGATGTCTGTTTAGGGTGGGCAGCTCTACAGTTCTATTTAAATATGAAGCAGAATTCAAGACAATTCTGGCCTCGTTGTCCTTGGCATGGAAATGTAGTTGGTATGCTTCACCGGTAGGCTAACCTAAGTCTAAAGTGCCTTTAGCTTTATCTTTCCTTTCTGATGTCACTTTGAAAGTGAAGATACATAATTGTGGCAAGAATTGATTGTGTAACAGCAGTTGTGTTTTCTGTAATATAGGAAATACACACACATTTCAAACTTAGTGAGTATTTATGATCTTTGAAAACATGTAACTAGGATTTTTAAATTGATACAACTTATAACTTCTCAAAACTACAAAACGTAGCTGCTCAGTTCTTCAATGCCTATTTTTCATTATTTGAACATTAAGATGTTTTTGAAAACAAATGAGTACAAAAAGACAAAATGTTACCAAGCTGCATAACTGCGCAATAGTTACTGACAATAAATTAGCCTAACCAGTGGAACAGCAGTTAAAATTGTACAATTGCAGCTTTTAACATGAATATCAAGCTTGAATGCAATTCAGTCCAACTTATATCACGTAGATAATTTAAATGGTAGTTTTAGTATTATCTTCTTGATTATCTTTTCTCTGTGACTGACTAAACTCCATAACCTTTTGTGAACCATAGAAACTATTGCTTTGTATTTTGAAAACGTTTTAAAACTGGTTAACAATCATCTGTATGCCTTAATGTGCAAGGTCAAAATGTTCATTATGTAATCATTGTTGATCTATCACGTCTAAGAATAGCTTTACATTTATTAATATTGGATGTAACTTGCTAGTTATCTGCCCAGGCAGTTAGTTCTCATAAATCTATTTAAATGATTTCGAAAAGTCCTGTGGATTCAGCCTTCACAGACGGTTTAGCATTACTGCAAACTTAGATTTTTTTTATCAATCCCTTTGTGAAGGTCAGTAACATTGAGAATGGCAGAAATCTTACGACAAATTTCTGAAAGTCTTCACTTGTCGTCACTGTTCAACTCAATTGAGCACAATTTTTTTTTATAATAGCAATTCTGGTAAAACAAGATTTTGTTAGCATTTTCTGTTCACGTAATATTTATGATTAAATAAATGAAGTTAATTATAATTTTCATTGGCTTCAGTTCATGTCACTTTCTCTAAGAAACACAATGATAAAATTGGTTTCAGTTTTCCATTTACCTGGAAAAGTAATACAAGAACCAACAGACGGCTCAATCGCTTTTGCATAACAAACACAAAGGCAATAACGGCCAAAACTATAATTGTCACTAGACCAACAGGCATTGATGCACAGAGGTTGAATGTAATGACACGAAAAGAACACACAAATTGGATAAATTCCTAACAAAAGGTGAGTTCAGATGCAAAGCCCAGTTTGAAAACAACAGAGACTAACAAAGCTATATACTTCAATCAGGTTACCCCTACCTCTTGTATACATCAGACGAAACAAGATCAGTCCGTCCAACTTATCCTTTATATGACAATCCACTCATTCCAGGCATCAATTTTGTAAACCTTCTCTGAACTGTCTATATGAACAAAGAGACCAGAACTGCATACAGTATTCAAGATGCGGTCTCACCAATGCTTTGTTTAACTGAAGCAGAGTATCCTTACTTTCATGCATTTCCTCTCATCCTGTAAGTCTTCTTGATTATGTGGTGTACCTATATAATAAAGTTTGTAACTCACACGTTAGGACAACTGGATCCCTTTGCACCTCGGTATTCTGGTCTCACACTCTGTTTAAGTAATACATTGCCTTTTTATTCTTCTTAACAAAGTAAATAACTTCACATTTTCTCATTTAATACTCCATCTTCCAGACCTTTGCCTTTCCAAAAATCCTATCTATGTTCATCTGCATCCTCTTAACTCTTATTTCATACTTGTCTTTACATTATCTGCAAGGTCAGCTACCGTGATTTCATTCCCACCACCTAAGTAATTTATTCAAACTGTAAATGCTGAGGCACTAGCACAGATTCTTGTGGGATGCTGGTCATCATACACTACCTATCAGTACAAAACTTATTTATGTTTTCTGCTAGTTAGCAGTTTTGGCATTTTCTGAGGAAGGATGTTCTTCCTCTCAAAAGAGTGCAACGAAGGTTTACCAGGCTGATTCCAGGGATGGTAGGACTGATGTATGAGAAGAGATTGACTACGTTAAGACTGTTTTAGCTGGAGTTCAGATGAATGAGGGGGAATCTCATGGAGACTTATAAAATTCTAACAGGACTAGACAAGGTAGATGCAGGGAGGGTGTTTCCAATGGTGGGTGTGTCCAGAACTAGGGATCACAGTTTGAGGATTTGGGGTAGACTATTAAGGTCAGAGATGAGGAGACATTTCTTCTCCCTAAGAGGCTGAACCTGTGGAATTCATTACCACAGGAAGTAGTTGATGCCAAAACATTCAATGTATTCAAGAGGTGACTAGATTAGCACTTGGAGTGAATAGGATCAAGGATTATGGGGAGAAAGCGGGATTAGGCTATTGAGTTGGATGATCAACCATGATCGTGATGAATTGAGGAGCAGGCTCAAAGGGCTGAATGGCCTCCTCCTGCTCCTACCTCCTATGTTTCTATGTTTCTATGTTCCTATGCCAATACGTTGTTCCCAATACCATGAGCTCCTGCTTTACGCAATAACATTTTATGGTGCATCTTGTCAAATAGATTCTGCCTGATAAGGGTAATGCTTATGTGAAAAAAGTGAAAGAGGCTGGGGACACTCCTGTTTATATCACTACACTGCATTTCACCAGCATTTTCTGTTTTTATTTCAGATTATCCACAACATTTTGCTTTTATTTTAGCATGCTTTGACAATACAGCTTCAGTATTGTTAAACTTTCTTATTTATTCTTTCATAGACTATGAACATTACTGGCAAGGCCGGTACTTGTTGCCCATCTCTTGTTGCTCTTGTTAATGCAGAGCATAGTTAGGATTCAGTCTGTCGGTTTAGAGTCACATGTAGGCCACACCTTACAGGATGGTCGATTTCCTTGCCTAAATGACATTAATGAACCAAGTGGCTTTTTATGACAATGGTTTTATCGTCACCATTGCTGAGACTAACTTTTAATTGCAGATTTATTGCTTGAATTAATTCCACAGTTGCTGCAGTTGGATTCAACATTTATCCCCACAGCATTAACCTGGGCCACTGGACTATTGTTCAGGGACATTCCCACTGCACCACTTCCTTCTCTCCCATCTTTGCCATTTTAGCCTTTAAAAATTCTGCATTGTCTCAACAATATAACACATCTCTCTTGACCACCTAGCTTTCCTGTTTGCCCATGCTAGCTGATATTGCAAATCATTCGGTCTCTTTTAGTGTTTTTCTCTCACTCAAATCCTTTACCAAAAGATACATTCTATCCTTGTTAACTATCATTACTATTCCATGGCTCATTTTCCTCTCTAAGCTCTTTGAAGGTTCTATTGACTCACTGAACTGTGAATCATTTCAATATATGAAAGATAGGTGATCTAGAGAAATGTGTAAAATGGCTGAGACAATGCAGAATTTGTAACGGCCAAAATGTAACATTAGCAGGCCTTCTGATTAGCTAATGCTTCATAATTACACTGTTAAACAATATCAGAGAATCTGGCTGTTTGCATTCTAACAGTTAGGATTAGAGCATGTAGCATTTATATGGACAATTGATCTGCTCTTTAATTATATGTTTCCAAGCACCTGTGTACTGAATATTTTAACAAAATTTTTCAGCTTTTCTTTCAAAATTTATAATTGCTCAGTAATTAAAGCTAAAAATAGAGGTTTTTGAGAATGTTTTCCCCCTCTTTGCAAGGATAGGATGTTCCAAATAGTACAGGTGGCTGTGTCTCTGCCTGATAATTTCAGAGAAATATGTTGTGCTTGAAATAATACTTTTCCTTCCATGATCAAGAGGTAGTTACTTTCAAATAAATTATTGTTGAACAACATCAAAATATATCTCCTGATTGCACATTCTTAGATGTACTGCAGAAATAAAGCAATGTTGTACGTGCAGATTTCTAAGGATCGAATTAAATAAGAAAACAACCAGTCAATTCCTCTCACATTGATGGATAATCATCAGCAAATTTGAGGAAATTCCTACTTTCTTTGCCTGATCAAAGAGAACGACTTTCACTTCATACACTGGAAGTAGTTGTATCATTGCTGTAAAGCAGATCGAATACATGCAAATTACTAAACCCTTAAAGCACAATGTTATAATAATAACGAACTTCGCCTGTGCATGCTTCATTGCCATATTGTTCTTCTTGCTTTAAAGTGAACAGTAATTTTTTTGTTTACTTCTTTGAATGTAAACTTCTCAATATACATTAATAAAATTATTGTTTTTGTTTGCCTTTTTTTCTTTGGTTTTCCTGCACCATCAATCCATTTTGCCTGGATGAATGCAACTCCAACAAAGGTGAGAAACTTGATACGATCCACCAGATCGTCTGCCTTAAATATTCACTCCCTGCAACACTACATACAGTGATAGCACACTGTATCATCTACAATGTCCATTCAATAACTGAAAAGACCCCTTTGACAGCACATTCCACAGCTACACACTATCTAGAAGAAGGGCAGCAGATGCATGGGAATACCAACAGCCCTCACATGCAATTTGCCATCCAAATCACACGTTCTCCTGACTTGGAAAATTGCCACTATTCCTTCACCGTCTCTGTGTCAGAATCCTGGAACTCCCACCCTAATAGTGGGTATTTGCACTAAATGGACTGTAATGGTTCAAGAAGGCAACTCACCATCACTTTCTCAAGGGCAATTGGCAGTGGGTTGACCAGCGATGCCCACATCCCGGGAGCAAATAAATAAATTAACATCTTCTTCCAAAAAATACTACTCTTATTAGCTGAAACATTTGCAAAACACTGGTAAACAGTTAATAGAAATCTCAAATTTTACAAATGGCAATAACCATAATTTGACAAATTTCAGGTGAATGAAATCTGATTAAGTGACAAAGTGTTGGAAGAACAGTGAAAGCCTCAGGTTTATGATCATAAGCCTAGGGTTTATGATGGTAGACCATTGAAATTCTTTTAGAAAAACATAGCTTTCAACTTCCGATTGAGCAACCCAAAATTTAGACATAGGTCTTTGTAGTTTTCAGAGGCTAAAACGGTATTAATGACAATTAGAAGAGTGTTCCACTTTCAAACATCACTTATTAAAATTAAATCTGACTAGTTTCAATGCTGTTTCCATCTATTTAATTTTATTAAACTCATTCAACAAAATTATTATCAAGTTAGGAGTTGTAATATGATTCTTTTTATTAATGCATGGTTCAACTCCAAATGAGGGTTTGACATTTCATTGAATCACAGAATTTGACAGTACAGAAGGATTTTATTTGACTCATTATAGTCTGTACTGGCTCTTGAAGGAACTACTCAGCTAGCCCCATTCTCCAGCCCTACGTGAGTAGCCCTCTAAATTCAACATTTTCCAACTGTCTTCTGAAATCTCCTATGGAATTGGCATCCATCACTCTCCCTGGCAACATGTTCCAAATCCTAACAATTCTCTGTGTAAAAAAGTTTCTCTTCACCTTATTCCTAGCTCTATTGCTTCAAAGTGTTGATGGCTCAGAAGTTAGGCTCTTTCCTTGGTAAAATTTAGGACAGGTAAAATAGTAGCAGAGGGAACTTTTAGCGTTATGTGATATCATGTTGCTTCATGGAGAGCATTTGTAGATTAGAATGGGTTGGAGTCTTCCTGATCAACAGATAGTATTGGAATCTTTTTAGTTGAAATGTAAATCAGGAAAGTTAAAGAACATGATATAAGGAAGTTATTAAGAGGGAGACCCGCATTGTTGATGTTCTTGTTTAGAGTCTTATTGACTGGACATTGTTTTCATAGAATCCCTACAGTGTGGAGGCAGGCCATTCAGAGCATTGAGTCCACACTGACCCCTCCCAAAAGCATCCCATCCAGACCTATTCCCCTACCCCATCCCTGTAACCCTGCATTTCCCATGGGTAATCCACCCAGCAATTTAGCATGGCCAATTCACCCAACCTGCAGATCTTTGGACTGTAGGAGGAAACGAGAACATCTGGAAGAAACCCATGCATACACAGGGAGAATGTGCAAATTCCACCCAGACAGTCACGCAAGGGTGGAATGGAAAACTAGACCCTAGTACTATGAGGTAGCAGCGTTAACCACTCAGCTACCATGTAGTTCATGTAGCATTCTATTTGATTGCCATATGCTCTGCAATGGTCTTCTCAACATGTCTGTTTTACAATGAGGAATGGGGGATAATTTTAGGTTACACCACATCTGTGCTATCAGAAGTGAGAATAGAGCTGGTTGTTAGATTTAAGGGGAACAGATCAAATAGATTTAATACAGGTTTCTATGACAGCACTTAAGAAATGATCAATGCATTTTAAACTGCTTTACAAGTTCTTGAAGGTTTTATTTTAGTTTGGCTTTTTTAGAATTATTTTGAATACTGTTACAGTTCTGGAAGCTGATTTTTGATATTTTAGGTAAAAGAGCATTGGTAACATCTCTAAGGAACAGTATAAAGTAATTGAATACAGACAGTTGTTGTTTTTGAGGTGTTTGGAGTAGTCAACAGTGATTTTTTTATGATACCTAGACCAGAATATTGCTGCAAGAATATTGTTTAAAATACAGCTGCCCTGCTGTTCCTAATTCCCCACTGATGGGAGGAGACAACCTATCCTATTCTCTGTGATCTCGGAATCATCTACATATAATATTGACAGTAGGCTCTGTAAACTGGAAGTCTACTCAGAACATTAACAATGATAACTCCAACATGTATTATGCACCTTTAAGTTGATGCATTTGTTTGAGTCAACCACATTGATGTAGGACTGGAGTCACTTGGATCAGATTGGGCAAAGATGTCAACTTTCTTCTTGAAAGGACATTAATTGGTTAACTGCTTAGAACAATCGCTTTTACTGGCGGTATTTTATCTCCAGATTTTTCACACCCAGTTCAAATCCTCTGATTGTCCAAGGTGCTTTGGGACTGCGCAATTCAAATCTTCACCAATGTGCAAGTAGTTAAATCAATAGATGCTTCCAAAAAGATAAATATAATTTTAATTTAAATTGAAATATAGTTTCAATTTAAATTGAATAATAGGAGAGCTCTTTCAGTCTCTGCTGCATTTCTACAAATTATGATCAACTTTCTTGCTCTATCAATGAACCAGCAAACATCTGACCCAGAGACAAAAGAATTAATCAGTCGACTTGTCCATTTCTGAAACAAACAATTGATAGTAGAAATTAGGAGTGCATTTATCTGTTGGAGTGTAAATGCGCATGTACATTAAATGGCTTAGGACATTTTATTTGGGCATGGTAACAAGTATCTGAAATGTTTCCAGATTACAAGTTTCTGAATTCAAACACCATCATTGCAATTTTTGAAATCTGTTAACTGGAAGAAGAATAACAGTGACATTCAAAAGACTGGATGGAATTTGAGTGACTCCTGGGTGTGGAAATGGGGCTAGAGTGGCAAGGATGGAAGTGAAATGCTGTAGAACTGCATCGAGAGGGCTTCTCATTGTAGTCTTACTGCCAGAGAACCTTTTCAGCAATGGGATAACACTGGCTCAGCTGCCAATCGAGAAGAGGCAGGCAAACAATTTGCATGATTGTCCAGTTATGGCTGATTTACCAAGGTTGCTGGCACTTTTCCACTGATGAAGCAACACAGGAGCTATATAGAGAGGCCACAATGACTCAGAAAAATGGATTGTCAGCAGCAAATGGAGAGATTAGGTCATTTGACAAAACAACTTTCAGTACGCTTAATACCTGTGTTCTCTGCAGAACTCTAAACAAACAGATGAGCTGCTCAGAGAGAAGGCCAAAGTGGGATCTCTCCAATCTCTCTCTCTCTCCAACCCACACTGTAAGCTTTAAAATCTGTGTCCTGGCCATGATAATTCAGCAAGGTTACTACTTCTTAAAAGAATTCAACCCACCATGAACATATCCAGAAGGTAAAAAAAAGAACAATTTGGGCCTCTACATCTTTAAATCAGAAACATTGAGCCACTGAAGAAAAGTTACAAGCCATTAAAGTCAGGTTGAAGCTAGACAAAACCACACACATTACAAACTATACACACTTTTCATTTCTTATGGACTCCAACTAAAACAACCTGCCCCTCTCCATGCTATAACGTGTGTTTGTGCGTATGTCTATGTGATCACTGAAGTAGTAAATACTTGCTTTTTCAAAGAATACAAATATAATCATTTATATACTGTTCAGAACAATGTCATTAATTATTTCACAGGTCATGAGAGGTCATGTTGCAGCCTAGCTGTGAGAATTATTTTTAAGCAGCTCAAGTGGTGCAGGGTACATCCTCAATCTTGTTATGGAGGAAATTTCAGGATCTTGACTGAACAACAGTTAAGGAATTGTGGTACCATTCTAAGTAAGTAAATTTGGAGAGATACAGATATGGATTGCCATGTGGAAATATGATATTGTGGCAAAACAGAGTGCTGGCTCAAGGCTAGTGTTCATGTCTTTCTGCTTATGAACACGGAATGCTTCAGCATCTGGGAAGTTGCATACAATGCTGAACATCATGTGATCATCAGTGAACAGCTCCACCTCTGACCTTAAGGTGGTGGGAAGCTCATGAATGAAGCTGCTGAACCTGTTTGTGCCAAGGTCTCAATTCTGAAGAATTTCTGCAGTGATGTTCTGTGGTTGAGATGACTGGCCTCTGTGCGTTATGACTCCAATCAATGGAGATTTTTCTCCTGTTCCCATTTCTGGGGATTCTTGATGCCAGGATCAGTTAAATGTCAAAGGCAGCCACTCTCACTTCCCATCTTGAGTTCAGTTCCACCATGCCACCACCAGACACATATTCCCCTACCCTTCATTGTCCGCCTACCGCAGGGACCATTCCATCCGGGACACACTGGTCCTCACCCCCAACATCGCCGCCCCCCGCCTCAACAGCCCTACGGCACCATCCCCTGTAACCGGCGAAGGTACAACACCTGCACATTTACCTCCTCCCTCTCCAGTATCCAAGGGCCCAAACATACCTTCCAGGTGAAGCAACATTTCACCTGCACTTCCCAGAATCTAGTCTACTGCATTCGCTTCACAATATGGTTTCCTCTACTTTGGGGAAACAAAGTGTTGACTGGGTGACCGCTTCGCAGAACATCTACGTTCTGCTCGAAAAAAAGACCCTGAGCTACCTGTTGCCGGCCACTTTAACGTACCACCCTGCTCCCTGGTCAATATCTCTGTCTCTGGCTTGCTGCAGTGTTCCAGTAAAGCTCAACGCAAGCTGGAGGAACGTCACCTCATTTATTGCTTGGGGACCCTGCAGCCCTCCAGACTCAATATCGAGTTCAATAATTTTAGGGCCATAAGTTCTCCCATGTCCCAGCCCCCTACCCCACATACCAGGACTAGTTACCACTTAGCCTGCCTTTACACACCCCCTATTGTTAGTCACTAACAGCCCCCATTAACAACTATTCACCATCCCAGCCTGATCGGTATCAATTCCTTTGTCTGTCCAAATGCTCTTCTCTCTCTTCAGGCTCTATCCTATCATTTACTCCCTACCTCATCCCCCTCCCCTTTTCTGCATATAAGCTGATGTTTTCCCAGCTACCATCGGTTTGTTGATAGGGCACATCTGAGCAATTTACCAAATTAACCGGTAGTTGTCAGGATTGTAACTGTACAAGAACAGTGTGGCTAAGGCCCTGGTCAGTTCTGAAACTCAAGTACTGTTCTGAGAATTTTGTCAGGGCCTTTATTCTTTGCGGTATACACTGTCTTCAGCCATTTCTAAATATCATGTGGGATGAGCCAAACTGCTTGAAGAAATCTGTGATGCTGGAATTGTCAGGAAGAGGTTGTAAAAGATCACCACCTTGGCACCTTTGGCTGTAGATGGATGCAAATGCTTCAGTTTTCGTTTATTGCATTGATGTTCTGGGCCTTCCCATCATTGAGAATTGAATATCTGTGGTGGCTTCTCCTCTGGTGAGTTGTTTAATTGTCCACCATTACTCACAACCAGATGTCGCAGGACTGCAGAGCTTAGATTTGATCTATGGGCTGTGGGATTGCTTAGCTCTGTCTGTTGCATACTGCTTATGTTATTTGGAATGTTGTTGCTGTCCATGCTTTGGACATTGACCAATTTTTCAATAAACTCATTTTACTCGGAAACTATAGTTGTTAAAACAAAAAGAGTCAGAGACAACTTGCAATTTTATGTTCAAAATACACTAAAGACACAAAAGATGCCATATTATTGAAAGTTATGTAAAACTGTGCTTTTTCACATTAAAACTCTCAATTCTTACATTAATTACTCTACGAATCGCAACGTTTAATTCTTTGTCACCATTCTTATCTAAAATACAAGTGGCTACCTGACTAGGACTACTACCTGTGCAGTTGAACTTGGCCAGACTGTCTAGTCAGCTCTGATGAACTTGGCGAAGATTGGTCTCGCACATGGTCATCTTCTCTCACTATCTCCAGGTGTTTTGACTTTCATTACTAGGCCAGGTCGAGTCTGCATTGAGGCAATGGTCACTAGGTGTCCCTTCTTATCGCTCCCTGTTACATCCTTCCAGAATGTTGCTTGGCCAATTGATCTTCCAGGTCAAGGTCAGAGTGTCCAATGGGATCAGAATTGCCATAAATGGAAGAAGCTTGGCTACGCTTAGTGTCCATCCTCCGATGTGTCAAGAGCCAGTTACCTGTTATTATATATGGCCTTGGCAAGAATCTAGGGTGCCAGTCAGTCTGGTCACCATACTCCAATACACAAACCAGCCTCATTTTCCAGATCAAGTCTGAGCTTGTCCTTGCTTGCTTTTATTTTGTGTGGACGCTTTGTTCTTGACCTGTCCTGAAACTCACATTAGACCTGGCTGCTCAAAGGTTGTCCATTTCTAGTTTTGGGCCTGGCTGTTCAGACCCTGGACTATCTAATGACTGGCCCTGTGCTGTAGCTAAACCAGGTTGAAACCTCATCTGTAGGTATGCCTGCTGCTGCACAGGGCATGTTGTCTAGCAGTCTGCATTGAACCAGAGTTGATCCCCTTGCTTGATGGTAATGGTAGATGAGAGGAAATGCAGGACCATGAGGCTGTGGTTGAATACAATGTTCCTGCTGTTGATTATCAACAGTACCTCACTGATGTCGAGATCTATTTGAAATCTGTCCTGTTTAGCTTGGTGGTGGTACCAAAAACACAATGGAGAGTATTTCTAATGTAAAAGGAGGACATTGCCTCCACACAAACTGGGTATCGGTCACTCCTACAGATAGAGTTAGATTTATATTTTATTGTAAAGTGTACTCAAGTTCAGGAACACAGGAGTACAGAAAAAACTGCACAAAGTCATCATTCTCCTGCACCATCTTAGTATATTAAAGACAGGATTAAAAACAGAAGCAGAAATTTAAAAAAACTGCTAAAAGAAAAGGAAACATCCAGATCACTCCCTCGCTGCTGCTGCTGCTATGAGTTTTTGCCGCCAGAAAAAAAGGCACAAATTCCATCCCTCAGACAGCTAACACTCAGGTGCCCTGAAAAACAGCCATTGCAAGTGGATGGGTGAGCACAATTGCAAATAAGATTTGCCCTATTTTTAAATCCCTCACCATTGTTTCAGGCTCAGTCTCACAACTACGTCCTTCAATGTCTATCAGCAAAAGCATCTCATTGGAATTGTTACTGTCCAGGCTGTCGAAAGTCCCCCTTCCAGTATACATCCCATGCTCTGGTCACTTTCAGGGTATCCTCCCAATCGTGTTGAACTGATTCAGATGGGTCAGGAGGGGTGCTGATAGCTCATAATCAGCAGGTGGTTACATTGTCCATATTTGAACTGATCTTGATGCTTCATGAGTTACCAAATGCTACTGATGTGTGCTGGGCCTGGTGACAAAGCAAGTCATTCTGCCAGTTGGAACAATGGTGCATACCATGAAGCAGCAAAATAAGAGAGAAACTTTCTTATATAAAAGCATAAAATATAATCTTTAGACATTAGCCTGGTGAATTCCAACTGTGATTTACTTCTCATCAAATCCTGCAATATCAGTGTTGAGTGCAATATAAATAGGTGGCCAGTCTTCTGGGTCGTCACTAATAATTTAACTAGTTCTGAAGAAGGGTCATTAGGCTTGAAACATTAACTCTCATTTTCTCTCCATACATTCTGCCAGATCTGCTGAATTTCTCCAGCAATTTCTGTTTTTGTTTCAGATTTTCAGCATCTCGAATTCCTTGTTGCATTGTAACATTTTAACTATCTTGGCCTGTGTTGTCACCTGCATTTGTCCATTTTGCTTGAATATAACAATGAACAAAGTAATGAGCCTATTGCCAGTGCCCTGACTACCTCAAATTCAGTGTATCATCCAAGATTATTTCAGATTTTCAATATAGTAACATTGATTTATACGATTTTCTGCTAATTTTTTATAAATTTATAACGGCTGAAGTGGAGGGTGGCTGAGTTCATGGAGTAGGTGGGGATGAAGACAACAGGAGTGACAAGGTTCTGAACGCACAGTCTCAACAACATTTTGCCATTACTTGATTTGGTCATTGCCAATGCTGCTGAGAAAGCATTTGCAAGAAACGCAGAGGTTTGTGCAATTGTACTTCGCATTACAGGCGTTGTTCTCTCCTAAAGTCCGCCTGGCTAGAAAAGAAGATGACAAAAACCAGTCAGACTTTTATTATTTTATTTAAACACACCAATATCAATAAAATGCAATTTCAAAGTGAGCTGACATTTTATTTTAAAAAAAAACACTTCCAAGCAAAGCAGCTGTGAAATTCAATCTGAAACAATATTCGTCCAACTTTAGGCTTACCAAACCTTGATAATAATACCAGAAAAGAAACAAAAGCTCATCAACAGTTTTACAAAATCCTACTCAATTTATACAGTGAACAACTGCTTGTGTTGAACTCTGGCGAATTGCACTAATTAGATACAATAAACAAAAGCATCAATGTTGTCAAATTAAGAAAATAGAAGTACTATACATGCAGACGTTATGGAAAAACCTATAAAAATCAACTAACGTTTCTATTATTTTAGTAAACATTTGCTTATTTGAAAAGATTGAAAGACAGATTTTGTTCAGTAGCAAACACGCATTATATAAGTTGTGATATTAAATATATCTCAGGTACAAAGCATTATAGCAAAACAAAACAAAACAAAAGCCCTTATTTTCAGTAAGAATTTAAACACAATTTTAATTTTGTGCCTTTTGTATGATGAAAGCATTGATCACTGAATGAAATAAATTCCATTTGGTGTAAAATTAAGAGGTTATATACTGTATCAAATTTGAAGCTGTAATCCATTAGCTACACTATTGCATTATAGAAGACATCTTTTCCACATGATTAATGTACCAAACCTAAGATTCACTCACATAACTTTTGATATCTGTTATTACTTCGGAAAATGCCTGGAACAATGCTTAATAGTAATCTGTCAAACATTTGACACAAAATTCAATTTTGAAGGATGTGCAAACTGGCTTGGTTTGGAAATTCATTTAATTGGAAACAAACAGTATTCACCAAAGCTGAATTGAACTGCTAAAATCATTGACTTATAAGATAACAGAAAAGAGTGGTAAAGTAGTAAAATCTTCCTTGCTTTAAAATAATTGCTATATGTCTGTTGATCTCTCAGCAAACCTGGAAACAGAAGGACTAGATGAAAGTGCTATTAACTGTAAATTCCAGTCATGTTGATGTTGAAGTACATTAGTTCAAAGCAAAGTGCTGAGAAGAAATTGGTTTTGTAGAAAAATCTGAGCAGAATAAGTTTCTAACGTTTTTTCCCTCTCCTCTCGTTCTTATATATAGGGATTGGATTTTATAGCCTGCCGCCATGGTACGTAATGGTAGTAGGAACCTTTAAATAATCTAGTGGAATGCCTATCTCCAGCCTACCCATCCTTGACCTGTTACCAATATTAGAGTGTGGGAAAGGTCAATTCATTTATTTCATCTCTATTGTCATATGGCAGAAAGAGCAGCTTTCACTGAGTGCGTTGCTGTGGGCAGGAAGGGAGCTATCACCTTTGGGCTGCACTCTGTGCCCGTTAGATGCAGTCTCTGAAGATCATACTCCCTTTAAGTCCCACTGGGGATGGCAGCCAGATCTGTACAATATCCCCGGACTCCCAGAAACCAGGACAACCCCTCAGGGACTGGTTGTAGTCTTAGCAGTGGCCATCACTCAATTCTGATGCTACCGATGCTATAGAGATGTCAGCAGCTTTCTCGGGTGAGATTTCATTGAAAAATAGAAACTGGGAACAGGATTAGGTCATTCAGTCCTTGAACATATGCTAGCACTCAATATGATCATGGTTGATCCTCTATCTCAACACCATATTTTAGCTTTCTCTCTATACCCCTTGATGCCTCTAAAATTAAAAAAAATTGAATATATTCAGTAACTTGGTTCTCACAGCCTCCTGTGGTAAAGAATTCCACAATCTTTCCCCATCTCAGTCCCGAATGGCCTACTCCATATTCTGAGACTATGACCCTCAGTTTTAGGCCATCTAACCAGGGAAAACATGCCCCCTGACCTGAATCCCTGTTAGAACTTTATATCCTTTCTTAGGTAGGGAGACCAAAAGTCTATGCAATATTCCAGTTGTGATCTCTCCAAGGCCCTGTATAACTGCAGATGGTAGCTGAGGGAGCAAGACTCTACTCTAAAACAAGTGATAACACGGTGTGGATCTGGATGAACACAGCAGGCCAAGCAGCATCATAGGAGCAGGAAAGCTTGATGTTTTGGGCCTAGATGAAGGGTCTAGGCCCGAAACGTCAAGCTTTCCTGCTCCTATGTTGCTGCTTGACCTGCTGTGTTCATTCAGCTCCACACCTTGTTATCTCGGATTCTCCAGCATCTGCAGTTCCTATTATCTCTAAAACAAGTGATATGGCCCCCACATTATGGTGGGGCAGCTGGGGTTTCTGATGTCTTGCTAATGACAGACATTTCTGTGGGGACTGGGGGGCAGTGAAGATATATCCCACATAAAATCTAACCACAGAGTACCCTCATAACAAGAATAAAATGTCTGACAAGCTGATTAAGACAATATAGCTATAATTAAGTTAAGCTATAAATGTGTTTAGATCAATCTTTTGGAAGGCAAACCTGTATTAACTTTGTCAGTGTCATACTTTGTGTAATTTTAAGTTTCCAGATAACAAAAGTATCAATGCTGTTGATCTAGGAAATGAATTCTATTAAATATACTTTTATTAAACCCAAATACATGCGTGGTAGTTGTTTGTTTCTTCCTTCTCATTTTACAATCAATCAAAATCCAAGTTGTTTATAGTGATGTTAAATTTGTTCAACATGTTGCTGAACTGCATGCAGCTTTTGGGCACTCCATCACTGGAAACCATAGAGGGGAGATTCATTTAAAATATATACTACGTATGAGAAGTTACAAGCTTATAATAAGAACCTCTTGTAGCTGGGTATCCCCATGTTGAATAATGCAGGGTCAAGTGAGTCATACATATTTCGGACATGCCAGATGCTTTACTCATGATGGCTAGAATCTTTTCAGTTTCACCTTTTGGATGTTTGGAAGGGGGCAAGGGGGATGCATGGGAGTGCTAAAGTTTTAGAAAATCTTACACTTTAGCAGCTGCTCAATCTATTTTAGACTTCAAGCAATCTTGCCAGAGGTGTAGAGAGAGCTGCATCACATACAGTACTCACCTGGGAGAGGCAAGTCATGAGCTAGGAGCAATTCTGTGAACATTTAAGATCCTGCAGGTGATTGTTAGTGGAGGGGAGGTGGTGAAAGAGCAGCAAGGCCGACTTTAATTCCTCTTCTCATCATCAGCCATGGGTACTGGGGAGCCACAGTGTGGCTATAAGACATTTCACGGACAGATCGATGGACCCAACCATCAATTCTTCCTGTTTGTCAGCATTTCCAGTAGATGGTGAAGGGCTGCCAGCTACCCATTGTGTGTGTGGAGGTGCATCAGAGGCAAACTAATTATGAAAGATTATAATGGACAGGACAGAAGCATTCTCTTTGTCCCATCACCTGTTTCAAATGGGGACTGAGTGACTGCATAGGTGTTCTAGCACCATTAACATGGCCTCTGAAGTCAAGTATTTCTTTATGAATTGAATGAGCTTTAAGGGCAGGCTGAAAGTTTACAGTTGCTGCTTACATTCTCCTTCATCAGTTAGATCACTGCTGCAAATAGTAAAAGGAGCAATAGCTTGACTTGCATGGGTACAGCAGGTATATTCTACCAGATCTTTTCATTCCATCATTATAAATTACTCAAAAAAAGTTACTTTTTTTTATTGGAACAGATGGCCCTGGGAATCTAATGGAGAATTTAGAACAATATGTTTAAGGGTTTAGCATGGTAAGCAGTAAGATATAATTTATGCTGTTATGCAAAAGAAAGCATTTTTGTGGATGTCATCAGAATTGAGAAGTTACAGCCATTGAAACAAAAACTTATGTAGTTGAGGTCAGTTTTCTCTGGACAAGAGAAGTCTAGGAGGTGACCTAATAATGGTCTTTAGAAGAGTGAATGGTTCAGTAGAGTAGACATAGAGATACTTCCATTTGCAGAGTATTCTAAAACCAGCAGCCATAAAATCATACAGCATGGAAACAGACTCTTCGGTCCAACTAGTCCATGCTAACCATGTTCCTAAAGTAAACGAGTTCAACATGCCAGTACTTGGCCCATATGCCTTTAAACCTTTCCATTTACTGATCCAAGTGTCTGTAACTGTACCTGCATCCAACTCTTCCTCTAGAGGCACACTAACCATTCTCTTTAAAAAAGTTGCCCTTCAAGTCTTTTTTAAATCTTCCTCCTCTCACCTTAAAAATATGTCCTTAGTTTTGAACTCCCCCATCCTCTGGAAAAGACCTTTGTCATAGGGCAGCATGGCGACTCACTGGTTAGCACCACGGACTCACAGCACCAGCACCTGGGTTTGATTCCACCCTCAGGTGGCTGACTGTGTGGAGTTTGCATATTCTCCCCGTGTCTGTATGGGTTTCCTCCGTTTCTCTGGTATCCTCCCACAGTCCAAAGATGCACCAGTTGGGTGGATTGACTGCAGGATATACAGGGTTATGGGGAGGGATGGGTCTGCTTGGGATGCTTTTTGGAGGGTCACCGTGGACTTGATAGGCTGAATGGCATGCTTCTACACTGTAGGGATTCTATGATTCACCTTATCTATGATCCTCATGATTTTATAAACCTCTATATGGTCACCCCTCAACCTCCTACGCTGCAGTAAATAAAAAGTCCCAGCCTATTTGGCCCATTTTTATAACTCAAATTCTTGGCAATATCCTGCTAAATCTTTTCTGAACCATTTCCAGTTTAACAATAACCTTCCTTTAACAGGGTGGCCAGAATTGCACACTGTACTTTGGAAGAGGTCTCACTAACATTCTGTACAAACTCAACATGATGTTCCAACTCCTGTACTCATAGATCTGAACAATGAAGCCAAGCCTGCTAAACACCTCCTCATCCACCCTGTCTACCTGTGATGTCAATTTGAAAGAATTATGTACCTGAATCTCTAGCTCCCTCTATTCTACAACACAACCCAGGGCCTAACCATTAATTGTATAAGTCCTGCCCTTGTTTGTTTTACCAAAATAATGCAATACCTCGTACTTATCCAAACTCAAATCCACCTGCCACTCCTCAGTCCATTGACCCAACTGATTATGATCTTTTTGCAATCTTAGATAACCTTCTTCACTGTCCACTGTACCACCAATTTTACTGTCATCCGCAAACTTACTGACCATGCGTCCTATATTCTCATCCAAATCATTTACATAAATGAGAAACAACAATGGACCCACGACCAATCCCTGCCAAAAGTATGTTAGTTAACTTAGGCTAGAAGGTAATCTCAGATGGTGATGTAAGTGGGCAATATCATATTGGCTACTTACTATACACAGCACTAGATAGGTAGTTCCATCGAAGTCAATGCAATTCAGAAAAAGCAAGCCTTCTAATGGGTAGTTTATATTATATTCACCACTACACAACCTTTCCTGAGGCAAATGTCTATCTGAGTAAGTCCAATGGGAAATTCAGGAGAAACTTCTTTACCTAAAATGTGGTGGCAATATGAAACACATTTAACGTGTTTTTGAGAAAGACAGAAAGCATGCATTATGACAAAGTTCGATAAATGCATGAGAGTAAAGGAATAAGTAACACTGATATGGTTAGATGAAGAAGGGTAGTAGGGGATCCATGTGGACTTTAAACACTAGCATAAACCAATTGAATTAAATGACTTGTTTCAGAGCTGTCTGCTCAATATAACCTGATGGTTGCAAAACTATTCACACAGTGTGAGGATTATCAGTAGAAGACAAATGCAGAATTTGGAAGAATATTTTTCATTTCAGTTATGAATGTACTTTGGAAACACTGTGACTGCTCTTCTTGGAGAAAAGAATACTGAGAGAGGGATTTGGTTAAAGCATTCAAAATCATGAGGGGTTGGACAAAGTAAACAGGTGGAAAATGCTCACATTCGTGAAAGGAGTGAGAATAAGAGGACACAGATTTAAAGTCATTAGTAAAAGAAGAGAAAGGAATAAAATGTTAAGTTTCCCTATGTAGCAAGTTGTTAGGATCAGGAATGCACTGCATGAGAGTATGATGGAGGTGGAGGTATTCAAAAGGAATTAAATGGAAATTTGAAAGGAAGAATGTTAACATGTCTATTGGTCCCAGATATAATGGGCCAAATGGCATCTTTCTATGTCAACAATTCTGTGATTCCATGTGGATAGATATCAGAACACAAAATTCTTTGCCACAATTATTTACTGAAGCAATGACTCAAGGCCTTTGATGGTTGAATGGTTCCTTCTGTGCTACAATTTCTGTGCTTCCAACACTTTGCAATCTTATTTATGCAATGTTGCTTCTTAATTTCCCTAGTGTAACAAGTGTAACTTCTTCATCATAACTTCAATTTTTTGAATCTTTATCATTTTCTCATTACATAAGGTACAGTTGAATCTTTCTTGGTAATTGTCACTTGTTCTCCAGCAATATTTCTCACTCTTGTATTTCCCTCCCAAACAATCATTTGTAAAGTGGAAACACAATTAGGAAATAGTGAGATGGTGACAGGGAAAAAGATGGGATGAAAAATGGATGTGATGGTTAAGGTACAATTGGAAGCTCGACTGGCACATCAAGAAGATTAGATACTAGAATGAAAGGTAGATGAGCCCCAGGGAAAGCCACCCACTGCTGAAAAACAAAGTAATGCAGAAACATTGGAAAGATTGGTCTAGGTGACAAATTATCTTTCAAAGATCAGGTAAGTAAGTACAGAGGTCTTTCTTAACAATCCACAAACAAAGCAAGACCATTGTGTTTTACAAAAGTGGCTACATTCCAAGAATTACTTCATTGACTGTGAAGCACTTGGAGTCATCTAGTTGTCATGGAAATGCTATATAAATGTAAATCTTTCTTTCAATCTGTCAAAATGACTGAGTAACAAAACAAACCGTTCAATTAAACTTTGGTGGTTATGTACAATGAATTCATTGCTTTAATTTACTAAGTTGTATTTTTTACTGTACTGCCAATGGCTACAAAGAAATTTCCCACAGGTGAATATCAAACTATTTAGATCTGGCAAATAGCATCAGTAATAGAAAGTGCTGACAATGACTAATGAAAATGAATAATTACTGTCAGAGGTAACCTGCTTGAGTTTACCTGGAGCATAAAAGAGATGAACTTTGAAGCTGCGTATACACTATGAACCACTGAAGCACACAATAGTCTACAGCAAATACTTATTTTCCCATTTGCTGACATTGTGTCTTGGTTGATTATTGCATCAGCCTTCTTAAAATCTTGAGAAATAAGCAAACTGTTTGTTTCCTGACCACATTACTCAGAAAGATTGCAGAGTCAAAGTGACCCAATATCATTGTGTTTTCTCTCCATACAGTGGAACCAATTAATCTTGTCAATCTTGTCAAAGTAAAGATGGACAACATACATAATATTAGAAGTAGTGTCTTTAATCAAAAGCTGTAATGTTTCTGGCAGGAATACCTAGCTGATAATATGAATAAGTGAACTGCGTTAAATGACAACTGCAATTTGAAGCCCTGGGATAGTTGTTTCTGCAATGCTTTAATCATGATTAAGGCACTAAGGAGGCAGGAGAATCTTATAACTGCTGGGAAAACTGGAAAGGCCAGGAAAAGCAATGGTTCTGCTGAATTTAATGGAACGTATTTCTTTTCTGTTCCAAGCTGATAACCAGATAGATTGAAAGGCTGGCCTTTAGTAAGAGGTTCAAGACATGGGGTAAAAGGCCACTGCTGGGACCTGAAGAGGCAGCAGTGACGAAGGTAGATATAACTGATTGACCCGAATTCATTGTGATTGTGAAGGTCAACTGCTGATCATGGGAGTGGGTGTTGGCTGATCATGAGACAAAAGGTGGTGGCTGTATATCAGTGATTCATAAGTAAGGAATGCCGTCAAACCACAGGGTGAGAAATATGAAGATTGTGGAAATGGAGGCAATATATGTCAGGTTATTTTGATGACCAACAGGAAGTACGCTGCTCATCCATTCCCATAATTAAACATCAAAGCTAATTTCCAGCTTGTTCTCAGGGGTTAATTTCTCTTCTCAATGTTTGAGCTAGTAAAGGCACAGGAACATCAAATTGGACACAACTAGAAGACACAGTTGGAAATTTCTAAATCTTACGTTAAGTAAGCAAACTGGCATAATTTCATCAAATTATTTAAAAACCAGTGGTTGTGGCAACAAATGAATAGGAAAGGGTTGGAATGATATTTGCTAAGTGCAGGTAGGTGTAAACAGTTTAGTTTCGGGACATGGCTGACGTGGACTGGTTGGACCGAAGGGTCTGTTTCCATGCTGTATGACTCTATGACTCTCTAACAATGTATGGTGAAGACTTCAGATAGCTGACTATGTATGGGAATTACGGCATTATAGGGGTAGAAGGAAATCAAAGTGTTATGATAGAGGAAAGTCAAAGATGGGGTATGAACATAATTATAAGTTTAAAATAATTCTTGGATTGTTGTTAAAATAAGAATGTTGGTGTGGTAAGCTATTAAATTACGCATGATCCTAGATTCCAGATACTTTGAATTGGAAAGCATGGATCTCTCCCTTGCACTGTGACAAGCATGGAGAACTGAAACACTTTCAAAAGTAGGAACAACATTAAAGAAGTACAAATGCTTTAATTTTTTTGAAGGAAAAAGCAATATGGAACGTATTAATTAGCATTAATGTTCTCCAGGTCTCAGATGTGAAGAAATTAATAATAATGCTGTCATAAATTATTGTGAAGGGTGGCCCATTAGGTTAAAAAAAATTTTAACAGTTGCTTACCTTGTTCTATCTCATAGAACTTTCCAATTACAAAAAAGCACCAGGCTGATGCAAGGTTTGAATGTACATTAGAACTATGCTACCAAATACCATAAAAAACTAGTTTACCAGATTTTAATTTCTGTTACATTTTACAGCACAGACAGAATTTGTAAGTCAATTTTCACAAATGATACCTCTTACTGCTGAAACATGCATTGTACCAACTAAAGTTTTCATATATTTAGAAACTTTGGCAAGGTTTTCTTCCTCGGCAAACCTTTGGTCCTTACAACTTAAAAAAAAAACCCTGAAGATCAAATTAAAATATTCTGCACTATTTAACTGCATTGTAATTATTGTCATGCCCAACCAGTCAGGCAACATTACAATAGTTAAGATCTAACCTAAAAATGCTATTATTAATTAATTAACTAATTTTTTAGCATCAGTAGATATTGCAAATTTCACACTGCCATTCAGCAACATGATGTTTCTCTTAACATCAAGAATTGCTCCTGTACATTGCATTTGTTCACCTTGTTTGAATACACCTGAAGTTCCAATGTTGCTTATATGTTCTAAGTTTTGTCATTATTTATTTTGAATCATTGAATCAGATGAATACAATGGTAATAGAGAATATGGTGCTGGTCTGAAACAGGCTAGCGGAGGTCAAAATTGCTAAATGCCATGGATTATATGTTTAGAAGGCTATCCGGACCCTCAGGTCCATTCTGCCATTCACAAGGTTATGACCGATCATCAATATCAACTTCATTTCCCCACATTATCTTGATTAAGTTAGTGTGCCCAGGTTTTGCATCAGATTTCCTAGTAAGCACAACAAATTCCATCTGACAGAAAGCGCAAACTCTAACTTAACCCGAATCTGAACACATTCAATGGTCACTAAGAGTGATTGGTGTTGACAACTTCAGAAGTCTGTTGAAAATTCAGACACATTTAACTTCCTGTCCTCGTATTATTTTTATCTCTGGTCAGGATAACTGAAACAGCTTTAGGGTGAAATTGTACTTTGCAATATTAATTGTTGGATACTTGAGTAAAATTCCTGTCCAAAACTTTAACAGTCATTAATCCATACAACATAACCAAGTTGATAACATTTCTTGTTAAAATAGCAAACAAAAAAATCCTGGTCCAAAAATTGCTGTCAAAATAATGAGGCTAAGGTTGCTCACCATTACTAATACATATCTCACAGCAAATTTTGGTGAGCATGTTGCACAATTAAATGTAGAAATCCAAAAGTTGGTACTGGAATATTTTTCTACTTTCAACAGGGTGTCAACACTGCTGGCTAGGTCAGCATTTGGTGCCCATTGTCCTGGAGAAAGAAGTCGCGAGATGCCTTCTTGAAATTCAACAGTCCATGTGCTGTAGGTACTGTCTCAGTGCTGCTAGGAAGGGACTTCCAGGATTTTCACCTAATGACTTTGAAGGTTCAGTGATATCTTTCCAAGTTAGGGCAATGTATACCTTGGAGGGGAACTTGCAGATGGTGTTCCATTCCCTGTTACCTTTGTGAAGACACCATCATAAAGTCTAGCTACTTATTCAATGGCACTTAGCACGGTGAAGCTTCTGCACTTGTGCGGTTATCAAGTGAATACATCTTAAAAGGTTAAGCAATTTCAAGTAGACATTCCTATTTAAACAACATGGTATGTGTTAGTTATTGGTAGTTGACCGTTCGAGCACTGAAAATTGAAATCTGATTCTGTCGTGATTGGAATGAGGGCCAGGTGGATCTCAGTGTCTATGAGTTGCTTGTTTGGAGCTATTAATATGGACCAATCAGGGACCCCTGGCCGACAGATATAAACAGGAGGTTCAGACAATCCCCTCATTCTAGGGACTGTGTGTGCGCGCGTGCGCGTGAATAAAAGAATGCAAATTAGAATTTGGTTTATTGTCATCTTAGGTATAAATAGAAAGGTGACAGGATACCTTGTCCTTGGAGTTATTTCAGATTCTCTCATGCTTTAATCATCATTTCAGAGTGTTTTTAATTATCTATTCTAATTTTTCATTCCTTCTCTTTACATTCAAACATAATCTTCCTCCTTAATCTTTGTTCTGTTAAATTTGCAGTAATCTGATCTGATTAGCTAAGGGGATGCACAGTTACTTGTCTAGCTGTCCCAGATCCTGGAGTCCTGCTGGGGGCCCAGTACCATTTCTATCTCTCAGTTCTATGGTAATATATAACCAACACTAAATTGACAGAGCCTATTTCATTGTCCACACAATTTGTTGATCTTTCACAGCAATTTTTGGGCCTATATGTGAGTTAACAATTTTGAAAGTTAACATGTTCTTTTCCAATAGCAGGAATTCACAGGATCAGTTTAGACATTTGGTTAGAATATGCAACATTTTATTTACTCAAACCAAGCCAGGTATAATAGAAACATATCAAAATCTCCTTCTCTTCTACATAAACAAAATGAAATGCAACCCATCAAGCACAGACTATTATTTTAAAATAAAAATAATGACAAGCTAAATAAGAACCAAACCAGCAGTTCAGTCAGACCCTGAAATTTGATGTTTGATTTAAGTTTCAGTTGGCTGTTTATTGGTCAATTATTTGAAGAAATGACCACAGCAATTCCAAAACTGCTTCAAATGAGGGCATTTTTCTCCCCCAAAGACAACAGGTATTGAAACCAGTCATGGGAAAATCAGCAGGGTCAAAAAATATTTATAATCAGAATTATTCATTTGTTGAAATTGTTGCAGTGGAGATTGCCAAATGTGCTGTACTTCTACCAAAAACAGAACTTGTATACGAATGAAAAAAAAATTGACGTGATTTTTCCAAGTACAGGATCAATACACTGGGAAATGCAATCAGCAGCTTTGTTTTACGTGGTTTAGTGCAGGTGGCTTTCCCGGTCCACTAAACAGAAATGTTGGACTAAGGGTCAGTCAAGAATCTTCAGCGCAAAAACACAGGTAAGTGCTGATGCAAAAAAATATAATCAGAACACTGTCATTACATAGAAAAATTAATCCTTTCTTTATACATTTATACAGTGTTTAAAAAAGATACAAGACTAAAGGGTTATCTAAGCAACAGTCTCCCGCAGGCCATCTGCTAATTTCTTTGGAAGAAGTTCTTTCTTTTCCTCTGTGCTGACTAAGGAATTCCGGCAGTTTGATGCATCCAAGTACAGTTTTGCATAAACAGGATTTGAGTAATTTGTCGGCTGCCGTAAAAAGAAAGGGCAGATGTCATATTATTGAATTCTGAATGTCACTAGCTCCTTAGAACACTGAAAATGAGATGTTGAGTATACTAAACTTAAAAGATAATATTAATCTAGCATTTGTTCTAGGTACAAAAGGACACCATCATATATTATTCATTAAAATTGAAAAATGCATGCCTGCAGCAACAGCCCCTCAAGGTCTGCAGTATGATGCTTTTGGAATTAATTTTATATTGTGTTTACGACTTTGAATTTATATCAATCTTTCATGAGATTTTTGTACCTCTATTTGCAGTTACTTTCAAACCTATTCAACCTCAGTGACTGTCATTGCTGGAAGTAGTCTGACTTTACATTAATGTTGCAGTATGTGCACTTTGCAAGTTACGGCGGTAACAGAGATAAATTAAAATTTTTGCCAATTAAGATAAATGAAAGTTTCCCCATTGAATACCACTGCATGTTACCTGTCATAATATCTACTAAATAGAATGGCTGACCTCATTGTTGCATATAGATGTCTTGCAGTAAAAGATATTTTGACTCATGGTAAGAATACATATCTATTCTAGAAGTTTCCAAATAGATATTTCTTAAGAGACACAAGAAACCTTATTCTCTGTAAGTGTTCCATCAATAATAATCCAATTTACATCCAAGTGTTGCCAATTTTCTGCATGTTACAGTTCTTTGCCAATGGGAAAGAATTAAAACTTGCTCAAAGCTCTAATAATGAGTTCTGACATTCTGAGTAGCTGTTTGCTTTTCAATTTCGGTGGAAACAAAAATCTAAGGATTGCATATCCTTGTGCATAGAGCAAGCAAATATACATATTCCTAAATATATATATCAATCACTAAATGTGTTCAACACAGACAGTGATAGTGTTTGTTGCAGAGATGGTATTGGGGAAAGCTGGAATTCATATTTAAATATTGAATCAGAAACCCTTACGTTGACTGGTGAAAATATTATACAACAGATCAAAATAGGATTTCAAGGTAGATCTGTATCTGTTATGGATTATAATAAAAAATAAGTTTTTCATGGCATGTGAACATCAATGGCTAGGTCACCATTTATTGTCCAGCCCTAATTTCTTGAGAAGATAATGGTAAGCTGCCTTCTTGAACTGCTGCAGTACTTGGGGTTAGAGGTATACCTTCAGTGTTGTTGGGAAAGATGTTCAGGATTTTGATTCAGCGATAGGAAAGGAAGGGGTAACACACTTCTTAGTAACGATGGTGTGTGTGACTTGGAGGGAAATTTGCAGTGGCAGTAACCTGATGTATCTGCTGCCTGCGCCCTCCAAATGACAGGTCCAGAAGGTACTGTTGAAGCAACTTTACTGACTTACTGCAGTGTGGCTTGTAAATGGTACACATTATTGATGCCATGCATTAGTGATGCAGGAACGAATGTTAAAGGTTGTGGTTGGGGTATCAATGAAGTCGGATGCTTTGTCGTGGATGGTGTTGAGCTTCTTGCGTGTTGTTGGATCTGTACTCATCCAGGCTAGTGGAGAGTTTTCCGTTACAGTACTGATTTATGTCTTGTAGGTGGTGGACAGGCTTTGGGGTGACAGGAGGTGAACTACTCATTGCAGAATTTCTAGCCTCTGAGCTGATCCTTAGTGATTGTAATTATATGGCTGGTGTGGTGTCTGGACAACTGTAACACCAGGATGTTGATAATAGGGTGTTCTATGATGATGAAGCTGTTGATTATCAAAGGGTGATGGTTAGATTTTCTCTTGTTAAAGATGCTCATTGCCTGATGTGAATGTTACTTGCTACTTATCAGCCCAAGCCTGGATGTTTTCCAAGTCTTGCTGCATATGGACTCCATCAGTATCTGAGGAGTCGTGAATGGTGTTGAACATTGTATAATCATCAGCGAACATTCCTATTTCAGATCTTACAATGGAGGGTATGTTGTTGATGAAACAGCTAGTGCTGTTTGGCCCTAGAATACCACCTTGAGGAAGTCTTGCAGTATTATCTTGCTGTTGAGATAATTGACCTCAAACAACCATAACCATCTTCCTTTGTGCTACTCTAACTCGTGGAGAGTATCCTTTCTGATTCCAAATGATTCCAGTTTTGATAGTTTTACAAGTTTACAGATTTACTCCATTTTAGTTGTGGTTCTATTGTGGTCATTAATATTTCCAGATAATTGACTTACAGGAAACACTGTGACTAAACAGTATGTTTAGTAAATAAAGGAAATAATACAAAACAGTGACAATCCTCTGTATTGATACATTGACAATTCAGCACAATTTTTATCAGTCCTTCTCCTAACTGCATGCAGACCATTAGCAAAATGGGTTCTTGGTTTCCGCTATTTTGCTGCTAGGGCACACATACCTTTTCCAAATCTAATGTAAAATCTGGATCCAGCAAACCGCCGGAATTTTCATGGTTGCGGTCAACTTCATACATGTTGTATGTTGGATTTCCGATTTCCACATTCATGCCTCCATTCGTCAGTGGATGCCTTCGTACAATTTTCACACTAATGGGAAGTAACCAAATAATGTACCATGAATTATTATTGCTCAAGGATTTGTATTAAGGTCTTTGTATTAAAGACATTTTCACCCCTGGGTCGGCAGCACAAAGATGGGGCATTGGCCCAGGCTAGGAAAAGTGCCCCAGAAGATTGGATTTTCAATCCAGAGAGCAGAGTCCTTGGGCAGTGAGTGGGTGATCCTGGAATGAAAGCAGAAGCTGCTGGCAGTGGATGTTGGCTGTAAGCAAAGCCAGCCTCTGTGCACTAGCAGCATATTTCAGTTGGTTAAGAAAAGAATGGAACCAAACACCTCTCTAGCTTTCACCCTCACCTCCAAACCCACCCCTCACATTCTCCCATTGTCCCATTCATGCTACACTATATCCTTTGCCTTCCCTATGGCCCTTCAGCCCATTGAGTCCACACCACCCTTCAAAAGAGTATCCCACCCAGAACCCCCCACCCCACCCCATCCCTTTAACCCTGCATTTCCCATGGTCAATTCACCTAACCTGCATATTCCTGGACATTATGAAACAAGTTAGCATGGTCAATACACGTAATCTGCACATCTGTTGGACTCTGGGAGGAAGCATGGAGCACCCGGAGGACACCCACACAGACATGGGGAGAATGTGCAAACTCCACATAGACAGTCAACCAAGGCTGGAAACAAACCCAAGTCCCTGGTGCAGTTGGGCAGCAGTGCTAGCCCTTATATACCCTCGTGATAACCCATTCCAAACTTCTGTCTTTCCACGTCCATGCCAACTCATCGTGGGCATTCTCAGTAGACATGCTGACAGAAAATAAAGTTGTGTCTATTGCTGTCACTATATAACAAAAACTTGTTTATTAAAAGGATTGAAACTCATTGAAAGCAATCTCTTATGAAAATTAACATTTATATTTGAAGTTGTTTGATGGCTTTGATGGCCCTTTGGCAACTTTGACACTTTGTTGATGGGTTTAATAGCTTTGAAAGTTCTTCAAGATTTTCAATGGTCATGTGGATACTTAGGCATATTTTTGTCAACTTTTCACAATCCCAAAGGATGCCTGACTCACCTTGCCCTTATGGTGTCTCACCTCCACCATCCCAATGTTACCTAATCTTCCTCCCCAAGATCCCAAGGACCATATTTACAGTGGCATTTCAGTTTTCCAAGGGATTACTCTGGCTATCGAATTAAGTTCACTGATACAGACCTGCTCTGACATATTCTACTCTGCACACTTTGAGTTTCAGTCACCAAGGATAGCAAAATGGGATTTAAATGATAACAGTTAATCATTTATATGGCCAGCCATCTCTACATACCGTGGATATGCTAATTCTTGGTATCCTCAGTTCACTTCTGATTGGAGAGACAACATACCTATTTCAACTTACTTTTGTATTAAGTTGAAAATCTCAATCACGGAAGTTAAAAATCTCAGTCTAGGATGAGGGATATGTCGAACTGCTGAAGTAGATTCATGGAGTTATATTGTACATTATAGTAGAAAGATTGCTGCTTTGTGTCTTAGTTGACTGGGAAATAGGAAATTACATCCTTACAATTTTTGGGGATATCTGCCATTTTGCCTCTCCATCACAGAGAACATCTGGGTTTTTATTAACTTTTATTAAACTTTTTATGAATTAGCACCTAAAAGACCAGGAATACACCATTTGATAAAGTATTCTGGATAATCGAGAGGTCCACATATTCAATGTGGACGCACACTAAATAACAGAAACGCAATGCAGAGGGAATGCAGATATCTGTTATACTTTATTTACAGCATAAATCACTTAAATAATAATACAACATTGCCTTAAATAAAATTTACTGGCAGAGAGCCTTCTTACTCACACCCTCAAACTGAATACTCAATTGACCAGAGATCGTGGTATTGAGGAGAAATTGACTCGAAATTGAATCAACTGTTGATATTTCATGTGGACATACGATTGAACCACAAGTATTTTTACATGGAGAAAATTAAATTTTAAAAACTACAATAACTGGACAGATTAATACAGTAAACTTTGCAGTATTTCAGGTATGTAATTTTTGCTGGTTTGTCAAGAGTGCTGGTTCATAAGTTGCTGATTAAAACAAGGTGTGCTTTATTTTCTACTTTAGGCTGTTGGTATCAACCACATAAATTCCCAGGTAGAGAAAGATACAAAGTAGCAATTTTTCTATTCTAATGCACAATATGCCTCCATGAATCTTTTTCAGCAGTTTGAATTATTCTCCCCTCCAGCCTATCTTCCTTGACTGAGATTTTTGGCCTCTCTGATCGAGATTTTCAATTTGGTCCAAACGTAAGTTGAAATAAGTGTGCTGTATTGCCAATCATAAGTGAGCTGAGAATGCCTGAGCTCATTTTCCATGAAATGCTTCCAGCAAGCAATACACCATTTCATTATTCAGTATTATTCCAAGAATGAATTACAGCCCAAATCAGTTACCGTTGTCTTCTTTTGCAGATAATTATTCCAACAACGACTGCAATAATCAGAAAAACCAGGATAACGAGTGGTACAATAAAAGTGATGTTTCCTGGAAGAGATGAACAAATTTAATCAACATTATTTAAATGAAACACAAACGCATTGGAAGCAGTTCAAAGAAGGTTCACTAGTTCTGAGGAAGGTTCTGAGAAAGTGTCACCGGACCCAAAATGTTAACTCTGTTTTCTCCTCCAAAGATGCTGCCAGACCTGCTGAGCTTTTCCAGCAACTTTGTTTTTGTGCACTAGACTAATGCCTGGCTTGTCTTATGAGGAAAGGTTGGACAGGCTGGGCCTAGTTCATAGAATCATAAAATCCCCACAGTGTGGGGAGACCCCATTCACCGTGTACATCCCTGGACACTATGGGGCAACTTAACATGGCCTATCCACATAAGCTGCACATCTTTGGACTAAGGAAGGAAACTGGATTACCTGGCAAAAACTCCCACAGACATGTGGAAAACATGCAAACTCCACATAGATTGTCACCCAAGGCGAGATCAAATGTGGGCCTCTGGCGCTTTGAACTATCATGCCAGCCCACTGCCAGATCTGTCACAGATTAGAAGAGTAACAGGTGACTTGATTAAAACTTCTCAGATCCGGCACTTTTCCCTGCAACCGCAGGAAGTGCTACACCTGCCCCCACACCTCCTCCCTCACCCCAATCCCAGGCCCCAAGAAGACTTTCCACATCAGGCAGATGTTCACCTGCACATCTGCAATGTGGTATACTGCATCCGCTGTACCCGTTGTGGCCTCCTCTACATCGGGGAAACCAAGCGGAGGCTTGGGGACCGCTTTGCAGAACACCTGCGCTCAGTTCGCAACAAACAACTGCACCTCCCAGTCGCGAACCACTTCAACACCTCCTCCCATTCCTCAGACGACATGTCCATCCTGGGCCTCCTGCAATGCCACAATGATGCCACCCGAAGTGCAGGAACAGCAAATCATATTCAGCCTGGGAACCCTGCAGCCCAATGGTATCAATGTGGATTTCACAAGCTTCAAAATCTCCCCTCCACCAACTGCATCCCAAAACCAGCCCAGCTCGTCCCCGCCTCCCTAACCTGTCCTTCCTCTCACCTATCCCCTCCTCCCACCTCAAGCCACACCCCCATCTCCTATCTACTAACCCCATCCCGCCCCCTTGACCTGTCCGTCCTCCCTGGACTGACCTATCTCCTCCCTACCCCCCCAGCTACACTCACCTTTACTGGCTCCATCCCTGCCTCTTTGACTTGTCTGCCTCCTCTCCACCTATCCTCTCCTGTATCCATCTTCTTTCCCCCTCCCCCTCTCTCCCTATTTATTTCAGAACCCTCTTCCCCTCCCCCATTTCTGATGAAGGGTCCAGGCCCCAAACGTCAAGCCTTCCTGCTCCTATGGTGCTGCTTGGCCTGCTGTGTTCATCCAGCTCCACACCTTGTTATCTCGGATCTTAACAGGATGTAGGTGGAGAGGATATTTCCTGTTGTGAGAGAACCTTGAACTAGGGATCACTGATTTAACATAAGGAGTTTCCATTTAAACAGGAATGTGATTTTATTTTTCACACAGGACTGTGTGAATTTGAAGCTCTCTTTCGCTAAAGGTGGTGGAAGCAGATTCCCTGCATGTTATTAAGGCAGAGTTAGACATATTCTTGATAAAGTAAAGAGCTGAAAAGGTGTAAGGGTATGTGGGATTGTGGAGTAATCAGATCAGCTATGATCTTATAAAATGATGGAGCAGGCTTGAGGGGCTGTGTGGCCTATTTCTGCACCTAAATCTTACGTTTGTATGTTCCATCAAATATAACAGTAAATAGACGTTTCCCACAGATGTGCTTTTTATGTCAAGAATGAGCACATATTGACTATGCTAGTCATTCAATTGACAACAATGGCATTATAGCACAACATTAAGTATATAATACTGCATATTGCAAGCAAAATCTGTTGGTTTACCTTCTGTAGCTTCAAATAGGCTGACCTGATGACTCAGGAGATATAAGTTACAACTGAGTTATAATTAGTTATAGAAGCAATGATAAGCAGCACTCTATAGTGTTTGGTTATGTGAATATATGGTGTAAACCATATACTAGGTTGCTTTGATTTTTTATGTATGGTATGTTATGATCACCACAGAGACTAACAAAGTTTAAGGAATTCAAACTTGTAGTTTATAACTGGCCAAATGACACAAGATTTCAAATTATAGTTTTTCTTCTTGCTATCAAATGGCTAAAAAATAACTTGATCAAACACTATTTCTTTTGTTGGGCAACTTATACATTAAACCACAAAGAGGAACATTTACATCTAAATCCATCACAACACAAACTCCTTTTAGCAAAGAGTTTAAACTTGGTCTCAGCTTGCAATGGGTTCTCATATCCCTGTTTTGCCACAAAGTAAACCTTGAGTGAATAGGTGTTTTCTTAAGTTTTCAGAGATCTTTTAATTCCACCCATGAAATAAAACCTATTTCAATGACTGTTCTCCTGTGGACATGCCAGGATGCATCTTCCAGAATCTTATGTGGCTCCTTCTGGCGAAGCCTATAACCTGATCTAAAAATGGCTTCTTCCGCAATCTTCTCTATTGCATTGCCAAAAATATTAATCTTGCGGTTCCCTAGAAATACTAATTAGTTATCATTGAATTTAACATCCTTTCATCTTGGAATTAGTTTGTAGCACAACTGTTTACAATCCGACATCAACGACACCTTACTGGGATCTTGGGAGACATTTTATTGAAGAGTAAAATCTTGCACTTCCTTCTCAATAATACAATCTAAGCCTTCCTTTGAACTCTACCAATGAAATTATCCAGACATAATGTAAGGTGAATCTCAGGACATGTGGAAAGTCACATGGCACCTTTCATTTACCCTACATTTAAAACTTACAGTCCCAAACTACAATAATCTTACACACTCACAATGGTAACGTAAAATATAAAGTTTACTTGATTTTAATGTGTGCAAAATTTATACAGCAAATGGGGGAAAATATTGCTAAAAACTTTTAAAAATGTCACTGAAACAGGACAACAAAAATATCAGTGTTTGCAAAAATGTCACTAAATAGGACTCAGCAAATAAAACATCATCAGAATAATTTAAAATTAATGACCAAGTTAGAACTTCTATAAGTTATGTAATGATGAAAGCAGTGGGGTGAAGGTACAGGAAAATTTCAGTAGGTTTGGCAGCATCTGTGGAGTGAAAACAGAGTTAACGTTTTGAGTCCAGTGACCCTTCTCCATGACTCTGGAGAAGCAAAAATTTTCCTTTACTTGTTCTGGTTTCCCACAGGGGTATAGATTTGAACATTTTCCCACTTGTCTCAATTTCAGGAGGCACAATGGCTCAGTGGTTATCGCTGCTCCCTCACAGAGCCAGTGACCAAGGTTCAGTTCCACCCTCGGTGACTGTCTGTGTGGAGTTTCACTGCCTCTTGTCCATTGCTTTTTCCTTAGACAAGAGGGAGTAAACTTTATCTGACAGCTTGATTTGCAATAACAGTTCATTGTTGGATTGCCTATTTAACTACTTTACTAACCATTTGAAAGAGATAAAAATGGTATTCCCCTCCACGTCATCAAATTTAGGGACTAAATGAGGGAACTTCAGTTCTTAAGCCTCTTATTCAAGTTAGATGTGGTTCCTGCACTACAACTGCCTTCAGAGGAATTTTCTCTTCTCAACTCAAGTTTTCTCAATGTAAACTTGTTTCCCCCCGCTTCCTTGTCTCTGTTGCTCATTTACTCTTTACAGAAAACTCTCTTTTGAATTTCCTTTCCTGTCTCTCCTTTTCCTTTTCTGCCTCTTACTCTGATTGCTAAAATTATTGTTTCTCTATTTCTCTGTTGGAATTCCAGTTCTAAAATTAACTGTGGCAAATTTAATTTACCTGTTTCACTATTATCAGTTTTGACCTCTCAATATTTCACTATATCTGGCAACGTCTATTTATCTGGCTTTTGGGGGGTTTAATTCACCTTTAAGTGCCCAGCTACCCTTTTAAATTTTTCCAAGGATAAAGCCTTTAATTTTTCAGAAGTTACCTCATACTGGGGTGGAACCAACACAGGCAGTGTGGCCTTGCGCTTGGGGGCCCACAGGCACTCCCTGTGAGCCACAGAACACCACGAGCAGTGAGCTCTGGAGCAGCATGTGGACTGTGAGTCTGGAGCAGCACATGGGAAGAAGCCCCGGAGCAGAATGCAGGCAGCAAGTCCTGGGTGGAAACCAGTGTGAGGAGACAATCCTTACCTCAGAAATTACCTTTGAATACTGTAACATTAACCCCTTAATATTTTCCTATTTTTAACTTATTTTCAACTCTATAATTAAGCAACTATTTCTATTCCTCTGCTGTATTCAAGAATCGTACCTCGGTACTTGTACCTAAGACGTCGCTGTAAGAAGGCAGACATTGTAAAAGTTTTTTCACTGTGTTCCTACAATGTAGTATATGTGACAATAAAAGGATATTGTATTGTATTGTAAAAGTATTAAAATCAAATTGTAGTGATTATAACAAGGTCAGCAAGCTGGACCTCACAGAATATAAATTCCCTGATTGGACCAGATTAACAGCCTCAATCAGGGAGCCATGGCTGACAGATAAAAAGAGGCGTATCAGTGATTGTGACACTCTGGGTGCTCATAACTTATAAGGCTGCGCTAGAGTAAAGGACTTTCTACATATAAATAAAGGTTGTCTTAAGTGACGGGAAATGAGTCTCTGAGGGGTTACTTCACAAAATAATGATGTTTTAGTATTTTAATACTACAGACATGAGATACCATTTTTGCAGTTTACTTAACAGGTTTTGAAGAAAGAATTATTTCTCCCACTCCCTAATTATTTCATTTGCCTTTTGGATCTTATTACTTAAGCCCCTAATTTGTTATGGTAAATTGAGGAGGAGTGAATTGGCCCCATCTGATCAACTCCCTCAGCTGGTCACAACAAATACTCTTACATTTCCTCTTTAGCATGCGCTATCACATTTCATTAATGATTTAATTCACTGTTTCAAAATTGAAGAGCCAATCACAAGATTTTCTTGAGTAAAAGAACTAGGAATGTTGTCACTTGCTAATCACTGGTGTAAAATTTAAAAGGTATAGCATATCAAGAAAAAGGGGAGAGTAAGAATATACAGTTTTATAGCTCCTTAGAGTCTGAGAAGTGTTGGTTTTATCCTGAGATCATGGTTGTTTCATTGATGACATTCATTTGCAGTAGCGAAATCTAAATCTTTGCATTGCCAGTGAATGGATATTTCTACAGAGATAAAAGGTACAGTTTGGTTTTGTTGACACAGAGAGTAAGAAGAAAGAAAAAGATAGGGTATAAAGAAACTGAGAGCAAGAAAGAGCAAGCCTTACAGTTCTGTAGTTATGAATCTACCTTTTTTTCTCTGTTATCTAAATGCTATTGTCTGGAATAAAGTTCACTTGAGTATTTCTGCATCTAGCTTCATTATTATTTTCAAGACAGAGAATTGGTTGGTAATTTTACACATACGTGTATTCTCTTACACTTGCACGTACTCTCTCTCAAGCATGCACACACACACGTGCACACACACACACACACACACACACACACAGACACACAGACACAGACACACACTCCATGATGTTTGCGTAATTACAGAAACATTCTATTTTGTTCAAAAAACACACACAATTTGCAGTCACACTCGGTCAGTGTGGCATCTTATAAATTTCAGCTTTCAAAATAAAACTAGCCTGATTCCATGGTTAAATTCAGAATAAAAAGATTCTGAATAAAGCTTCACACCCACAATTCAGTGTCTGTCCTGAGATGTCACCTTTTGTATATTCCTATGGCTCTGCCTGATTGTCATGACAGCACAGCACTGACATTGACATTATAAACACTTTACACGCTGTTTAACACTCTTGGTCAACTGCAGAGACTTATCATATGACACTCCAATCACATCAGTTATATGACTTTTTGACCTGTCTGCCTTTGATCTCTCTGCCTATAAACTCTATATCTGTGTGCCCTGCTCTTTTACTGCACCTGACGAAGGGGTTGTACTCTGAAAGCTACTATGATTCCAAATAAAAACCAAAAGAACTGCGGATGCTGTAAATCAGGAACAAAAATAAAGTTGCTGGAAAAGCTCAGCAGGTCTGGCAGCATCTGTGGAAGAGAAAACAGAGTTAGCGTTTCGGATCCGGTGACCCTTCCTCAGAATGGATTCCAAATAAGCCTGTTGGACTATAATTTGTGATTGTGTCCATTACAGTCCAACATTGGCACCTCTACATCATGATAATTTTCATCCTCAGTTGTGAAAAATCCAGAAAGATGTAAATCCATCAGAAGGTACAGATGCAAGTGACTAGTTTCACACAGCTTGATGACATGTTAATTTCAGTTCAGGTTGGGTCTTGTTTATTAATGGTTTCATGCATTGCCTCAACCTGTGATCAGGTGCTCACTTTGACCATTTTAAGTTTGTGTTTTTCCTTTTTTAAAGTTACTTCAATCTATGAAAGGCTCCAGGTATTAAAAATCAAATGTCATAAGTGAACCATTTTCCTATTATTATAACGACAAAAATTTCCTTTCTTTGCACTTACTTTAACTTCTGTGCATCTAGTCTTTCTGGGCTTTCTCTGTAGCACACTTTTTTTGGTGAGAACATAACATCAGTGCGCATGCTGTGAGATAGAACTGGTTGGATTACAGTGTATGAGGCCTCCTTTCTTAAAACTGAAAAAGGGCTGAATGCTGAAGAGTAGACTCATTCCTGACGTGTCAACTGATGGCAGTTTAAAAGCAGTCCTTGTAAAAGGTTGACATTCAGCAATGCTGCTGGGCATTCTTCACATTATCTTCTCAAAATACTTGTGTCAAAAAGACTGACATGTGATATGTTCAGTTATATTTTCAGTCCACAACCTCTCTGAAAAAATATCTTAATGTTTACTGAACTATCATGGCAACTGTATTCTTCTGAGCTCCTGTTCAGGTTTAGTTGTAGCTGCCAATAGAGAAGGCCTTGTGAACATTACATAATATGGGTCAGATACTAGGCTAAGTACTGCATGTTTACTAAAACTAACAGTAACCAGAATCAAATTGAATGAAAAGCTAACCTTCCAGCTAGAATGTCAAAGTAATAAACCTAAGGATTTAATACTGTCATGTGTTAAACATTTTTCAGCTCTAGGTTGGCACAACATTACAAAGTTTTTACGCAGTCCAATAATCCATTTACCCTGGAAGGTTACCCTCAAATTAACAGAGACCAATGTCTAATGACGGGAAGCTGATATCATCAACAACAGTAAGACGTGTATTTTCATTACTTACTCCCTGTGGTATTCTCAGTTTTGCTGCTCTTGGGAGCTGGTCTTTCACACTGTGTGCCCGACCATTCATCAGAACACCTGAAATGAACCAATTCAGGATGTAAAATTAATGTACTGCAACTGTCACAAACACCAGTGGAACAGCACCTACAGATATCAGCAAAAGTGAACAGCATTTAGGAGCATGCAGTAAGGATTAGACAGCAGGTTTGTTTAAATAGCAATGCATTGAGAAGATGATTAGCTCTGATATAGACCAACAGCATGCCATGCATAAAAGCAATTAATTTACTAGGCTATGGAAACATGCCACCAATGCATGATGAGTCTGCTGGATTTCAATGTTTTATAGCAAAGAATGGTGTCTGGCATAAGGTCAAAACCTACTTGCACTGAGGCTCATTAAGTGCAGTTAAAGTGCAAACCCCGCCATTTTGACAGTAGTAATCACAAAGGTTCATTTTCTGGTCACATCGATCACTTTTAAACCCCACTGTACATCTGCAGAGTTATAGAATATAGTTGAGATTAAAATGCTGAATTGTATTTTTAAGTAATTTTTGATCCCCTTTACTGATGCACTTTTTTTTGTAAACAAGAATAGTTTTGCCGAGTCTAATACATCTAATTAATTCATGACAATTGTTATGCAGAAAAGACTCTAATTTGCCTCAGAGAAAATTTCACTTTGGTCCCTTCATCAACCATTTCTGGGTTACCGTCGCATGAGTGTACAGTTGGGGAATATTTAGCTTGGATTTATTTAAATACTATATGGTAATGATATATAGATATTTGCACAAACAATTATACTGGTCTGGAAGAAGTTGCAACTGGCTACAGAGTCTCAAGTTTGAGAATGTAAAAGTCAATCCCGGTCCTAAGTCCTAATAATCATTCAGGCAAATAAAGTCTAGGGTTGGTTGCGATCTCTCCATAATTAAATGTTTTCAAATATTCACTTTGTGCACAGAAAATGGAGATCTGTGCAAGGCAATAAAGTACCACCTTGCTACTCCCTGTAGAACCTCTCCTGCCTCATGCAATAACATCTTTTCGAGCATAAGTAAGGTCCCAAGAAGGAGATTATCCTGGACTAAAATCACAATTGCAAAATTGCAAAACAAACAAAAATCATGTTTGAGGTGCTTTTGTGTTCTGTAGTAATTTACAAATTGAGAAAGAAAATGAATCTGTTAGCATTATGACACAAGCGTTGCCTCTAATAAACACATGCCAAGTCTCAACGATCGAGTGAAATTTCTGCTGTTTGGTATCTGTAAAGAAATTACAAATGCAATCTCTATGCACTTATAGATTTTTAAAATAAATAATTAACAATTAAAAATGTCTTTCATCGTACCCTGTTGTGATGGCTGAATTATACTTTTTGTTTTCTCTCTCCCTGTTTTAATCACTTCCTAAAACTTAACTTTTCATCTCACATTCAGTTTCTCAGAAATTTAGACAATTTACTTGCTATTTACTATGTTTTTGTCTCTCTGTTCTATTGTTAGGAGGGCAAGTGCGACCAAAAGGAACTCTTTACCCAAAATTATAGGCAGCAAACCATTCAGACTTGTTGACAACTCTTTGGCAAACTGTGTCATTAACAATCCCAACACAGATATATGATCACATGGATCTCTTGTCTGGGATGCCATAAACACCACAAGACATGAGAGATAATTTCTGTCATCTTTTTCTCAATGGCAGTCGATTCTTACCATTTATCTTTTTCCTTCTCAGTGACAAATGTAAGTTTAAGATTTATCACCCAGCGCAACTGCTGACAAATTTAAAACTGAACTGGCTACATTTGCCCCATACTTTTTAAAGAAAAAATTACCAGACACTTTGTAATCTATGAGACATTTTTTGAACCTTGAAACTACATTCATCTCCATTCCCTATTTTCTATCTCTGAACCCCATTGGCAGAGTGAAACCTTACATGAAAAACATTGCCATGCTCACTGTTTATTTTTGAAAGTATACTATGTAGTTGAAGTAGCTGAATTTCTTTCATTGTCGACGTACAATTGTGACAAGCAAACAAGGAAATGCTAATAAATGAAGAATATCACAGAAAGAAGGATTGAAAAATGACTTAATAGGTAAGGGAAGGTTTAGAGGACATTAAATAACTCTGTTTAAATGTAGTTATGTGAGAAGAACCTCTTAACAATACTAGATATAACTGTAAGATTATTTATTGAAGAAAGAAATGTGTTGTTGTTAAATTTTGATAAGTTTTGCAATTTTTGTTTCCTACCTTTAAAATACAGATGTTAAACTAACAGAACAATGGTCTTACTGAATAATATAGCTGTTTTAAATCACACATTGTTGATTTTCATGCTTGATGACAAAAGAATGTTGGAGGCCTTTGAACTTTAACAATGGAAACTAATAAAAGCAGCTAAAGAAATACACATCAATAACTGGACAGGAAATGTTTTGTTTTATGGTAGAAAATAGAAGTCCATTCATCTCCTTGTAAAACCAAGGCATGGCTTTATCCGACTCCAATGTTTTCCATTGTCCTGCAGGCATTTTTTATTCCAAGTGTGATGTATGTAATTGTCTTCATTTTGATTTCCTGGCTGCTGGCTTACCTCCCTTGAATTATTTAGCTTTGATTGTCATGTAATTCAAACTGTCTGATACTTGCAAAGTTCATCCATCAAGTTCTGTCACTCCTTGTCTTTTGGTGATTGTCTATAACTTCTTAATCATTTGTAGAGCAAAACCAACACTATCAATTTTATGTTTTTTTGCTGGCAAGATTAATTTTAGTGACTTTAATTTTAACCAATAGCTTTTCCTGTGTTTCTGTTAAGATTGACACGATTGCAAGGACCTTGGATTGACTCAGGAATCAACCACTCTTTGATTAGCTTGGTGACTTAGTTCCACCTTAAATCCTTTCCCTGTCTCCAGTCTTAACACTTACACTGCATCTGTCCCCTCTGATTTTTTTTTGCTGTTTTATATCTCAGTTTCATAGAATCCCTCCAATATTCTTTACTGTATTGGTTGGCAGTTTGGAGATTTATTTTCCATGTAGTGGTTCTAAATAGATGAAAAGAACCTTCCATTATTTCATGGTTTCAGTCTGAGTCACAACAATCCAGGGTTTCTTCATTCCCTCAATCTTCTATAATCTCAAATCTGTCTAAGACTTCTACCACTCTAATATGACTGCTTCAGAATCTCTTGTGTACTTCTGAATAAAATTGAAAAGAAGTATCCCTCTTCCACTTTTAGATGCTCTCTTTTATCCCTTATGATTTTAAAATAAAAATATTACTGACATGCTATATAGTCTTTTGAGGTTTCCGATCTTGTCATTTTCCTAAGCTGCCAATATGCTATTCGCATCTTTTGATTTGATTTGATTTGATTTGATTTATTATTGTCTCATGTACCGGGATACAGTGAAAAGTAGTTTTTTTTTTTGCGTGCCATCCAGACAAATCGAACTTTACATAAGTACATCAGTGTAATAGAACAGAATGCAGAATATAATGTTACAGCTAGAGAGAAGGCACAGAGAAAGAACTCTAATACATGAGAGGTTCATTCATAAGTCTGATAACAGCAGGGAAGAAGCTGTTCTTGAAGTTGTTAGTATGTGTTTTCAAATTTTTGTACTTACATATCACCCTTTTCAACAAAAACTGATCAAATTAATTAAATGACTATTGTCCAAGAAATCCAATTCTATCTCTCAAAAGTTGGTCAAAGCCAAACTCCGCACAAAACAACCACTGTATTTGGAATGCATGCCTGAAAATATTTACCTGGGTTTTGCTGGGTACTGGGCCAGAATCCTCATCTGCATGATGTGAGCAAACTACAAAGGTCAAATTGACCTCCTGGCTCAGCTTGCCAGTCCGGCCTCAAGAAAATCATCAATGTCTTGGTGGAAAATATGTTGGTCTGACAATGCTGTAAAGTATTGAGGGAAAGCTGCTGTATATTGGTAATATCACTGGACTAATAATAATCCAGAGCCCAGATGCTCTTGGGCCATGAGTTCCGATCCCAGCATGGCAATTATTGGAATTAAAACTTTCATGCCAGAAATCTGAAATTTGAAAAGTAGGTTGACCATGAATTGACTCCTGTGGAAACATATCTGGCTCAGCAATGTCCTTCAGGGAAGGAAATCCATTGTCCTTACTCTGCCTGGTTTACATGGGGCGTCAGCTCCGCAGCAAGGTGGTCGACTCTTTAAAACTTTTGAAATGCCCAGGCACAGGAAATGACAATGGCAAACGCCGCAAGTCCTCTTTACCAACATCTGGGTGTTTATGGCAAAATTGGGAGAGACGTCTTATTGACTAGTCAAGTACCAGCCTGACATAGTCATACTCATAATATCATCCCTTACACATAACATCCCTGACACCATCATCACCCGCGCTGCATATGTCCTGTCACACCAGCCGGACAAAATCATAAGAAGTGGCAGCACAGTGGTCTATAGTCAAGTCCTTAATATTGAATCCAGACTCCATGAAGTTTTGTGGCATCAGTCTAGACGAAACATTGCGCTGATTACCACCTAATGACAATGTTCAGCTGATAAATCAGTGCTCCTCCTTGTTGAATACTAAATGGAAGAAGAACTGAGGGTGGTAAGAATACAAACGTTACTCTGGCTGGACAACCTCAATTCATAGCACCATTAATTATTAAATTAGCTAAGTCTGGGTGGGGAATTTCAATATCCACCACCAAAAGTGGCACAGTAGCCCTACTACTGATTGAGCTGGTTGAGTCCTAAGAGACAGAGTTGTTAGTCTGGATCTGCAACAGGTGGTGAGCAACAGAGAGAAAAAATAATGATTTGACCTCATCCCCATCAATCTAGCTCTCACCACTACATCTGCCCAAGAAAGCATTGGTAGGACTGACCACAGTATTCTTATAGAAACAAAGTTCCATCTTTCTGCAAATACCCTTCCTGATAATTTCTAACACTGCCACTGTACGCATTTGGATAGATTTTGAACAGATCTAACAATTCAGAAATAGGCATTCATAAAGTGATCTGGGCCACCAGCAGCAGCAAAACTGCATTCAACCACAATCTGTAACTTCATCACAGTATATTCCCCATTCTAGTATAACAATCAAATTAGGGAACCAACCCTAGTTTAATGAATAGTACAGGAGGGCATGCCAGGAGCAGTACGAGGCACACATTAGCAGAATGCCATCACCAAACATATCTTTCCCTCACTACCCCCGTCTGCATTTTGCAGGGCTCTTTCCCTCCGGAATAACCTAGTCCATTCATCAACCACTAACACCACTCTTGTCTTCCCACAGTACCTGCCCATGTAACCGCAGAAGGTGCAACACCTGTCCCTTCACCTCTCACTTCACTTCAGCTCTGATGAAGAGTCATTTAGACTCGAAATGCTAGCTTGCTCTCTCTCCGTGGATGTTGTCTGACCCACTGTGATCTCCAGAATTTGTTGCTTTCAGTACAGATTTCAGCGTCTGCAGTATATTTTGTTCCTACACCTAAACATCTGGTGTCAATCAGATGAAGCTGCAACATAGCACTATCTGAATTCCAAGCAGCAAAAGCAGCACGCAACTGATAGAATGAAGAGAACCCACAACCAACAGATCAGTCATGAATGGTGATGGACAATTAAATAACTGGAGGCTCCAAAAATATCCTGTCCTCAATAACGGGGAATGCCAGTGCATCAGTGCAAAAGAGAAAGCTGAAGAATTTGCATCCATCTAAAAGTGTCAAGTGGAAGATCCACCTCAGCCTACTCCTGACATTCACAACATCACAGGTCTTTAGCCAACTCAATTCATTTTAACTGATATGACAGAAGCAATTGTACTGTCCAAAGGTTATGGCCCTGACAACATTCCAGCATTGTGCTCCATAACTAGTCACAGCCCTAGTCCCAGTATAGTTCAACACTGGCTTCCACCTGGTATACAAAAAGCAAGACAAAATGCAACTCAGTTAACTCTTAACATATTCTCTCAGTCAGATTCCTCATTAAAGTGCTGCAGGGATTTTGTAATACTATGATGGAATACTCTCCCCACTTGCCTGGGAGTATGCAGCCAAATCATCAGAAAAGAAGCCCAACATCACGAAGGACAAAGCAGTCCACTTGACTGGCACTGAATCCAACACCTTAAACATTCACTCCTTCTACCGCCATTGTATAGTGGCAGCAATGTATGACATTTATAAAGTGTCCTGCAATATCCCATGAAGGGTCCTTTGATAGGACCTGCCAAACCTGCAATCTCCAGCTCCTAGATGGACAAGAGTAGCAGATGCATGGGAGGAACACCACAATCTGCAAACATCCCCTCCAAAACAGTTAGGATGGCAATACAATGTTAGCATTCATTTCAGTGGGGGCGGCACAGCAGCTCAGTGGTTAGCACTGCTGTCTCACAATGCCAGGAGCCCAGGTTCGATTCCACCCTTGGGCGACTTGTCTGTGTGGAGTTTGCACATTCTCCCCGTGTCTGCGTGGGTTTCCTCCCACAGTCCAAAGATGAGCAGGCTAGGTGGATTGGCCATGCTAAATTGCACATATTGTTTGGGGAGGTGTAGACTAGGTGGGCTATAGGGGAATGGGTCTGGTTGGGACGAAGGGCCTGGTCCCACACTGTAGGGATTCTATGATAATACAAGAGCAGGGATGTGCTGCTAAGGCTGCATAAGGCCAGACTGCATTCAAAATATTGTGAGCAGTTTTGGGCCCCAAAGCTAAGGAAAGATGTGCTGGCATCAGATGGAGCCCAGAGAAGATTGACAAGAATGACCCTGGGAATGATGGACTTATCATATGAGCAGCGATTGAGGACTCTGGGATTTGTACTCAATGGGGTTTAAAAGGATGACAGGGGATCTTATGGAGTACTGAGAGGCCTTGATACATTGGAAGTCGAGGAGATGCTTCCACTAGTAGATGAGTTTAGGACCCAAGGATATAACCTCAGACTAAAGATCAGCCCTTTAGAACTGAAATGGGGAGGAATTTCTTCAGTCAGAGGGTCATTGCCGTAGAAGGCTGTGGAGGCTGAGTCATTGAGAGTATTTAAGACAAAGATCGATAAATTTCAAAGGATAGGGCGGGTTGGAATGCTGACACATGGGTGCAAACAAAATTTCAGCCCTTCATTACCAAGTCATAGAGGCTTAACATTACAACTTTTTTGTTTGACTTGAATATAATTCTGTTCATCAAATCCAATAAATCACGTAAAAGAAATCTGATTAATTTCAGATATTCTAACCCATTAATGTGGTGTGTTCCTGTGTGATATTATCACAACTGATAAAAGAAGAATTTTATATTGAAATGTGTCCGATAGATAAATTTAGATAACCTTTATATGTTTTTTGCTTGTTAAAGCATACCTCAGCTATGGTTGTTTTATATTTTACTGATTTACATACTGATCTTTTTTCTGCATGTCTTTTTTTTTGGTTTAGACAGAATGCATTTAAATAAGTAAGAAATTGAAGAGTAACGGCTTTATACAAAAATTCCCAAAATTCCAAAGTGAGTGCGCTTCAAATGTAATTCATTGGCTGTAAAGTGCTTTGAGACATCAGGTGGTCATTAATGGAGTTATATAAACAGAAATACTTTTTATTTCTTTTCTTTGTAAAATGGTAGAATGAAGGAGATTGCGTTATAAATAGGTTATTACCGCATTGTATCACTCAATAGTGATGCCACACTTCAAGGAATCTTAAAGTAAAGAACGGACAGTGTTCAGTAGAAGCAGCCAAAAGTTAGAAGATGAAACAGTATACTCAAGTATATAGAAATATAAATGATCCTGAAAGAAATAAAACAGAAGTAAGCCTCTGAGAGCATTGCTCAATTCCTAAGGTGTAGACTTTTCCAGTCACAATCTATATTACTGATGCAATCATTTGACCAACAATATATCCACGAAAAATCATAAGTTATGTCTGTTGCAATGATCAAGAATGATAGCCAATTGGCATTTAGCACGATTTAATGCATTGTCTCTATTTACTTTATTTTCAGTACCTTTCCTTCTCTTCTGTTTTCTTTTTGTAATTATCAATTTCTTTCCAGTCCATCAGATTTGTGAAAGCCTTTTTGTCAACATGAGACTGTAATTGCCAATGATCGAAGAGAATCAATTGCAGCATTCGTAATGGTAATGAATACTCTCTGTATTATTTAATGCTTCATTATTTAAAGGAGGGCTTTCACTAATAATAAAATTGTTGGAATAATTATATGGTTTTATCATAGTTTCAGACTATGGCCCATACTTCAGCAAGAAAAACAATTGAAACATAAAGAGTGTGAAATGGCAATCTGCCCCTGAACTGTTAATCATAGAATCCCTACAGTGTGGAAACAGGCCCGTTGGCCCAACAAGTCCACACCAATCCTCAGAACATCCCACCCAGAACCGTCTCCCTATAACTCACCTAATCTACACATCCCTGAACACTATGGGCAATTTAACATGGCCAATCCACCTAGCTTGCACATCTTTGGGCTATGGGAGGAAACCCACGCAGACACGGGGAGAATGTGCAAACTCTACACAGTCAGTTGCCCAAGGGTGGAATCGAACTTGGGTTCCCGGTGCTGTGAGGTAGTAGTGCTAACCACTGTGCCACCCTAAAATCAACAACAGATTCATCGTCACCATTAGACTCTTAATTCCAGATATTTAATGAATTCAAATTCCACCATCTGCTGTGGCAGAATTTGAACCCATGTCCCCAGAACATTACCTGGGTCTCTGGATTAACAGATAATACTACTAGGCCATTACGTCCCCTATTAACTATCGGCAATCTTATATTTTTGATGAAGCTTAAAACATTCTATTCTTATACTTCATGCAGGAAACGGAATCTGTCATCTCTACTCAGCTTGACGTGCAAATGACTTATCCTTAATGCTCTTTTAGTAGCATTGTTAATTGTTCAGTTTTTCTGATGAGATGCCAAATTAAGGCCCTATATAAAGTTTCAGTTGCACAACTGGAAGAAAAGCAAAGACAGATAGTCTGAGAACTTAGCCAGCACTTCTCCTTCACCAAGATGTTACTAACTGATAGCCATTTAACTAGCATTTATGGGATTTTGGGTACATATTGGCAGCAGTTGTTGTCAACATGACAATAATAACTGAACGTAGAAAGTAATTCATTGGCTGAGGTTGCATGGAAAGTGTCCTGATGACATAAAAGGTACTTTTTAATGAAAATGTCTTTCTTAAAAGTGCAGTAAAAAAAATGTTTATGATTGAACATAAACCTATGCAATTTGGAAATCAACCATAAAAGCCTCCAGTACAAGGAAATACAACAACATAATAAACAAAAGTAATTCATAGGTAACAAACATTCAAGGTAGATAAATATTGAATTGAGTACAAAAATCTACAATATGATAAGAAATTATCTGAAAACAAAATAGGATATAACTATATAACAACTATGATAACTGAATTACTGTTAGTTTGTTTGTATTTGATTGAAATTATGGTGAAATAATTTAATGTTGAAAGACATTCAACAGACAGAATTAAATGACTTGCAATTTTTAAGCGATGTGTAGAGTATATTGTTCATTAGTTCAATTATTTATGTTAAAACATTTATTTTGAGAGCTTATCCAGTGAATTCTCAACCCTACAGAAATAATGCAGATGTGCCGGTATTGGACTATAGTGGACGAAGTCAGACATCACATGACACCAGGTTATCACCCAACAGGTTTATCTAAAATCACAAGCTTTCGGAGTGTGAGAGGGAGGAGAGAGAGTATGTTGCTCCTTCGTCAGCATGAAGTCATGATGAAGTCACCTGACGAAGGAGCAGTGCTTCAAAAGCTTGTGATTTCAGATAAACCTGTTGGACTGTAACCTGTTGTCATGTGACTTCTGACTAAAGAAATAGGAGAAATATATAGAATTATACAGAATTAGAAGAATTTAAAATAAGTCTTCATTTGATAGCATAAGCTTGAATATTACTGAAAAGAGACACATTTTTGTGGGGAACTAAGAACAGCAAGAGACTCTGGGATCCATGTTGGGACTCTTGCTACTCGAGGTGTATATAACTGACTAACACTTGAATGTAGGAGGGTTGATCAGTAATTTCAAGGATAGTACTAACATTGATGAGGTGGTAAACAGTCAGAAGGGCGACTATCTGTGTGGAGTTTTCACATTCTCCCTATGTCTGCGTGGGTTTCGTCTGGGCAGTCCAGTCTCCTTCCACAGTCCAAAGATGTGAAGTTTAGGTGGATTGTCCATGCTAAATTGCCCATTGTGTCCAGGGATGTGCAGTCTAGATGGGTGAGTTATGGGAAATACAGGGTTATAGAGATTGGATAGTGGGGTGTTTCTGGATGGGACGCTCTTCAGAGAGTTGGTGTGGACCAAATGGCCTACTCCCACATTATAGAGAATCTGTGATTCTACGATAGCCTTACTTCATGGGAGAATATAGGCAAGTTGGTCAGATGAGCTGATCAATGGCAGATGGAATTCAATCTGGATAAGTATGCGGTGATGCACTTCGGCAGCACAAAAAAAGCAAGGAAATAAATAAGCAACAGTGTGACCCTGTGAAGCCCCAAGGATAAAAGAGACCTTGGTGTGCATGCCCATTGATCCCTTAGAGTGGCAGGAAGGGCAGATAAAGTGGTTAAGAAGGCATATAAGCCGAAGTATACAGGGAGATGATGCTGGGACTGTATAAAATGTTTGTTAGGCCACAGCTAGAGTATTGTGTGCAGTTCTGGAATCCACATTATAGGAGGGAAGAAAGTTTGGATAGAGTAGGTTGTCCTCCTTGGAGCCGAGAAGATTGAGGGGGGACCCAATTGAGATGTATAAAATTAGGAGCAGCATAGCCAGGGTAGGTAGGAAGAAACTTTTCCCCTTGGTGGAGGAATCAAAGACCAGAGACCAACCAACATTAGGGGTTGCAGGTTCAGAGGTGATGTGAGGAAAAAAAAACATCCAGAGGGTAGGAGTCTGGAAGCCACTGCCTATAAGGGTGATAGAGGCAGAAGTATTGAGACGTATTTAGGTCACGCCAAGGTATATAAGGCTATGGGCGAAGTGCTGGCAAAAAGTGCTTAGAATAGTTAGGCGCTAGTTTTGACTGATGCAGATTTAGTGGGCTGAAGTGCCTTTTCTGTGCAGTAGACCTCCATGACTATGACGATATTTTGTTGAAGCTTTTCATCTTGCCTTCATGAGGAATACTAGTGTAAGGAGAAACCAATACTTCTATTATTACGAGGAGAGAAGGCTTATTGGTAGAGATGTTGCCATGGAGAATGCACCAGTTAATTATAACTGTCAGTCCTAATGGCTGGGGACTCATATTAAACAACATATCCCTTCATCTGTTTGCACCATGCAAAGTCCTGACATTATCCAAGCAGCCCATCCTTGCTAAACTCATATTGGCAGCTCTGGTATTAGATCAGGCCTGAGGTGGGAGGAGGGGATAGCTGAGAGGAAGGACCTGTTAGGGAGGCGGAGATGAGCTGGGCTGGTTTTGGGATGCGGTTGGGGGAGGGGAGATTTTGAAGCTTGTGAAATCCACATTGATACCATTGGGCTGCAGGGTTCCCAGGCTGAATATGATTTGCTATTCCTGATGCCTTCGGGTGGCATCACTGTGGCATTGCAGGAGACCCAGGATGGACATGTCGTCTGAGGAATGGGAGGGGGAGTTGAAATGGTTCGCGACTGGGAGGTGCAGTTGTTTGTTGCGAACTGAGCACCGGTGTTCTGCAAAGCGGTCCCCAAGCCTCTGCTTGGTTTCCCCGATGTAGAAGAAGCCACAACGGGTACAGCGGATGCAGTATACCACATTGGCAGATGTGCAGGTGAACATCTGCCTGATGTGGAAAGTCTTCTTGAGGCCTGGGATTGGGGTGAGGGAGGAGGTGTGGGGGCAGGTGTAGCACTTCCTGCGGTTGCAGGGAAAAGTGCTGGGTGTGGTGGGGCTGGAGGGGAGTGTGGAGCGGACAAGGGAGTCGCAGAGGGAGTGGTCCCTCCGGAAGGCAGATAAGGGTGGGGAGGGAAAAATGTCTTTGGTGGTGGGGTCTGATTGCAGATGGCGGAAATGTCGGAGGATGATGCGTTGGATTCGGAGGTTGGTGGGGTGGTACATGAGGACGAGGGGGATTCTTTTTTGGTTATTATTGCGGGGATGGGATGTGAGGGATGAATTACGGGAAATGCGGGAGACACGGTCAAGGGCATTCTCGACCACTGTGGGGGGGACGTTGCGGTCCTTGAAGAATGAGGACATCTGAGATGTGGTTCATCCAGCCCCACACCTTGTTATCTCGGATTCTCCAGCATCTGCAGTACCTTTTATCTAAGGAGGCAGTCAGTTACTGGTTTACTTGTCAGATCAATATCTTTCCCAATCAGTCAACCTGCCTGGTTTAGACTTAAAACAAAGTTTGGCCGTTAACTGTCAGTCTTCATTAACTTGTGCTTTCTCCATGGCAATGCCTCAGACCAATCAGAGTCCACTTATAAACCAATCAGCATCCTCTACCTCTTACAGCCGAAGTATTCATTTTCTCTCATGTTGCTCCTCTGACGTGGTTTTATGAGTGCAAGATGAAAAGCTTCCAAGATGTTTACCTTTTTCAGCAAAACTCAACTTTAAATTGTCTGAATTCTTATGTTGGGTGCTGAATATGTAAATGGTTGCAAAGATAAAGAAAATAATCATGAAATCATTACAAGTTGATAACTGTTTCGAACTTACTTCAAAAAAAATGAATACGTATTGCTTTAAAATTTTCATCCTATTCCATTCAAATCAGTCTTTATCTTGCTTTCTTCCGAATGAAAAGCAAGATAATCAAAATAAAATGTTGGCACAACACATTTGCAGCTTCAAAAATACAACATAAAGTGCTTAGATGTGTTATACAAACAGTTGCACTTATTCTTACAAGTAATATGCTTTGCTTCAATTAGAATTAGTCTTAATTTTCATTAGTCCTTCAGTATGCTCCTCCTCTCACATCATTCATTATTAGGAATCATGTTCTAGGAGCTTGAGTCAAGGACTAGTTGATATGATTGCATTGATTCTCTTCATCTCTACTGTAAGCTCTTTTCTCCAACTTTCCAACTGAGATCAGAACATACAATGGGCATGAACTCATTTCTACTTCTGGCCATGACAATATATATCCATGACCAACATACTTTATTTTTAGACATTCCTAAAAGATGATTTACATTTCTAAATTAATGTTGCTACCAATTATATTCTGACTTCACCAAAAACATTGTAAAACCACAGAAAAGCATTTATACAATTAATGGTAGGGCCTTGGGAAGTGTTGTAGAACAGAGTGACCTAGGGATTCAGGTACATAATTCTTTGAAATTTGCGTCACAGATAGACAGGGTGGTTAAGAAGGCATTTAGCATATTTGCCTTCATTGCTCAGACCTTCGTGTGCAGGAGTTGGGATGTCATGTTGAGGTTGTACAGGATCTTGGTGAGGCCTCTTCTGGAGTACTGTGTGCAGTTCTGGTTGCCCAGTTATAGGAAGGAAATTATTAAACTGGAAAGGGTTCAGAAAAGATTTAGCAGGATACTGCCAGGGATGGAGGGTTTGAGTTCTAAAAAGTAGGCTAGATACCTTGCAATGTTTTTTAATGGAGCATGGAAGGTTGAGGGGTGACCTGATAGATGTTTATAAAATTATGAGGGGCGTAGATAAAGTGAATAGCAAAGACCTTTCCTCTATGGTGGGGGAGTTCAAAACTAGGGGGCATATTGTTAAGGTGAGAGGAGAAAGTTTTAAAAAAGACATGGGGGCAAATTTTTTACACAGAGAGTGGTTCATGTGTGGCCTGAATTGCCAGAGGAAGTGGCAGATGCAAATACAGTAACAACAGTTAAAAGACATTTGGATAGGTACATAAATAGGAAAGTTTCAGAGGGATACTCGCCAAATGCAGGCAGGTGGGACTTGTTTCATTTGGGAGCATGGTCAGCGTGGATTAGTTGGACTGAAGGGTTTGTTTCTAGGCTGTATAATTCTATGACTCTATGACTCTATAAATTGAAACAAATAAAAATGACTGTTGTTAATGATCAAACTCTTCTACCCATATACTGAGTTAACCCTCAATGAAGGGGAAGCTTTTGCAAAAAGCTGGTTGTGTATACATTACTTTGCACATACATCTCTGCTCCTGTGTTGGTACTGAAGTAATATATTCCACTCTCCACTGTACATAAAGAAGACATAATTAGAGGTGTCGCTATATGTCACCATTAATTCCACTGCCAGCAAATCCATGTATAAAGGGATCATTGATCCATTGATGTTACATCTTCTGAATATGAAATCCAGACCCATTCAGTTACAGCCATATAACTCATCACTTCCTCTCATTAAACATATGTGTTATTGTCTTGGCTAGTACAGATTTTAATATTCTTTGGCATTGACTAGTAATGTGAGCTTGCATTTAATTCCTTTACGTCTGCCATTTTGCCTGAATGATGTACTCAAAATCACAGAAAAGGGACACAGTCATTAATTTATTGTCCTATGTATTGCAAAAGCAACAATGCTCACAGAGAGAAAAAAAAAACATGAAATGGTGCACAAAAGCTTTATCAAAAAGCACAATATGGCTTCAAAGTAATCAATGTTCTTGGGTAATTGCTTTAAAAGCATTATAAATTTGAAGCTATGCAAAATGCAATGATAAACTAGGTGATAACTAATTCTCATGCTTTGATACTATCGTGATCCTTGTGAATGACATTGGGGTAAAATGATGAGATCAATACGCTACTTCTCAAGCTCTGGGTAAATACAATTGTTGCCATTAAAATATTAGTGAGAAAAGGTGGTGAGCCATCTGAACTAGCAAAAGTCTCAACAGATTAGATAGAATCACAGGTGATTTTATAAATTTGAGTTTCATAAAATTAATAATATTTAAATACATTCCAGTGGAATTCAGACAGCTACTAGAAATGTGGCACTCCTACTTTAAGTTAATAATTGAGATAACTGCTTAATATTAGAGTTTTAATAACAAATAATTAGTGAAGACAAAGGAAATCCAAACAAAGCTGACATATATATCTTATCCACAGATGAGATGGGGTTAACATTCAATAACTCTGAGTTATGCAAACTCCAGAGATTTAATTTTTTATTTTAATATTTAGCATGGCATAAAGTAGAAAGATGTAGATGAAAGGAGATGAAATGAAAAATGATAAATGGCACCAGCTGTGAATTATATTAATATATAGTTACATTTCAAATCAAAAGAAAGGATTAAGATGCTACAAAATACATTTGCCAGATCTCATTTCTAGCAATGTGTCTATTTCTAATCCCCAGTCATAGTTTGGAGATTTATTAGTGGCATTGAAAGAGCATAGATGCAAGAAACCAAAATGATTCTAGCTACTAGAATCTAATATTTTCAGAAGGGATTACAAACATTGGCTGGAACTCTGTGTAGAGGCTTCGATGTGATCCAATTTTACATTTTCATGTGCATGAAAAGATTGTTAAGATTGATGCAACCAAATTATTCACTATGATATAAAGCTCAAACAGCAGAAGAGAGAAGTAAACAATTAGAAACTTTGGAAAAGAGAGAAGTTAGTAATGAAGATCACTGAAATGAACAACACGAATTGATTCAAGTGGCACAGGTGTGTTTAGAGACATTGATGAAGAAAAATAGTTGAAAGTCGAGCTGCTGAAATATATTTGAATAAAAAAGTTAATGGTCTGTTGGTTTTAATGATATTTTCCAAATATTGATGACATTGAGTTGGAAATTACTTTTGTTGAGTTGGAAATTATTTTTGTCAGAGTGAATGGGTTAACTTTAGTTAAAAATCTGGTCTTCAAAATATTTTGCTCCATTCAGCATGTTTGATCATAAATCAGCTACAAATTAGTCTGGAATTTGGATATGCAATGTCGTGCGTATGAATTTCCAGAATGAAAAATCTACTGCTATCAGAGTGGAGGAGGACTTACCTAACTCAGGATTACTCTGCTTTCATGTTGTCCGAAGTGTCTCAGTGAACATTGGCAGAGTTTTGTATATGTCTACCTGCTAACGGGGTTACCCACTTACTTCTATAGGCCGATACTGTGGCCTTGCATGCAGAATGAAAATAGAATTTAAAGCAAAAGACAAATCAACTCTCTTACACAGGGAAAAATGAAAGATGTTTTCCAGGGGATTTAGCAACTTGTCCTCCCTTTAGAGTCGATTAATACTTTGCAACTGAGGGTCCACCATATAAGTGAAAACCTCTCCTGATCCCATGAGCTTTGATGGAGCCAGGGTTGAAAGTCAAGTGCTGATACGCTGAACTACTTAAGTTGAGATTGGTTGACTGTTATTATGTTGCTAAACTTGTAGAGCTTCCAGGCTGATGGCTATAATAGTTCATTTGTCTGTTGAATGACAACCTATTTAAGGAAAAGGAAGCCTACTCTATTGTTATTATTCTGTAATATAAATAGCTTTCCCTGTTAGGTGGCCTTAAATTGTTTACCAGCAATCTAACTCATTCTAAGATAGATTAGTGCTCAAAAAGAAATGTCTATTATAAGTTTAAAGTATAGAGCATTTACACTTACACACAAGTGGGCACTTCAGAGTGTGGGCCCAGCTGGCAAGTGCCACCATTGTAACAGTATCCATCACAAGACAGGCAGCTGGATGCAATCCTTCCGTTTGTGCAACTGTATCAACAAAGTGAGACTAATGTCATTCCAGATCATGCTACAAGAACCATAATTATAGGCGCCTGTATGTATTCAATGGAATGCTCTGTTGCACGAGATACTACTTACATTCAGTCAGAAAATATTTTTTCATGAGAGTGAACAATAATTTCATTTTTAGTGAAAAATGCACCTGAATGATCTTTTTCTTTGTTACGTATTTACAGTTACAAATCTAGTGCTATTAACCATTCAGAGATTTTACATCAGATTATTTCTCTAAATAGTTTATGTAAATATTTTCAATTTTGTAATGTGAATTCATTATCCTTATGCTAGAGTTTGAATTGCTAAGAAAAAGTGGGTTAATGGCAGCAAAGTCATGATGACTAATGCTTGGACATATATTGGTTAATCTGGACATATGTACACTAGCTTCATATTGAGAGCACATCCAAGTCAGCAAATTCATGGATGATTTCTTTTGAAACTAAAATATATTGAAATCGATTGAATTTGTCATTTAAGGTCCAGTTGATTGAATATGTTTTTCAAATGCCCCTACTTTGTAGTCATAGCTTGGAGCTATACTTATGTCTTTACAAAAAAAAACATAAAAAGATTTCCTGTGCGTGTTGGGTGTGGGAAAATAAACATATTTCTCTACGTTTAATGCAAAAGTCATCTTCTAGGTGTGATTATCATTTAAATTTAATGTGCTTCCATAATGATTGTGAACTAAAGCTATATCTACAAATGAATGGGATCCTTTGGGTCACCTACAGTAAGAACTAGATTGCATTATCAATCCATATAAAAGCTATCTTTCCTTTCTCAAATGAGCAATATTATTTTTTAAGCTGGTCATCCATGTCAAATTTAAGGTCTATCTATCTCAGTCTTTCATGGACTGAGTTATTTTGAGGCAATAACATGAAAACAGTTGATTTCTTCGCTTTATACTGGAAATTGTCATAAGATCCAACTTATATTTCAACCCTGTGTTAGCTGTTTAGTGTTGACAACCTAATATTATGAGGGAGATGTTGACTGAACAAAAAAAATTACAATAGTTGATGAGTTTCATGCAAACAGACTAGGTATTCACATGCTAATACATGCTCAACATAATTGAGCCACTCTTATGTTTTACCCAGCATGAATTGTAATCAGATTGAGTGGGTCTCAATGGTAACAACATAACTGCTTTAATTTCAAATTCTGTAGCTCCATATTACCACTTTTCTGTTAGCCAATTCAGTTCAACATAAAATTAATTGTGTAACATGGACATAAATTACTGGACATGAGTTCAAACATCAAGTGCACTGTAGCGTTTAATCACAGGAGATTTCACTGTTATGCAGACACAAATAAATGCATGGGCACAAGACCTGAATTTCAGAGGTACAGTGGAAGGAATGCTCTATCAAACAGCATTTAACTCATGTGGTACCAAGCAGAAAATTCTCCAATGTCTGGACTCATTTCTGGTATAAAAGAAGATGCGAAAGCAAAATACAGCGATTAATGGAAAACTGAAATAAGAATAGAAATTTCTGGAAACACTACAGGTCTGGTAACAGAGATAAAAGGTACTGCAGATGCTGGAGAATCTGAGATAACAAGCATGGGGCTGGATGAACACAGCAGGTCAAGCAGCATTAGAGGAGCAGGAAAGTTGATGTTTCGGGTCTTCAGAAATGGGGAGGGGAGGTCAGAAATAAATAGAAAGAGGAGCGGTGGGGCTGGGAAGGTAGGTGGAATGGTGATAGGTGAGTACGGGTAGGGAGTGGTCAGGATTGGTCAGTGAGGTGGGAGAGAAGACGGACAGGTTGTGTCAGGTCAAGGAGGTGGGGCTGAGAGGGAGGGTTGGTCAGGGGATGAGGCGGGGTTGGGGAGAATTTGAAACTGGTAAAATCTGTGTTTAGGCCATTGGGCTGTCGGCTCCCGAGGTGGAATATGAAGTGCTGCTCTTCCAGTTTGCGGATATAGTCCGCTGCACCCGATATGGCCTCATCTACATCGGTCAGACCAAGCGGAGACTTGGAGACCGTTTTGTACAGCATCTGCGCTCTGTATGTGACAAACAACAACACCTTCTGGTTGTGAAACATTTTAAATCCCCATCCCACTGCCTGGGTGACATGTCCATCTAGGGCCTCGTCTAGTGTTACAATGATACCACCCTCCTCTCTCTATTTATCTTTGAGCTCCTCTCCCTCTCCCCATTTATGAAGAAGGGTCCTGACCCAAAATAGCAACTTTACTGCTCCTCTGATGCTGCCTGGCTTGTTGTGTTCCTCCAGCTCCACATTTTGTTGTCTCATTCAGAGTCTCCTTTTCTTCACAAAATTTGAGCCTGCGCAAGCTGAACATCATGCAGGAACATAACCTTTCCCTCTACAATACCTGAAAGATAAGTCACTACCCGCGACACAATACCCTTGACCACCCATGTTTGCGCAAACATCCTCATTATAATTCTGTAGTCTTATTACAATCAAAATGTTGGTATCATAGGAGTATGGATTAAATTATTAATTATTTCTCATTATATAGAACTGACAAAACCATGACATAAATCACCTGAGTAAACCACAAAGAGAAACTACCATGATGCACCATCTTTTATTTGCCAATTGTCCTTGATGTCGATGAGGCAGATTTGGAAGCTGCTAGCACATGTGAATGCTGGTAGCTGAGTTGTCTGAGATGGCTCCCTTGATGGTATCAATAGGAGGAAACCTTCATTGATGGCCTTGCTGTATAAACAGCCCCTCAAATCTGAACTGCCAGTGTAGGCAGGACATAGAGCATGGACAAAAATAAAGTAGCTGGAAAAGCTCAGCAG
>JAHRHZ010000144.1:69591428-69605937 GCA_024137785.1 Ginglymostoma cirratum
GCATCTGTGGAGGAGAAAACAGAGTTAACGTTTCGGGTCTGGTGGCCGAACTCGGAACATTAACTCTGTTTTCTCCTCCACAGATGCTGCCAGAACTGCTGAGCTTTTCCAGCAACTTTGTTTTTGTTCCTGATTTACAGCATCTGCAGTTCTTTTGCTTTTTACATAGAGCATGGACTTTGTTGACCAGTGGTCTGTGAGTGTCTTTGCATCATCCATGACTCTGACCAGTCAATGCTAAAGAAAATAACTTAAATCTGGGCATGTTAGTGCTACTGTTAGTGCATCCACATTGTATGGCTCTCGACAAGCTTAGTTATTCTTTAAATGGGTGATCTTCTCCAATCGTGTGGCTCAGATAAATTGTAGAGTCCATTTTCTGTCCATGAGTTCAGGGAATGCCAAAATTTGGGTGCTACACCACCAACTACTGCTCCAGGGAAAAATGCCAGTGTGCTAACATCAAAGGATACCTCCTCCATGGATGGGAGAATAGCCACATTTGCCACTCGTCCTCTCTTTTCGCACTCACTGTGAGCTCTTTATTCATGAAATGTCAGGAGCAAGAGCATTTAAGACCATGTCCTTCTTCAGATACATGCAATGATATTATTTCCATGGCAATATCCTCAGTGAGTGCTTGTGATGACAGAAGTGCACTTGGGCATATATATTGTTACTGTTTTTGAGCATGATGTCCTCAGGTGCTCGGTTATCTGACTACAGAACTGGGTACTTGTTATCTGAGTGTCAAATTGCATTTACCTTTCCAAACTACAGAAAGGAATTAAAGCATTTCCTGAACTATACTTACACCATGCTAACCACTCTGCAGTGGCTTGCCTCCTGTGCCAACTCCATTGTCACCCCTGCCATGTCAAGCTATCTGACTGGCCTTCTCCTGCCACTTTTCAAAACCACAACACTCTGCCAGCCCGCCACCAGCTCAAACGCCACTTTCATGTGACAAATTCTGGGGTCGCCATCCACCGTGGTGCCTGACCTACTGCTGCTCAGCTGCTGTTTGACATTCCTAAGAATCTAGCATTGATATTAATAGCTGCTGAATGTCCTTTAAATCAGGCCTTCTACACCTAGGTCTCATCTCCTCGCAAGACTGTATCCTTGAAAATTGCAGTGGACCTCAGGTCAATGGCAAAAGTGGTCACAAAATTGAAATGATCCTGGTTTCAGGCCCACAGGTCTGAAACATAAATCCAGACCAATATTTCAGGTCTGTACTTTTCCTCAGAACTTCTGAGGAATGATCAGAGTGCTGAAATGTTAACATTGCTTCCCTCTCCACAAAATAATAGTGGCTGAGATAGATGGAGACTAATAATTTCAGTGCAAGGTATCATTTCAGAAGTTCCTCAGAGAACTATCATAAAGTCCAACCATCTTTGTCAATGATCTTCCATCCACTATAAGATCAGAGGCAGGGCCTTTCACTGAGAATTGAATATCGTTTAGCTAAAGTTGAAAAATGAAGTAGCCCATGCCCTCATTCATAACACCTGGATCACATACAGGTTTGGGTGATAATTACCAACAATCCCATCATATAACTGCTAGACAATGACCAAGTCTAACAAAAGTGGCTCAACCTGATTCCCCAGTGGCTGCTGCCTACAAGGTAGAGTATGACGGAGCGCTGCCTACTTGTCTGGATGGATGTGGCTGTTGTAATACTTAAGAACCTCAGCACAATCCAAGACAAGGCAAGTTGCTTAATTGGCACGCTAGTTTAAGCACCCACTCTCTCCATCACTGGTGTTCTCTGGCTGTAGTGTAGCAATTCACCGAACTTTTCTTCATTAGCACTTCCCAAATCTCATCTCCCCTACTTGGAAAGACAAGAACAGCAAATTCCCTTTGAAAGAATCATCCTGTATTGGACATAAATCTATATTTCTTTAATATATATCCTCAGCTTCTCAAAAATAACTGGGATAAACAAAAAGTCCTCAGCTTATCTGTAATGTTCATATCTTCAAAAGATTTTTTTTTCAGAAGTTATAGTACTAAATGGAAATTGTATTTACAAGGAAGTGTATTAAGGAGCAGTTGGTGTAAATTCTTTTATGGAAGCCAGGTGGAGCAGTATACTAAAATAATAATGCAGTATTACCCTGTGATTGTGAGAAAATAGACAAAACAGGCATAATGTTACCAGAAATCTTTTGAGGTGAACTTAATTACAATTAAATTAGCATTTGAGCAAAAACATATAAATTGCCTGAAAAATGAAGGCACTATGAGCGAATTATCTGAACCAAAGTCTAATTCAAGCAACTAACAGAAAAGGGTGAGGAGGTATTCAAGTTATCATATCAAATTCCTAGGTCCAGCCAGAAGCTCTGATGACTTGGGTATAATCACAACATGGCAGTTGGTGAAATTTGAATTTAAATAGTAAATCTGAAAATGAAAAAAAAATAGTCATGGTGACAATGAAACATATTGTCTCAGCAACCCATCTGGTTCATGAATGGTCTTTGGAGAAGGGAACCTGCATCCTAACCAGGCCTGGCCTACATGAGATTCCAGATCCATAGCGATGTGACTGACACTTAACTGCTGTCTGAAATGACAAAGCAAGCCATTCTGTTGTACCAACTGCGAAAGAAAAGTCAGTAAGGAATAAGACTGGACAGAACACCTGTCATTGTTCCAGGCCACAGAAATGGCAAATAAAAACACAAAACAACCCTGTCTACCCTGCAAGGTCTTCTTTGCTAATAACTGGGGGCTTGTGCAAAAATTGAAGTGCTGCCCCACAAACTAGTCCATGACAGGATTGGTAGGAGTGGCCACTTTAGTGGAGAAGACTTCCTGTCTGGAGAGTGGAGGATGCTCTCCATAATGTGGTGCCTCTGTGCCAAAGGGGCTAGATTTTGAACAGATAAAATAATTCAAAACTGGGTATTCAGGAGGCCTGGTTCAATGAAGAGTGCAAGAGGGGATGTTGGACCAGCACGAGGCAGACTTAGAAATGAAATATTAAGCTCAATGAAACAACAATACAGGATGATTGGCATTTCAAGAAGCAATAGCAGCATGCAGTAGACAGGTCCTACAATCAACCGATCAGATCTAAACTGTACCGTCCAACCACAACTGGTTGTGAATGATAGTGGACAATTAAATAACTAACTGGAAGAGGAGCCTCTACTAGTATCCCTAACATAAAGACAGGGAACCACAGTATATCATTGGAAATGAGAAAGCTATCCTCAGCCAGAAACGCTGAGTGGGCTGATCCAATTTGTCCTACTCTTGAGGTACCCAACTATTTGATCAGTCCACGTGATATCAAGAAAGAGCTGCGGTCCTTGACAACATTCTGCCAATTGTACTGAAGACTTGTGTTCCAGAACATGTTGTGCTCTAGCCAAACTGTTCCACTACTATTATAATATTGGCTTCCACCTGATAATTTCGGAAATTACCCAGATATGTTTTGTCCATAAAAAGCAGAACATATCCAAACCAGTTAATTACTGCCACATTAATCTACTCTCAACCACTTACAAAAGGATGAATAGTGTCGTCAATATGTAATGCTATCAAATGGCACTTACTCAAAAATAATTTGCTCAGTTTGGGTTTTACTAGGGTCACCCAGCTTCTCAGCACATTGCAAATTTCAGACACTAAAGCTGAACTCCAGAGGCAAATGGAAAGTGACTTCCCTTGACATGAAGGTAGTATTTCTATGTGTTTGACCTAGCAAAATTGGAGTCAATTGTGGAACAACACTTCATAGTTTAGCATCATATTGAACATAAAGGATGATGGTTTTGCTTTTGGAGGTCAATTATCACATTCTAGGACTACTCTGCAGAAATTTTTCAGGGTAGTGTCCAAGGCCCAATAATCTTCAGCTGCTTCATCAATGCCCTTCCCCTCCATCATAAGGTCAGAAGTGGGGATGTTCAACGATGATCTCAAACTTTCAGCGCCATTCACGGCCCCTTAGATACTGAAGCAGTCGATGTCCACATACAGCAAAGCCTGGGCCAATGAAGTGAGAGAGAACTGTACAACAACAATCAATGATCATCTCCAACAAGGGAGAGTCTAACCAACTCCCCTTGATATTCAATGGCAGTGCTGTCAATAATCAATATTATGGTGGTCATCAGCAGACAGGAGTGAACTGGGCCAATCATTTAAATCCTGTGGCTATAAGAGAAAGTCAAATATTAGAGGTTCTAAGGTGAACAACCCACCCTCTGACTCCCGAAAGCTTGAACACAATCTATAAGGTACAAGTCAAGAATGTGATGGAATACTCTCCACTTGTCTGGATAAGTACAGCACTAGCATCACTCAAGATGCTCAATACCAGCCAAGACCAAGCAGCTTGCTTGATTGGTAGCCAATCCATCATCTTAAGTACTCACTGTCTCTACCACACAGTGTAGCAGTGTGTACCATCTACAACCAAGGGTCCTTTAACAGCACTTTCCAAACCTGCAAGCTAGAAATGCAAGGGCATCAGATTGCATGGAACAAAGCCACCACTGAGATCCCCTCCAAGGTGCATACCATCCTGATTTTAAATTGTATTACCTTTTCTTCACTGTCACTGGGTCAGCGTCTGAGAGCTCACTTCTTAACAGTACTATGGGTGTGCGTAAGCCGCATTTGCTGCAGTGGTTCAAAGATGTGGCTATCTACCACTTTCTCAAGAGCAATTAGGGATGGGCAATAAATACTGACCTTGTCAACAATGCACACATCCAATGAAATATTAACTGTAAAAAGAATAGAGTTTGCCTGCAGGCACCCAAAGCCATTTGTTGGGATGTTGGCTTGCTCATACAGTTAAAGACAATGCTTCTCGATATTTAGTAAATGTATACTTACTTGCAGGTAACCCGTCGTGTCTCTTTGTTCACAATACACTCGCCACTGTGGCAAACAGCACATTTATCTACTTCACATTTTGGTCCTTCAAATCGTGGTAAGCAGAGACATTGAGCACTGCCATCATTGTTAATTTTGCAGGTACCTAAATTCATGCAGTAATTATGGCACACATCTGGAACAGAGTGAATACAAATAGTAAATTGAGTTACAGTAACAAATTAAATAAAAGAAATTATGATAATAAGAAGTGCAAGCATTTTCATTGAAAGCAATGCTATTTAGATTGCATTTTAATTACAATTCAGAGGCTGCTACTTTTAGAAGGTGGGTGCAATATTGTCCAAGGCAAATTTGGAAGGGTATATATGAATTAAAATGAGTAATATCTGCTATCAATTTGGTAGATACACTAAAATCAACTATCAAACAACAAATAAATGTCTTTTTTGCCTAAAATTTCCTAAAAATGTTGTTTAATAATCTCGCTGATTTTAAAAGAAAACTGCTTTTAAGTTATTTCCAGCAAACAGCTTCAATACCAGATAAGACAAAGAAATCTCAGTAAGGGTCACAAAACAGCCCAGTTGTCATTAGTGCTACATTTATTACTAGTCGCTATCTGAATGAAAAAATACGAGAAAATGAATAACAAATATGTTAATCAGTAAAAATTATTGGGTTTACCTAATTAAGTGAATTTTATATTTAATTCATTACAACCGTGCAATTTGTCAGCAATAAAAGGATAATTCGAAAGAAATGTGTGACCGTTCTAAATAGGGGCATTATGTGTTTTGAATTTGTTTGGACAAATATTTGAACATCTGAAGATTTGAGGAGCAGTTTTCTGCTGATGGTAATTTTGCTGTTAGAATACTGTTGCGTGAAAAATGTAATTCTAAGCATAATTCCCACTGGATCATGTTCGTGTTGCACAAAGCAATTCAACCTGTCTTTCAAACTTATCTTTAAGAACTTCAATCTCATCCTAACTGTACATTCATTGAACTATATTCTTAATAGTGACACAGCTTAGCTGCTTTGGAAGGAAGTGGGGTGGAAATTTTCTCATCTCAAATCTCATTCCAGACTTGTACAAAACAACAATCACTAACATATCTGCATTGTTCAATTACGTAGAGAGGTGTCTCAGACTGCTTTGTACCAGAGAGGCTATAGTAAGTGAACACTGAGCTGGAGGAAGAATAGGAGGCTCATGATAGAATGAAAGAGCAGCTAAAAAATAGGATCTTTGAAGGCAGAGAATAGGGTGGCATGGTTTAAATGCTTGGAAAGGAGGCAGAAATGATAATCATGATGTTTAGCTTTGAGCGCAGACCAAAATTACCTGTATGTACTTACATTACTCAGTCTTTCCACAAAAGACACAGATTATTATTTCTTCTAATGAATGATTATACTTGCCTAACAAAGGAGTCAAAGGTGATCAGAGGTAGATGGATTGTGGGGTTGAAGCCACAATCAAATCAGTAATGATCATTTTGAAATGTAGAGCGGGCTAGAGTGGTCAAATACTGTTTTTCTGCTCCTAATTTGTATGTTTGCTGTTGGCAATTCAAATTTCCAGCATCTCTAATATTTTAATACAAAACAAAGGACTGCAGATGCTGGAGATCTGAAACACACAAAAACAGAAATTGCTGGAGAAACTTAGCAGGTCTGGCAGAACCTGTGGACAGAAAACAAAGTTAACATTTCAAGCCCAGTGACCCTTCCTAAGAGTTGTCTTTGTTTGTTTCAGAGCATTTTGTCTGACCTTTCTAAATTTGGACTCCCAAGCTGCTCAAAACTATACATAACATGCATTTTAGCAGCATCACTTAATTTGTGAGCATTTTTTAGCATTTTGACTTACTTCGACGACTTCTTCCTGTTGGATTTTTCCATTTACATGCAATTGCTTTCCTTCTGATTTTGATTGTTATTATGAGTCATCAACTCCTCCATTGTTGCTCCATCATCTGGACACCAGGATAATATAAAAGCAGATGGACCCTGGACATTTTTTTTGTCTGGCAATTCTTTCCGAAGCTATGCATAACTGAATTAGTCTTTCTAAATGTCTTTTCATAAACCTGTCAGTTATGTCCTTTGTATAGTGTATAATTGTTATAGTTCTTCCCATTAGTTAAAAATTATGTGCAGCTGTTAATGCTAATTTCACTTTAAGAAAGGAGTTTCACTTTCAACATTTTTATGTGGTATGTGACCTTCCCTTCATCATAAAGTCACAACTGGGGATGTTTGCCAATGATTGCACAATGCTGTGCACCATTCACAACTCCTCAGTCCATGTCCAAATGCAACAAGACTTGGGCAATATTCAGGCTCGGAATTAAAAATTGCAAGTAAATAAAAGGGAACCTGAGCACTGCTCCTTGACACTCAATTACATCACAATCACTGAATACTCCACTATCAACTTCCTGGAGTTTACCACTGACCAGGAACTCAACTAGTCACACAAAAAGTGGCAAAGGGAGTACGTCAGAGGGCGGGAATATTACAGTGAGTAACTCACCTCCTGATTCCCCAAACCTTTCCACCATCTAAAAGCACAAGTCAGGAGTGTGCTGGAATACTCTCCACTTGCCTGGATGATTGCATCTCCATCAACAGTCCAGAAACTTCACACCATCCAGGACAAAGCAGCCTACCTGACTGGCACCACACCACAAACATTCACTCCATCCACAAACAATGCTCAGTAACAGCATTGTGTACAAAATGCACTGCAGAAATTCACCAAAGATCCTTAGACAGCACCTTCAAAGCCCACAGCTAATTTTATCTAGAAAGGCAAGGGCTGCAGATATATGGGAACACCACCATCTGAAAGTTCCCCTCCAAGCCACTCAGCATCCTGACTTGGAAATATACAGACATTCCCTCAGGGTCCCTGGGTCAAGATCATGGAATTGCCTCCCTCATGGCATTATGGATGTACCTACAGCACATGGACTGCAGTGATTCAAAAATTACAACTCACCACCATCTCTTCAAGGGTGATTAGATATGATCCATCTAGAGAGGTCCATGTCCCACAAGTGAATAAAAAGAAGAAAGTAGTGTCATTGGTTGGGTCAGCATTTGTTGCTTGTTCCTAATTGACCTGGAGATGTTGTAGGGAGCTGCCTTCTAATAAACTGCTACAGTACTTGGGGTGCAGAGACACCAACAGTGTTGTTACAGAGAGCCTTTAAGGACTTTTAGTAAGAATCAATTAAAAAAAAAACTGTGACATAGTTCTATGTCAGGATGGTGTGTAGATCAGAGCAAAACTTGCAGGTGGTGACGTACCCATGCATTTTCTGCCTTTGTCCTTCTATATGGTAGGGGTCATGTGTCTGGAAGGTGCTATTGAACAAGCCTTGGTAAATTACTTCAGCACATCTTGTAGATGTGACACACTGTTGCCACTATGCAATGGTAGTGAAGGGAGTGAACTTTGAAAGTGATGGATCTGGTATCAATTAAGAGGGCTGCTATTATGCCCCTGGACAGTGCCAAGCTTCTTCAGTGTTGTAGGAGCAGCACTCATCCAGGCAAGTGGGGAGTATTCTACCACACTTGTGACTGGCACCTTGTAGATGATGGACAGGCATCAGGGAGATAGTAGGTCAGTTCCTTTCGACAGGATTCCTAGCGTTTGACCTGCTCTTAATTGCCACAGTTATTATATAGTCAGTCCAGTTCAGTTTCTTGACAAAGGTATGATGTTGATTGTATGAGGTTCAATGAAGGTTGGCAGTTCGATTCTCTCTTATTGGGGCTCGAGATACTTAAATATTACTTGCTGCTTGTCAACCTCATCCCAGATATTGTCCAGGTATTTTGGTATATAGAGCTGGACTGCTTCCATATCTGAGGAGATGTGAATGATGCGGAAGTGAGCAGTCTTTAGTGAACATCCCTACTCCTGACCACGTCATGAAGAAAAGTTCAGTAATGAAGCAAGTGGAGATGATTCGAGCTAGGGCACTGGCTGGCAAACTCCTGTAGAGATGTCCTGAGCCAGAGATGTTTGGCTTCCAACAAGCACAACCATCTTACTTTGAGAACAGTTGCGAGCTTTGCCATGATTCCACTGAATCCAGTTTTGCTAGAGCTCCTTGATACCATAGTCAGTTCAATGTTGCCTTGATGTCAAGGGCAGTCACACTCACTGCAGGTCTTTTGGCTGTGTTTTTGACCAACTTGCAACAATGCCCAGAGCTGAGCATCCCTGGCAGAATGCAAACTGGGCACCAATAATCAGGTTATTGCTAAGTAAGTGCCAGTTGATACCACAATTGATGACACCTTCCATCACTTTGCTGATCATTGATAGTAGACTGTTAGTGTGTAACTGGCCAGGCTGGATTGACCTGTGTGCATAGATGTACCTGGACCATTTTCCACATTTTCAGTTGGATGCTAGTGTTGTAACTGTTCTGGAATATCTTGACTAGCTATATGGCTAATTCTGGAGCACAAGCCATCAGTCCTTTCACCATATTGTTGTCAGGGCATTATTGAGTATTAACTGACTGATTGAATCATTTATTGTCATGTGTATTCAATATAAAATATAGTGAAAAGTTGCCATGAATTGGCACCATTCTCTTTAACTTAAAGTTTAAGAAAATAATGAGAACTTAAAGAGAATCCAACCTTTCCGTCTCTGCCGCTACAGTCTCACTCCAGGCTTCACCAGCCCATACTATGCTGCCGCTACAGTCCCAATCCAGGCTTCACCTGCCCACACCATGCTGCCGCTACAGTCCCACTCGAGGCTTCACTTGCCCACACCATGCTGCCACTACAGTCCCAATCCAGGCTTCACCTGCCCACACCATGCTGCCGCTACAGTCCCAATCCAGGCTTCACCTGCCCACACCTTGCTACCGCTACAGTCCTGCTCTGGGCTTCACCTGCCCACACCATGCTGCCACTACAGTCCTGCTCTGGGCTTCACCATCCCACACCATGCTGCCAGAGTCTTGCTCCAGGCTACTTCAGCGACTTATCGATTTCACATAGAGTGAATTGTATTGGTTAAAGACCAACAGGAGGAGGTTGAGATGGATCATTTGTTCAGCTCTTCTGTCTGAAGATAGATGCAAATGCTTTTGCAGTAATGAGCTGGGCCCACCCAACATTGAGGATGGAGATCATTTGTGGAGCCTCCAACCGTTGTCGATACGAACACAGAACAGATGGAATGTAGGAATTAAAAGCAGGAGTGGGCAATTCTGCACTTCCAGCCCACTCAGCCATTTGAAATGATCATGACTGATTTTATCCTGGTCTCAACTCCACTTTCCTACCTGGTCCCAATAGCCCTTTATCCCACTTGCACTCTGGAGCAATGAGTTCCAAAGATTCACAACCCTCTGAGAGAACTAATTTTTCCTCATCTCAGTTTTGAACATACCTCCCCTCACTCTATATCTATGACCTCTTATTCAATACTGTCCCACAAGGAGGAAACATCTGTTCAACATCCACCTTATCAAGCCCCTTTAGTATTTTTGTACCTCATCAGGTTCCCCTCATTTTTCTGAAGCAAAGATAAGCCCAAGCTATTCAATTGCTACTCGTACAACAGCCCTTTCATCTCTGGAATCAACCTGGTCAATGTCCTCTGACATGCTGCCAGTATAAGTGCATCCTTCCTCAAGTAAGGAGACCAAAACTGGACATAATGGTGTGGTCTCACCAAAATCTTACATAATTGTAACAACCCTTTTAAACTTTTGTAATCCAATCCTTTTGCAATAGATGCCAGGACTACATTGCCTTTCTTATTATTATATGCTGTAATTTACAAACAAGGACACCCAGATCCCTCCGCGCTGACACACATTTTGAAACTGCTTCCCATTTAAATAATAATTAACCTTTTCATTTTTCCAGGCAAAATGGACAACCTTGCACTTATCCACATTAAACTCCATCTGCCATATTCTGTCCTTTTTGTTCTTAGATCTAATCTGTTGATTATGGAATCGCTTAGCTCTGCCTATTGCATGCTGCTTTCACGGTTGGGCATGCAAGTAGCCCTGTGTTGTAGTTTCACCAGACTGACATTTCATTTTTAGTTATGTTTGTTGCTGCTCCTGACATAACTTCCTGATGATAATGGTAGAGTGGTTGAATGTGGCGGGGTATAAGCTTACAGATTGTGCTCAAACACAATTCAGCTGCTGCTGATATCACACAACACCCCATTGTTACTCAGTTTTGAGCTGCTAGATCTGTTTGAAATCCATCCTATTAAATGCAGTGGCAGTTCCATTCTTACTAATACGATCATGGATGGATGCATCTGCCATAGGTAGATTGGTGGGAATGAAGCTAAGTAAATTTTTCCCTCTTGTTTGTTCCCTCATCATTTCCCATAACAATTACGTCCTTTATGGTTTGTTTAGCTCATTCACAAGTGGTGCTACTGAACCACTCTTTTTGATGATCATCAAAGTTCTCCACCAATAGTATACTCAAAGCGTACAGAATCAGTCTGTGACCTGTGCCACATATGACAAGACCTGGATAACATTCAGGCTGAATTAATAAGTAGAAACAAACATTGATTTCACACAAATACCAGGCAACGACCATCTCCAACAAGAGATAATCTAACCATTGCTCCTTGACATAACATAAATAAATATAAACGTAACATGCAATAACATAATTGCCACTGAACACCCAACATCCTGGGGCTATCATTGAACAGAAACTGAACAATGCAAGGTATGATTCTGGGTATCCTTCTGACTTTCCAAAGCTTATCTATTATCCATAAGACACAACTCAGGAGTGCACAGAATAACCTGCACTTGGCTGGATCAGTGTGACTCTGATAACAACTTGATCCTATCCAGTAAGAAGGAATTCATTTAATTGGCATCCTGTCCAGCAACTTCAAAATTTACTCTCTCCACCACTGATGCACAGCATCCAAGATGCACTGTAGAAACTCATAAGGGCTCTTTCAACAGCATCTTCCAAAATCATGGCCCTGAACAGGGCAATGAATACATGGGAATACTATGACTTGCAAGTTTCTCTATAAAAATACCATCCTAATTTGCAAATATATTGCAGTCCGTTCAACCTCAAAGGATCAAACTTCTGGAGCTCCTTTCTCCAGCAGTTGGTGCTACACACTGGATGTCCTGCAGCAGTTCAAGAAGGCAGTGTCCAACATCTTCTCAAAGCTCATTAGTGACGGGCAACAGATGCCAGCCTTGCCAATGATGGCTACACCCTCTGAAATCACTTAAAAAATGCCCTGTGGGACCCCAACTGCAAAGAGGTATCCAGTTACAACAACACTTTTTGACGATTGTCATTTGTTTCCTGTCCCTGAGCTACACATGGATCCAATTTACTGCCTAGCTTTAGGTCCCATCAGCTTTTACTTTGTTGCCTAGTCTGTCATGTTGGAACTTATCAACTGCCTTGTTAAAATCTATATTCACTTTAGACTTATTTTGAACTGCTTTAATCCCCAGTTAATTAACTGCAGTTCCTATGTAAACACTTTTTTCCAAAAAAGCACAGGCATTTCAAATATCATTTCAGTCCTGCACATGCTACCTTAATCTTGAAACAATTTGCCTACTACTTCTTTCTCTAACTCCAAATACCACTGTGGAAAAAACTGACATCATCATCCTGGTGTTTAACTTACACACTATGCATAAATATAGCTTACACACTATGTATATAAAACTTACACACTGTGTGTGTGTAAGAGTGTGTGTGTGTGTGTGTGTGCGCGCGTGTGTGTGTGTGCGTGTGTGTGTGTGTGCGCGCACACGTGCAGCATTTGTTCCCTCTGCATACGGACTGGAAGTCAGGGATTGGAGAAGGGCATAGAGATGGTCATGGACAGGGTAGGTTGAGGCCAGCCTTGCTGCTCAGAGGCCAATTAAGGCAAATTAGGGCATATTTAAGTGTCTCATTTCACCACCAATGTTAATTTGTCCTGGTGGCCTCCTTGTGTCCTCAGGCTGGCAGATGGAGAGGAGAATCTCCAAATCAGGTACCCAGTCACCCACAGAGAATCCCCGCAGTAGCAATAGCTGCCTTGCTGGAAGACTCCCCATGTCCTCCAGACGAAACCACCATTGCTGGGGTCTACAATGACTGGCCCTTGCAAGCATGACCTGCTTACCTTTCTTGTTTGGCTTCCTCTGTGGTTACTGTTCACAGGCTTCTGAATTCCCAGCACTAGGCACCTATCCCAGAGATGCCAGTAGGACTGAAGGACTATTGGCCATTCAATTGGTTGGCAGCTCTTCGACACAGATTTTTTTCATTTATAGCATGAGGAAAAACCTGAAGACATTCTACTTGATGGACATTTACTATCAGAGTTTCCAGATATGACCATGGCAGATTTTTCGCTGCCTTTCCACCCAGTGTACAAGACCACTGCCGACTCCATTAAATTCAGCTCAATGTAAACTTTTGACGCAAAATATTAGAGTCATAACACTCACTGTATTGACATCTGTCCCCTGTGAAATCTGGTAGACAGTAACAATAAGGCTGATTTCCTGTGTTCACATCACAAATGCCTTCATTGAGACAGAAGCTGTCGCAAACTCTCTTCTTACAAGTCGGACCAGTGAATCCTATTGGACAGCGACAAGCTGGCTTTCCTAAACGTGGTTGAAAAGAAAGATGTGTAAAATAAAGCCTCTTTAATAGCCATATAATCAATATTACAAACATGCATTGCAATGGGCCAACAGCCTGAATTGGATCAATTCGAAAGTGTTAAATCACAGTTTAGCCAATTCGGCAACCTACTTAATTAATGGTGATGCATTTGCTACAGCAGAGATTTTTTTCTGACGCCTTGTGACTGATATTCATTTGGCTGCTTGACCGACAGTTCATTTTGTTCCAGACACAGGAGCACAGGAGCACAGTAGTGAATTTAAGTTCAGCAGCTCCAGACTCATTACTCTCCGACCTGTTGTGAAGACTAGTACTGTCTCCAAATTAAATTCCGTTTACCCGAATTTTACCCTTCTTTATGAATCATTATCCGAAGAAGGAAATTATAAATTGGGATAACTTAAAAGAAAATAAAGATCTTGCAGTGCATAAATAAATTTCAATTGGTTGTCAGTGCGGTTCATTAGGTACATTAGCAAGTAAAATGCAGGATATTGATAATATGCTGAAGTTTCTACTTAAACATGCATCATGAAATGGTAGTGATAGTAGTGCTCTAAACAATTAAGCACTGACTTGCAGCATGACTCCATAGTGCAGCATGTCAATTTGACTACAGCACTTTTCTTTTTAACTGTGGCATAAGATTTTTTTTAACCAGTAACTTGAAACCAATAAAGAATTTCAGCTGTGCTATTCACAAATGGACTCTTTGTCAATATTTTGTTGATAATTCAAATGGGATATTAAACTCGAGTTGTTATAACTGCAGGCCTGTGAAGGACAATGGCTTTTGAGGAATAAGGTATCAAAATGGTCGAGATGCAAAGTGCTTATTACACTTGATTTAAAGGTTTCGAGAAGATTTGTAGCTTGGGGTGTGGATGAGGTTGTCGACATGCTCACCGAGCCGGTGTGTATGGTTGCAAAC
>JAHRHZ010000144.1:69619756-69646930 GCA_024137785.1 Ginglymostoma cirratum
CGGATTCTCCAGCATCTGCAGTACCTTTTATCTCTCATCCATGCTGTATAACTTTGGGATTGAACGAATATCCTCCTTTCCCCCCACCACTTGCTACCCCCTGTCTCCCTCCCCATCTCCCGATGAGCAGCATTGTGGTGAGGATCAGCTGTGATTAACCCCAACAACCTTGTGTCAACTCTCAACACAAAAAAAATCAGAGAATGACACAGAAAGCATCTTGGCGAAGACACACAAAGGAAGAAGAAACTTGCAGCTCCAAGGCAGACCCACAGGCCGCATCACGAGGTGAACGCAGTCTGTGAAAATGGTTCTGAGTCCAAATTCAATCAGTGACCTCGCCAAATATCGAGGATTCCATGAGGCAAAACCAAAAATCCCTTGTTCTTTGACTGGCACTGAAAAAACAGCAATTTAAAAATAAGGCGGTAGCTCCTGTCAGGCATCAATGCCATACAGTGCAGATACCACAAGGCAGGGTTAAAAAAGAACTAAGAGGACCATAAGAAAAATGCCTAAATTCTTGGACTGGAAAGCCAACCAAACTACTAACCAAGACACTTAAATCAGATAACCGGTGCGCAACTTAAAGAAATATGCGACCCTGGTTTAAAAAAGAAACACCTTTTAGGAGACCATAGCAGGAGTCTCAGTGAGGCTCTAAATTGCAGGGAAACTTCCAGTACAGTCAGGAAGAGTGGGACAACCTCCATGGCAGCAGCGAAGGCCAATAAACTTCTATTACAGGAGCAAAATGTCAGAAAAACACCTCTATTATCTCTATTATCACCTATTATCACCTGCACATCTGCCAATGTGGTATACTGCATCCGCTGTACCCATTGTGGCTTCCTCTACATCGGGGAAACCAAGCGGAGGCTTGGGGACCGCTTTGCAGAACACCTGCGCTCAGTTCGCAACAAACAACTGCACCTCCCAGTCGCGAACCATTTCAACTCCCCCTCCCATTCTTCAGATGACATGTCCATCCTTGGCCTCCTACAATGCCACAGTGATGCCACCCGAAGGCTGCAGGAACAGCAAATCATATTCAGCCTGGGAACCCTGCAGCCCAATGGCATCAATGTGGATTTCACAAGCTTCAAAATCTCCCCTCCCCCAACCGCATCCCAAAACCAGCCCACCTCATCTCCACCTCCCTAACCTGTTTTTCCTCTCACCCCAAGCCACACCCCCATCTCCTATCTACTAACATCATCCCGCCCCCTTGACCTGTCCGTCCTCCCTGGACTGACCTATCTCCTCCCTAACCCCCTACCTACACTCACCTTTACTGGCTCCATCCCCACCTCTTCGACTTGTCCGCCTCCTCTCCACCTGTCCTCTCCTCTATCCATCCTCTATCCGCCTCCCCCTCTCTCCCTATTTATTTCAGAACCCTCTTCCCCTCCCCCATTTCTGATGAAGGGTTTAGGCCCGAAACGTCAAGTTTTCCTGCTCCTATGATGCTGCTTGACCTGCTGTGTTCATCCAGCCCCATGCTTGTTATCTCGGATTCTCTAGCATCTGCAGTACCTTTTATCTCTATTACACAGAACACAGGGAAACCCTCCAGTACAGAAGTACAGGACAACAACCATTACTGCGGAATAAAAATCATTGAAGACAAAGTATCTAATCACATTCAGAAGCTATGGCACCAGGAATAATATTGCCAGGGTACGGTACATAATTGAAATTATACCAGATGATGTTATTGTTTATCAAGGGATTAATTGAAACATCAGGCAAATTTGAAAAGCTATTAAGAGGCTTTAACAATATTTCAACCTTGAGGCTAGTAAAAATCAAGAAAGGTGTGTAACATCCAAGTGAATCCACAAGTACGTTACCTAATGAAGGCCAGTGAAGCGTTTTGACTGTAATGACAAAGTCAGAATTCATAAGAGACTGAAATGTTTTATGTATTACTGATGAGTCATAGTCAGAGATGTTTCAATCCAAAGAAGGCCTAACTCGAGAAAAAAAAACATTCAGATGGTGAGGGAAGTAGAGTTCCGGAGGCAAGAAAGATCAATCCTAAGAGAAGACAAGTAAACTTATACAGGGTATCGACAGAACATATTCATTTCTTGAGGCAAAAAACTACAAAAAAGTCACACCAGATTAGCCAATGCAGCAGGCAGGTCAGACTGCACACTGAAAGTCTTTACCAATGCTGTGATGCAAAGAAATCTCACAGATGTGAACAGTACCCAACTTTAAAAGCAGAATGCTTTTTCTGCAAGGAAGTAGGTTTGCATCCACAAAATGAGCCGTTAATGACACAAACACAGAAAAGCAAAAGACCAAAGAGTTAACTACACAAAGACAGAAATGAAGTACAACAGTCTCCAGTAGAAGATAAAGCTAAAGCATTCCTAGGGGAAATCAATGGGCCAGAACAAAGATTTCGGCATGCAGACATTTATGCCAATGGACATCTCATGAATCTCAAGACACAAGGACAAGTATCACAATATTATCTGAGAGTGAGCCTTCATTGATAAAGGATTGCTCAGAACTCACAGAATATCAACTACATTACCTAGTTAGTGTTGCACTTAACATTAAGGTTATGCCACAAGCAAACTATAATGTAAGCAATATCAAATACCAGCTAACCTGTGAGTACTTTTCAACCAAGAATGTTCACTCTTGAGTAGAAGGGGATCTATTGACCTCAGTCTAATTAAAAAGTGAAAGCGGTTCATCAACAAAACGTCAAAGAAAAGCTTTAAAAATTATTGATAAACTTCATAAGTTCATGACAGAAGCTAATAGTCGCCAAGATATCCTGAGGTTAGTTACATTGGAACAAAAAAATTTACTTCATTCTGTAAATGAGATGGGAAGGTGTGACTGGGTGTATTGTGCCAGGCAGAAACTGGAAGCATCTGTAAATGAATTGTGTAGAGCTGGAGGAACACAGCAGGCCAGACAGCATCAGAGGAGCGGGAAAGCTGACGTTTCAGGTCTGGATCCTTCTTCAGAAATGGGGGAGGGGAAGGGGGCTCCGAAATAAATACAGAGATGGGGGACAGTGATAGCAGGTAGATTGTGGAGCGGATAGGTGGGAGAGAAGATAGACAGGTCAAAGAGGCTGGGATGAAGCCAGTAAAGGTGAGGGTAAAGGTGAGGAAGGTAGGAAATGGGATTGGGGGTTGGTCAGTAAGGTGGGACGAGCGGATAGGTGGGAGAGAAGACGGACAGGTCAAGGAGGCGGAGATGAGGGGGGTGCTGGTCTTGGGATGAGGTCGGGGTGGGGAGCTTTTAAAGCTAGTAAAGTCCACATTGAGCCCCACCGGCCCCAGCACCTATCCCCGCAACCGCAGGAAGTGCTACTCCTGCCCCTACACCTCCCCCCTCACCCCCATCCCAGGCCCCAAAAAAACCTTCCACATCAAACAGATGTTCACCTGCACATCTGCTAATGTGGTCTATTGTGTTCAATGTTCCTGATGTGGCCTCCTCTACATCGGGGAGACGAGTGGAGGCTCAGAGACCGCTTTGTGGAACACCTATGCTCGGTTTGTGACAAATGACAACACCTTCCAGTCGCGAACCACTTCAACTCCCCTCCCACTCCCTGGCCGACATGCCCATCCTGGGCCTCCTCCAGTGTCACAATGATGCCACATGGAAACTGGAAGAATGGCACCTCATATTCGCCTTGGAAGCCTACGACCCAATGGTCTCAATGTGGACTTTACTAGCTTCAAAATCCCTAAAAACGACCTCATCCCAAGACCAGCCCCCTCTCATCCCCACCTCCTTGACCTGTCCGTCTTCCCTCCCACCTATCTGCTCCTCCCACCTCGCTGACCAACCCCCATCCCAACTTCCTACCTACACTCACCTTTACTGACTTCATCCCCGTCTCCTTGACCTGTCCATCTTCTCTCCCACCTATCTGTTCCACTATTCACCTTCTATCACCACCACCCCTTTCGATTTATCTCACAGACCCTTTCCCCTCCCCTATTTCTGAAGAAGGGTCCAGACCCAAAATGTCAGTTTTCCTGCTCCTCTGATGCTGCCTGACCTGCTGTGTTTCTCCAGCTCCACACCTTGTTATCTCAGACTCCAGCATCGGCAGTTCCTACTATATCTGCAAATGAATTGTGCCAGATTATCACTGATCATAATGAACAACTGATTATGACAAATTCAAGTCAGCCTTAGGGCACTGAGGTGATTTACAAGGGGCAACAGCAAGCAAAATGTCTGACCTTCCCACTTTCCAAAGAACAATCCCCAACAACAACAAAAGATATCAAGGAAGAATGCATCTCCAGGCAATAGAATCGAGGAAGTGAACAAGCTGGTCTCACCAATAACTCAATCTGAGGGAGTAGGAAGCCTAAGGTATTCAAGGTTTTACAGTTATAATACAACTTTGGCACAGATCTACAGGTGGAATAAGAATCACATTCAACTGACACAAATTGAGGATCTAGTGCATATACTTCATTGGGAAACACCACGAAGAAGATGCAAACAGTGTGTAAAGATTAAGATACTGCAAAGAAGATAAAATCACGTGCCATAACTAAAGACAATACTAACAGCAATAAAAAATAAATGTATATCACCAACATCTTCCAAAAAAAAATATATTTTAATTAATTTGTAGGATGTGAGCATTGCTGGCTGGCCAGCATTTATTGCCGATCCCTTGTTGCCGTTGAGACAGTGGTGGTGATTTTGACCCAGTGTCACAGAAGGAACTGTGATATATTTCCGAGTCAGGATGGTGAGTGGCTTGAAGAGGAACTTGCAGGTGGTGGTGTTCCCATGTATCTGCATTCCTTAACCTTCTAAATGGATGTGGTCTGGGTTTTGGAAGGTGCTGTCTGAGGATCTTTGGTAAATGTCTGCAGTGTGTCTTGTAGATAGTACACACTGCTTCTACTGAACGTTGGTGGTGGTGGGAGTGGATGCTTTTGGCTGTAGAGACAATCAAGCGGGCTGGATGGTGTCAAGTTTCTTGAGTATTGTTGGAGCTGCACCCATCCCAGCAAGTGGGGAGTGTTCCATCACCCTTCCAATTTGTGCCTTGTAGGTGACGGACAAGTTTTGGGGAATCAGGAGGTGAGTTACCCACGAAAGCTTTCCTAGCTTTGGCCTGAAAAATTTGGGTGAACATATTGAAAGATAAAAGATTTGAAGGAGGCTTAACAGGGTAGATGTTTCCACTAGTGAGGGAATCTTTAACTAGGGGACATAGTTACAGAATAGGGGAACATTCATTTAAACAGAGATATGAGGGAAATTCAGAGGGTAATAAACATCTGAAATTCTCTATCCCCGAGTTGTGGAGACTTGATCATGAAGCATTTAAAGAGGGGGTAGACAGATTTTGAAATATTAAGGCGTTGAGGGCTATGAGGAGTTGGTGTGAAAGAAGTGTTGAGGTCAGGGGCAGATTAGCCACAATTTTATAAAATGGCAGGTCAGAAGTAAGGGGCTGAATGTCCTACTTCTGTTCCTATTTCTTATGTTCTTTTGTGAACTAGCTTTAACTAGTTTTGAAGATTGGTTCGCAGGTCTTAGATTTTTTTTAACCTTTATTCATTCACTGGATGAGGGGCGTCAATGGCTAGGCAGCATTTATTGCCCATCCCTAATTGCCCAGAGAGCAGTTAAGAGTCAACCACATTGCTGTGGGTCTGGAGTCACATGTAGGCCAGACCAGGTAATGATGGCAGTTTCCTTCCCTAAAGAACATTAGTGAACCAGATGGGTTTTTCCAACAACCAACAATGGGCAGCACGGTGGTTCAGTGGTTAGCACTGCTGCCTTACAGCATCAGGGATCCAGGTTCAATTCTTCCCTCGGGCGACTGTCTGTGTGGAGTTTGCACATTCTCCCTGTGTCTGCGTGGGTTTCCCCTGGGTGCTCAGGTTTCCTCCCACAGTCCAAAGATGTGCAGGCTAGATGGACTGGCCATGCTGAAATTGCCTGCAGTGTTCAGGGATGTGTAGATTAGGTGGGTGATAGGGGGATGGGTCTGGGTGGGATGATCTGAGGGTTGGTGTGGACTTGTTGGGCCGTAGGGCCTGTTTCCACACTGTCAGTATTCTATGATCTGACAATGGATTCACAGTCATTGATAGATTCTTAAGGCCAGATATTTATTGAATTCAAATTCCACCATCTGCCATGGTGAGATTCAAGCTCAGAAAGTTATCTTGGTCTCTGGATTAACAGTCCAGCGATAATACCACTAGGCCATCAATGGCTTTCAATATTAGATGATGCTCCACATGGTCTGCCTGCATTGTGTTCCCTCACTCCTAGCCTCTCAAACATCCTAGAATTACCCTAACTGGCCCACCCACCTCCATTCTCAGCACCTACCCGAATGTGGACTCCAGGACGTAGACCTGTTGGGGACTGTTTACATCTGAATCATGTTCACCACTGGTTCAGATGTTGCTGGAAGCAGGCAGCTGCTGGCAAATCTATAAAATGGGTCTGTCCTATAGGTAACATTGGAAATCCTATGTTCAGCCAGTGCTTAAACACCTTAAGTATTAAATGACTGTGGAACTGCTCTTATTAGAGGGGACACATTTCCCACTGATTCTTTAGATGGTGAACGAGGGAACCCCATTATACAAAAAAGTATTGGCTGTGAAAATCATATGATTATTCTTCAATCTGCTTGATATTACTGCTTACAGCCCCAGTGATTCATTTCATAAGGCAGTATTCAAGGCATGAATACCCAATCTACAAATAAATTGCTGTCAACTGATCTCTAACTGCCAATGAGACCTTTAAGGATTGTAAAGATCAAACATTTAAATATGACTGATAGCATACAATGTCAAGCTTCAGCCAATTGACTTTTAAATTGTAGCTAGGCTGAGAATTTACATCAAACAGACAGCAGTGGTTCAAAAAGCCAGAACATCCCGTCTCCTCAAGGGGACACCATCTTATTATTCCTTTGGATTTAAAGTTACATTCCGAAACATTAGCGACCTGCCAAGTTTAGTCTTTGTGACAATTCTTCATAATCCGATTCAATTTATTTTTTGTTTGTTCATAATTTAGAAGAAACACCACGAGACACAGTTATTTCCAAAAATGTGAATGAATGTATGTTTTGCGCATTTTTGTGTCATTTGGAAGATTGCTACCAGGGCATCCACTATCTCTGCAGCTACTTCTTTTTAGGAGTCTCGGAAGCAAATGGTCAGGTACAGGGGCTTTATTGGACTTTACAATTGGTTTCTCTTGGACCTTTTCTCTTGTGACAGATACTATGCACCGTTTGCTCTTTGATTTCATATCTTTGGAATGCAATTAATGTCCTTTACCATGAAGACTGTTTCAAAATATTTATTCAACTCCTCTGCCATTTCCTGGTTTCTCATTATTATTTCACCTGCCTCATTTTATAAGGGGGCCTAGGTTCATCTTGGCCTCTCTCTTCTATTTTACATATTTAAAGAAGGTCTTACCGTCAATTTCTCAACTATTTTGTGGTTTACTTCATGACTTATTTCGTCCTTTTTTTGTTTTTGTTGTTTACCTTTTAACACTTTCCCACTTCTCTGATTAACCTTTGCCGCAGTTGTATCATTTTTTCTTTCAATTTGATACTATCATTAACTTCCTTGGTGAACCATGGTTGATTGGTTTACAGCTTTTTAGAATCCTTCTTCCTCTCTATGATATACCTTTGTTCTGAAGCATGAACAATTTTCAATGTTCTTAAATATCTGCCATTGTTTATCAACTTTTCTGCTAAACACCTTCCCCAGTCCCATCTAGCCAACTCTGTCTTTATTCCTCTGTAAATACCCTTGTTTAAGCTTAAAACAATTGTTCCCAACTCAAGTTTCTCACTCTCAAACAAAATGCTAAATATTACCATGTTATGGTCACTGATTCCTAGCGGATCTTTTACTCAGATTTTTTTTTTAAAACCTGCCTCATCACAAACTGGACCAGGTCCGAAATAGCTTGCTCATTGTTTGGGCTTTCAAAGTATTGTTCTAGGAAATAGCCATGTATGCACACAATTGATTTTTCCTTGTGGAAGAATTGTACCTTTGCCAATTTGATTGTTTCAATTTACGTTAAGAATCAAGTCACCCATGATTAATATATTGCCTTTTGTACATGCTCTCATTATCTCAGAATACAGAGTATAAAAGCTGTTAAGGCGTCAGTAGGCTACTCCTAACAGTGTCTTGTTCCCTTGTTATTTCTTCTAATTCACATCTTCTAATTCAAGATCATTTCTTGCTATCATACTCTTTTCATCTTGTACTAACAAGGATACCCCAGCACCCTTCCTGCCTGTCCTTTCCAAAGTCATATATCCTTAAATGTTTAGTTTGCAGCTTTGATCTCATTATTTCCACTTCCTCTCATTGATATTATTAAGAAAACTCTAAATTTAACTATATCGCTTACTATGATGCTGGCATTTGATGAATGTCACATGGTACAACTCTTTTTTTGAGAAGTGATTTTTCTTAACTTTTTTATTGCTGTTCATGTAACAAGATCAGTCCCTTCTGATCTAGTGGCTGTGTTTTGTTGATTTGCTACTCATTATAGTGGTATGTGTCCTAGAGATAACTTTTAGAGACATTGCACAGACTAAAGCTTTAACAGTTTAAACAGTGAAAAGGACAGAATTACTGGTCAAAAAGACTAAAATTGATAAAATAGTATATCACAAATGAATGTTTTTATTTCAAATATCAAATTTGGGCTGGCTCTGTCAAAATACAACACAAATTGTCTTCCTCCCTGAGTCTTTATAATCTTTCATTTATTTCTCCTTTAAATCTGTATCTAATTATCTTTTGAAGGCTACAAAAGCTATGCCTAACATCCTACTTGACAGCACATTCCCAATCTTAGCCTTTTGTGACACAAGAATTTTTCTTCCTGTTTCCACTGGTCCTTTTGTTATTTACCATAAAACTGTGCCCAATGACTACTGGCTCATCAGCCTTTGGTAACCATTTCTCCCTCTTTACTCAATTCAAATCCTTTATTAAATCTCCACTTAGCTTATTCTACTTTGACGAGGACTAGCCATAGTTCTTTACCTTATCTAAATGTTATCCCTCTCATTCCAGAAAGCGCTCGAGTAAAACTCTTTTGTATTGTCTCTGAAGCCTTCCCATCCTTTCTAAAGACTAGTAACCAGAATTGGATAATACTCCAGCTGAAGCAGAGCCAGTATTCTTAGGTATGTTAACTATACCTTTCTAGCTTTTGTACTTTCTGACTCTGGATCCTCTGTGCTTTACTAAAATGACGTATTGCATTAAAGAATTTATTAGTTTTTCATTCATAGAAAGTGGTATCACAGGAAGGGCAAAAACATACCCAAGTCCCTTGTCATTGTACTTCTTTTGAAATTGAACCATTTTGTTCTATTGCCACTGCCTTTCCTTTAACCAAAATGTATTGCCTCATACCTTTGTGCATTGAATTTCTTCTGTCTGGTTCTTTCCTTGTCCTTGTTCTCTTGAAGCCTATTATCATCTGCCTCAGTGTTTGCTACTCTTCTAAATTTCATGTCATCTGCAAGTTTTAAAATTGTTCCTTGTATCGCAAAGTCAAAATCTGTTTGAGTCTTTTTGTACAAGCAGAATCCTAGGCTACGATATTACACACCTTTCTTCTGTCTGAAAACAGCCATTCATCACAGTTAGGTGTAGAGCTGGATGAACACAACAGGCCAAGCAGCATCAGAGGAGCAGGAAGGTTGACGTTTCGGGCCTAGACCCTTCTTCAGATTTTTCTGCTCTTCAGAACCTTCCTGCTCCTCTGATGCTATTTGGCCTGCTGTGTTCATCCAGCTCTACACCTTGTTATCTCAGATTCTCCAGCATCTGCAATTCCTGCTATCTCATTCATCACAATTCTCTGTTTTCTGTTTTTCTAACAATTTTGTATTAATTTTGTGATTTTCTCTTTCAATCCACTTGCTTCAATTTTGCTAATAAGCCTAACGTGTGTATTTCATCAATCAGGTTTTGAAAGCCTAAGACATCCAATATGAACTGCACTGCTATCATCAACCAACTCTGCTGCTTCATAAAATAAAGTCACATTAGTCAAACACAATTTGACCTTAATAAATCCACACTAGTTTTGCTTTGGTAAATCATGATTGTCCAAATGAGTTTCCATTTTTTTCCGGAATATTGTTCCTAGAAGGCTTCCCTACCACTGACACTAAACTAACTGCCTGTGATTGCCAGACTTATTTTCTCATTCTAATTAAATGAGCTACAAGGTAAGTTGCAATCCTCCTGTTACCTGACATATGGGGTGGATTGGAAGATTCTGGCCGTCAATTGTCAATTTCTATACTTACTTCCCTCAGCAATGTACTGTATATCCTATCTGGTCTAGGTGACTTAATAACTTCAAACACTGCCAGCCTTTCTGATGCCTCTTTCATTTCATCCAGTGTCCCAATATCCTTATTTACCATGGCTTTGAGGATGTCCTCTTCATTGGTAATTAATTTTCCTATTACTATTATTAATTATTATCATTCTTCATTACTGATGGAAATTTGCTATATGCAGTCAGCTGCCATATTTCCCTACATTAAAATAGTGTCTTCACTTCAAAAGCAACTTAGTTGATGGGAAACTGTTTGAAATCCTGAGGTTACAATGTACAAAATGTAATTTTTTCTTTAAAATTCTTCATACTTAATGGAGCTGACCAGCAGTATTAACAGAACGGGTTTGCCAAGTTGCATATTAATAATTAAATGAGCTTAAAAAGTAACATTATAGTGTTCATCTTAGTTGCCTTCAGTAAAGAACTAATGGGCCAATTAGTCTGTCTTGTAAATAACTATGTGGAGTGAAAGGGTAACGACAACTTTACTCTAGGAATAGCTATTGTGTCTGAGTGCAAGGTGCAATGGCATGTTAACATCAGATCACCTGATATTGGAGCCTGAGTCCATAAGACATAGGAGCAGAAATTAGGCCATTCAGCCCATTGAGTCTGCTCGGCCATTCAATCATGACTGATAATTTTCTCAACCCCGTTTTCCCGCTTTCTCCTTGTAACCTTTGATCCCTATGACAATCAAGAATTTATCTATCTCCATTTTAATATACTCAATGACCTGGCCTCTGTGGCAGTGGATTCCATAGATTCACCACTCTCTGGCTGAAGAAGTTTCCCCTTATTTCCGATCGAAAAGGTCTTCCCTTTACTCTAAGGCTGTGCCCTTGGGTCCTAGCCTCTCCTACCAATGGAAACATCTTCCAAACATCCACTCTGTCCAGGCCATTCAGTATTCCATAAATTTCAATTAGATTGTCCCCTCATCCTTCTAAACTCCATCGAGTATAGACCTTAAATCCTTAAACGTTCCTCGTATGTTAAGTTTTTCATTCCTGGGACCATTCTTGTGAACCTCCTCTGAACCCACTCCAGGGATAGCTCATCTTTCCTGCGATATGGGGCCCAAAACTGCACACAACATTCTAAATGTGGCCTGACCAGAGCATTATTGAGACTCAGAAGTACATCCCTGCTTTTATATTCAAGTCCACGTACAACGTGATTGGTTTTTACATTTTGGTTTGCTGTCTGTGAGAATACTCTAATGTGACTGGTTATCTTTCCTGCTTGGTAACATCATGTTCAGCACATACTTAGAGAAGCTCTTTACAGGATGCAGAGCTGGGAAAAGAAGTGGCAGATGGAATTCAACCCAGAAAAGTGCGAAGTGATTCATTTTGGAAGGTCAAATTTGAATGCAGAATACAAGGTTAATGGCAGGATTCTTGACAGTGTGGAGGAACAGAGGGATTTTGGGGTCCACATCCATAGATCCCTCAAAGTTGCTACCCAAGTTTATTGGGTTGTAAAGAAGGTGTATGGTGTGTTGGCTTTCATTGGCAGGGGAATTGAGTTTAAGAGCTACGAGGTTATGCTGCAGCTCTATAAAACCCTGGTTAGACCACACTTGGAATATTGTGCTCAGTTCTGTTCACCTCATTATAGGAAAGATGTGGAAGCTTTGGGGAAGGTGCAGAGGAGATTTACCAGGATGCTGCCTGGGCTGGAGAGCAGGTCTTATGAGGAAAGGTTGAGGGAGCTAGGGCTTATTTCATTGGAGTGAAGATGGATGAGAAGTGACTTGACAGAGATGTAAAAGATGAAGAGAGGCATTTCCCAGGGCGGAAATGACTATTACAAGGGGGCATAACTTTAAGGTGATTAGAGGAAGGTATGGGGAGATGTCAGAGATAGGCTCTTTACACAGAGAGTGGTGTGTGTGTGGAATGCGCTGCCGGCAGTGGTAGTGGAGTCAGATATTTTAGAGACTTTTAAGCGACTCTTGGACAGGCACATGGAGGATAGTAAAATGTAGGGTATCCAAAGGTAAATTGATCTTAGTAGGATAATAGGTCGGCACAACATCATGGGCCGAAGGGCCTGTACTGTGCTGTACTGTTCTATGTTCCTCTCAAAATAAATGTCAAAGTTGCATTTGCCTTCCTAACTACTGACTCAACCTGCAAGTTTACCTCGAGAGAATCCCGGACTAGAGCTCTGACTTATGAATTTTCTCCCCATTTAGAAAATAGTCCATGCTTCTATTCTTCTTACCAAAGTGCATGACCTCGCACTTTGCCATGTCGTACTCCATCTGGCACTTCTTTGCCACTCTCCTAACCTGCCCAAATCCCTCTGCAACCTCCACACCTCCTCAAAACTACCAGTCCCTCTACCTATCTTTGTATCGTCTGCAAACTTAGCCAGAATGCCCTCAGTTCCTTCATCGAGACCATTAATGTACAAAGTGAAAAGTTGTGGTCCCAGCACTGACCCTTTCAGAACACCACTTGCCACCGGCTGCCATCCTCAGAAAGACCCATTTTAACTCCACTCTCTGCTTTCTGCCAGAGCGCAACCTTCTATCCATGTTAGTACCTTGCCTGTAACACCATGGGCCCTTATCTTATTCAATAGCCTTCTGTGCGGCACCTTATCAATGGCCTTCTTGAAGTCCAGGTAGATAACATGCATTGGCTGTCCTTGGTCTAACCTGCTCGTTACATCATCAAAGAATTCTAACAGATTCATCAGGCATGACCTCCTCTTGATGAAGCCATACTGACTTTGCCCTATTTTACCATGCACTTCCAAGAATTCAGAAATCCCATTCCTCACGATGTACTCTAAAATCTTACCCACGACCGAGGTTAGGGTAATCGGCCTGTAATTTTCAGTCTTTTGCCTTACTCCCTTTTTAAACAGGCGTGTCATGTTAGCAATTGTCCAGTCCTCTGGGACTCTCCCTGACTCTATTGAGTCCTGAAAGATCACCACTTATAGCTTCACTATCTCTTCAGCTATCTCCTTAAGACCTTTGGGGTGAGGTCCATCTGGTCCAGGTGATTTATCCACCTTCAGGCCATTCAGTTTTTTTTAGCACCTTCCCCTTGGTGATGGCCACCATACTCAGCTCTGCCTCCCCGACTCTTGAATTTTTGAGATATGATTCGTATCTTCCACTGTGAATTTCCTTTTCCTTCCATTTCCTTGTTCCCAACTACTGGTTCTCTCGTGTCATTTTTCAGCGGTCCAATATCCACTTTTGCCTCTCTTATGCCCTTGCAGTCCTCTTGCAGTCCTTCTTTACATTACTGGGTAATATACATTACCCTCATATTTAATCTGCTCCCTCCTCATTTCTTTTTTTGTTGCCCTCTGTTGGTCTTTCTGAGCTTCCCAATCCTCTGGTTTCCCATTGCCCTTCGCCACATTATATGTTGTCTCTTGTGCTTTTATGCTATCCCTGAACTCCCCAGTCAGCTATGATTGCCTCATCGTCCCTGTACCATGCTTCTTTCTCCTTGGGATGAATTTTTGCTTTGTCTCCTGAATTACACCCAGAAACTCTTGTAGCTGTCTGGAAGATAACTTGGTTATCATCCCTTATATACAGTTGTATTCATATGAGTGTAGACCTGACTTTATTTCAATTTGTAGTTCTTCCATGATTCAACAGACATATCTGCGCTTAAAAAATTCAGGCTTCGAATTATTTTCCAAGCAACTGAGGAGAAAAGTGATTGACGCAATGATGTCAATTGTTTTAATAGCCTATTGTATTTTTATTTGGAATACATAAAGTATATTTTGATCTAAAGAACAAAATTGTTTACTTCACTGATTGACTAATTTAGGGGAACTTATTAAGGTGCTCTTGGACCTCTCCAGCCGGAGCTTTTCTTTCATTATTAGGCATTTGTTTGTAAATTTATGCCTTCAAATTCTGGAATCAAAGTCGAAGTTAAATCAGTCACAACTTTCACCAAGTTACTTGCCTTCTTCAAGTTGGCTGAGGAACCAATATAAATTAGATGCTCAAACACAAAAAAAAAGTAGACTGTTCCCATGTATTTTCAGCCAACAAAAAGTGAAACATTTTAAAGGAGTAACAGTTAGGGACTGCAAGCAGCGTACCCCAGAAAAAAAATGAGGCCTGTGCTTTGCAGTCAGTAGCAAAGCAACAATGATTGTGCTGCCCTTGAAGAAAGCTTCCAACAAAGACGTGTTAATCTCGTTGGCAGAAACAACAACTTTTTCCATGTTAATTTGAGCTAAGCTATGGGCATCCTAAGGTATCTAGCAACAGTGGTGTAATCAAGCAGACTAAACTGTAATAAGGCGTGGAGCTGGATGAACACAGCAGGCCAAGCAGCATCACAGGAGCAGGAAAGCTTGACGTTTCGGGCCTAGGCCCTTCATCAGAAATGGGGGAGGGGAAGAGGGTTCTGAAATAAATAGGGAGAGAGGGGGAGGCGGACAGAAAATGGATAGAGGAGAGGATAGGTGGAGAGGAGGCAGACAAGTCAAAGAGGTGGGTATGGAGCCAGTAAAGATGAGTGTAGGTGGGGGGGTAGGGAGGAGATAGGTCAGCCCAGGGAGGACGGACAGGTCAAGGGGGCGGGATGAGGTTAGTAGATAGGAGATGGGGGTGGAGCTTGAGGTGGGAGGAGGGGATAGGTGAGAGGAAGAACAGGTTAGGGAGGCGGGGATGAGCTGGGCTGGTTTTGGGGTGCGGTTGGGGGAGGGGAGATTTTGAAACTTGTGAAATCCACATTGATACCATTGGGCTGCAGGGTTCCCAGGCTGAATATGATTTGCTGTTCCTGCAGCCTTCGGGTGGCATCACTGCGGCATTGCAGGAGGCCCAGGATGGACATGTCGTCTGAGGAATGGGAGGGGGAGTTGAAATGGTTCACGACTGGGAGGTGCAGTTGTTTAGAGCGAACTGAGCACAGGTGTTCTGCAAAGCGGTCCCCAAGCCTCCGCTTGGTTTCCCCGATGTAGAGGAGGCCACAACGGGTACAGCGGATGCAGTATACCACATTGGCAGATGTGCAGGTCAACATCTGCTTGATGTGGAAAGTCTGCTTGGGGCCTGGGATTGGTATGATGCAACCGCAGGAAGTGCTACGCCTGCCCCCACACCTCCTCCCTCACCCCATTCCTCAGACGACATGTCCATCCTGGGCCTCCTGCAATGCCACAATGATGCCACCCGAAGGCTGCAGGAACTGCAAACCATATTCAGCCTGGGAACCCTGCAGCCCAGTGGTATCAATGTGGATTTCACAAGCTTTAAAATCTCCCCTCCCCCAACCGCATCCCAAAACCAGCCCAGCTCGTTCCCGCCTCCCTAACCTGTTCTTCCACTCACCTTTCCCCTCCTCCCACCTCAAGCCCCACCCCCATCTCCTATCTACTAACCTCATCCCGCCCCCTTGACCTGTCCGTCCTCCCTGGGCTGACCTATCTCCTCCCTACCCCCCCACCTACACTCATCTTTACTGGCTCCATACCCACCTCTTTGACTTGTCTGCCTCGTCTCCACCTATCCTCTCCTCTATCCATTTTCTGTCCGCCTCCCCCTCTCTCCCTATTTATTTCAGAACCCTCTTCCCCTCCCCCATTTCTGATGAAGGGTCTAGGCCTGAAACGTCAAGCTTTCCTGCTCCTATGATGCTGCTTGGCCTGCTGTGTTCATCCAGCTCCACACCTTGTTATCCCGGATTCTCCAGCATCTGCAGTACCTATTATCTCAGACTAAACTGTAAGTTGTCATTTACATGGAAGCATTCTCACACATAGCAAACCAGGCAGCAAGATATACTGATGATCTTTTTATTTTGTACGTTAATTTCACAAGGAGTGAAATAAATGATTAGGGCATATATATTACAAGCTGGAATGTTCAAAAAGAAAATTTTAAAAATATAAACGTTGAAAAATTTGGAATATTTTTCAGAATGGTGGAATTACTATGCTGAAATCCAATCATATCTGAACCAGCTACAAATTTCTGGGGGAGTTTTCTACTACGATATGATAGAATAAATGGGAAAATTCTCATTAGTCCAATCTTTTCTAAATGATTGTGTTATGGAAGGATTTCAACTGTGTACTGTGTGCAGAAGCATGGAATCATCGAACACTCGATTGTTCCTGTGTAGACTCCTGAAGTTACTGTCAGTTTCAGAGTAGCAATGAATGCAGATGCCCACAGCTTCACTGTCATTACCACTGCAAAATCCAGGAAATAGTTTTATTTCAGCCTATGTTTCTGATTTCTCACCCATGAAGGCTGAGCAGAAACTTAAAAAACCTGTGGGCTTAGGGCTCAAAAAAATCTCACAGGACTCAAAGAAAGTGTAAGGCTTAAAGAAAATCCAAGCTTTCCTCAGAATTTTTCAGGAGAGTTTTACCTAGGTACTGAACATTGCCTGGGGAGAGCAGAGCAATCAAGATTGGGCACAGAACGTTACACGACAGCAATACAATCCACCTAATTATACACCCATTTAAGTTAATGTAAAGTAAGGTGGGATGATTCAAAATTTCCTCCTTTTCTTCCAGATGATGGTTAATGCCGAGATGATTACAACAAAAATATACCCCTTTCATTTTAGAAATGAGCAAAAATGTTTGACTGAGAACATAACAATGAATGTGCTAAAATCTCAGCAATGTTCATTGGCATTAAGTCTGTTATTGGAACAACTGACAGATGACAAACGTCAGTGTAACATGCCATAAATAACCAAATTTAAACTAAAATGAATGAAGGAAAAATTAAAAGGCCAAAAATCAGAATGACATTACAGAAATAAATACTGACCGAAATGTGAATGTTTTAATGCTGTATATGAAGTTATTTTGTGTCTTAAGACCAAGTAACATAACGAATTAAACTGAAGGAAAAATAATGGCAAATAAAAATGTAAGGCTCAATGAAATAGGGAAATAGTATAAGATTCATAGATCATAGAGTTTTACAGTTCAGAAGGAGACCATCTTGCCCATTTTGCATGTACCAGCTTCTGCAAGAGCTACCCCGCTAGTCCCATTCTCCAGCCCAATCTCCATAGCCCTCTAAATTCATCACGTTCAAATTTATATCCAGCTCTCTTTTGAAGCCCCCTATGGCATCTACCTTAACTACTGTCCCAAGCAGGGCATTCCAAAATCCTAACAACTCTCTCAGTCAGGAAATTTCTCTTCACCTCACTCCTATCTCTCTTGTTGACAATCTTTAAATTGTGACCCTCCTACTTACTGATGTACCAACCAGTGGAAACAGAATATCCTTCTTTGCCCTGTCAAAGCTGTTCATAATTTTGATCACCTCAATAAGCTGACTTCTTAATGTTCTCTGCTCCAAGAAGAATAAGACTAATTTCTTGAACCTTTACTAGTGTTTAAAATTCCTCATTCACTGTATAATTCTAAAAATTTCCTTTGCAATCTCTCCAGGGCTTTAAAAGTCTTCCTTAATTAAGATGCCCAGAATAGAACAGAATACTCCAAATGTGATCTGACTAATGATTTGAAGAGGTGTAGTATCACTTCCTTGCTTTTATACTCTATGCCTCCATGTATAAACCCGAAGTCTCTATACGCTTTCTTTACGTGGGGTGGCACGATGGTTCAGTGGTTAGCACTATTACCGCACAGCACCAGGCACCTGGGTTCAATTCCACTGTCTGTGTGGAGCTTGAGCAGTCTCCTCGTGTCTGTGTGGGTTTCTTCCAGGTGCTCCAATTTCCTCCCACAGTCCAAAGATGTGCAGGTTAGATGACTATATCATGCTAAATTGGCCACACTGTCCAGGGATGTGCAAGCTAGATGGGTTAGCCATAGGAAATGCAGGGTTACAAGGATGGAGTGGGTCTGGGTGGGATGCGTTTTGGAGGGTCAATGTAGACGAAACGAGCTGAATGGCCTGCTTCCAAAGTGTAGGTATTCTTTGCTTCTACTGTTCCAACTTGCCTGGCCACCTTAGGAAAATTATGGGCATGAATCCCGAGGGCCCTCTGTCATCATTTAAAAGTTGTACCATTGAGTCTGGATCTCTCATTGTTTCTTCTATCAAAATGCATCACCTCACATTTTTCTGCATTGAAATTCATGTGCCAAGTGTCTGCCCATTTTGCAACTTGTAAAAGACCATCTGAAGTTGCTCAGTGTCATCCTCAGAATTCATTATTCTCTCATGGTTGGTAACTACCATCTGCAAATTTAGAGATTCTGCCCTCAAGATCCATCTCCAAATTGCTTATATAAGTCAGAAAAAGGAACAGACCTAACACCTGGGGAACACTACTTTCAACTTGTCTCCAGTCTGAGAAATGCCTATCTATACCTACCCTCTGTTTGTTAAAATACATGACATTAAAAGTAAAATGATTAAAGTTTAGGATGAAAAATGAATAAAAGGCTTGTAAGCACAATTAGGGAGAACACAAATAAATGTTTTGAACACACTTAAGTTAAAAATGACGAGAGAAATGAGGCAACTTAAATATAGAAGTGAAACTGAGGGATTTGCTTTTGCAATTTGCTTTTATTTGCTTACCAATTGTTTACATAACAAAATGGTGAGAAATCTCAAATCATGCCTTAGCAAGCTTTGGGTAGCAATGACAATCTTCAACAAGAGGACATCCAAATGATGCCCATTGACATTCATTGGCATTATTGTCACTGGTGAATCCTCCACTACCAACATCCTGGTAGTTCCCATTGAAGAGTAACGAAAATGGATTAACCATATATATATTGCGACTACAAAAACAGGTCAGAGGCTGGGAATTCAAAAATGAGTAACTTGATTCGTGAAAGCCTGTACATATTCTACATGGCACAATTTAAGATTGCAATGAAATACTTTTCATTTACCTAGATGGGTACAGCTCCAAAAACACTCAAGAGACCTTATATCATCAAGGTCAAAGCAGTATGCTTGATTGGGACCCAAGCTAACATCTTCAACTTTTATTCTTTCTGCCACTAAAGCACAATATATCAATGCGTACCATCTACAAGATGCACTATAACAACCTCAGCAAGGGTCCTTTGACAATACATTCCAAGCCCGTACACCCCTAGAAGAACAAGGGCAGCATACACATAGGAAAATGACAACCTGTAAGTTTGGCTCTAAGCCACAAACCATACTGACTTGGAACTATATTACCGTTCTTTCATTGTTACTGGGCCAAATTCTGGAACACCGTCCCTGAAAGTACTGTGGCATACCTAAATCGTATGAGCTGCCATGGTTTAAGAAAGGTGCTTACCACTGCCTTCTCAAGAACAATTGGGAATGGGCAACAAATGCTGTCCTAACCAGTGATACCTCTATCATGTGTATGAAATTAGTTCAGGTCTTATCAGGTCAACTTTTATTAAACAGGGATTCACAGAACCAAATTTAACAGTTTGAAATTGATTAGCACCAAACAGGTAATGCCATCTACTACAAAAATAACAAGTTGGACAAATTGAAATAGATGATGAGAATTGTATCATTGTAATTCATGCTTTCAAAATACGTAAAAATGATCAAAGGTATTTCTTGAATAACAATGCCCCTTTTAGATATTTTCAGAGTATGGTTTTCATTTACATCTGTCAGGGATGGAACTGATTATAAGAGCATGATATTGACGCTAGTAGGTGACAAAGTGAAAAACATTCCGATATACATACTTACATGTCTTTCTTAGAGTGATGGGAGGAAGAAATTATGCTAAAAGTTTAACAAAAAACAGAAATATTCATAATTCATACCATTTTAAAGCCTTTAATTTTATAAAGAGACGTGCTTGGTATTTTGAGAGTTTTTTAAATCTGGAATGATCGATATTGGGAAATACAGAATTACTCACCATAAGGTAGTGCTGTAGGAGAGTCCAAATCAATGCATGTTCCATTAATCATGTTCTTTCCATCTGGACACAAACATGTTACACCAGTAGGATTCAGCAAACAAAGCCAATCGCAATTCCTTTTATTGCAAGGATTTGGCACTGTGGAACAGAAAGAAAGTGCATGTTACTGACAGCATTCATGATTCACGGCATCATTTTATACTTTCTTCACACTGAATTTTGTTTCATTAAGCTGTTACTCACAGTCTTGCTGTTTGTACTGATGGAACACCACTGTAGCTGAGGCATCATTGAGGCCTGACACCAAGTATTCAAGATGAGTGTTTCCAAATTTGTGAACTTTAAAAACACGACTATTGGTGTGCGTCACTCCATAAATATAATCTTCAAAGACATCAATACTGAATGGACTTAGGATACCTCCAAACAAAAAATATATTCTTAAATCTTCACTAACGTAGAAAAGGGCATTACTAAGTTACCTCACAGTTTTTATTTTCTCTGTTAAAGTCAAAAAATTAAAGAGCTAAGAAAATGAAATGTGTGCTACCTTGTTTAATGCTGGCAACAACAACAGAATTACTGCCATCAAACCGGACACTGCCAACAATTGAAAGCTTGGCATCTGCCCAGTATAAACGTTGATTGAAATGATCAAGGGCCAGTCCTAAGAAGGAAAAAGAATACAAAATTTAGAAGTGAGTATTACAATTATAGAAATAACATTATTTTTCTTTCTGTAAACATATGTTCTATCATTTTCTTATTAATTAGACTCTCCAAAGTTTGTTAACAAATTTATGTGACTTATTTTCTTTCTGCGTAAGATTAACACAGAAACAGAAAAAAATATTGTCAGTACACTTTATTTTGAATACATACCAGCAGATGTACAACTGAAAAAAAGGACATATACAATTTTTTAAATGTATGTGTTTTAAGGGGGCAAAGTATATTCTCCATAAAACCTGTATTTAATCATTATTATCAGTGTTCTGTCAGATATTTGAGTGAAACTAACTGACCTAAAAATCTGCCAGAGTTTGACTTCCTCTCTTGGCACTGACAGGGAAAATACTGATGCAACATACTATAATCAATAAAGTTTGAGGAATTTTAAAGTGCCTTCTCTTAATTGGAGTGTGTGAATTATGGGCTGTAGTGGGCATGCCACTGGGTGCTTAGAATAGAATAGAATCCCAACAGTGTGGAAACAAGGCCTTCAGCCCAACAAGTCCACACTGACCCACAGAGCATCCCACCCAGACCCATCCCCCTATAACCCATCTAAACCACACATTCCTGGACACTATGGGCAATTTAGCATGGCCAATCCACCTAATCTGCACATCTTTGGACTGTGGGAGGAAACCTGAGCACCTGAAAAAAACCCACACAGACACAGGGAAAATATGCAAACTCCACACAGACAGTCACCCGAGGATAGAATCAAACCTGGGTCCCTGGCACTGTGAGGCAGCAGTGCTAACCACTGAGCCACCATGCCACCCTTAGTGGAAGATGCTGAGACAGGACTCAGCATTTCCTGGGCTTTCAGGTTTGGAACAATGTTAAAGAGGCAGAACAAATTGAATCCTTTGGAAACCTAGAGGATTTTTGTCCTCTAATGTTTATGATTTTTTTAAGTATAACGATCACATGTCTTTAACAATTCTGTCTTCTGAGGTTTTTTTGCACCAATCATTTATGGCTTGGTTGGTAACACAACATCAAATGGTAGTCTGGATGGTGATGCCTAGGAAGGAACTGTTAAGATATTAACGCACGATGTCACACAGTAGGTGGAAGAACAGAGATACTATGTATATGAAGAATGACACTGTGTGATTAGGATGTTCATACAGTAATGAACACAGCAAGTATTGTGTGCAAAATACTAACAGTATGCCATAGAAATAGCAAGAGCTGCAGATGCTAGAGTCAGAAGTGTGTAGCTGGAGGAACACAGCAGGCCAGGCAGCATCAGAGGAACAAAATTTTCTGAAGAAGGGTCCTGACCCGAAATGTCAGCATTCCTGATCCTCTGATGCTGCCTGGCCAGGCTGTGTTCCTCCAGCTCCACACTTTGTTACCTTTAACAGTATTCCATAATTGTCCTCATCATCTGAAATATCAAACATAAGGACTTATCTTGACAAAAGCAGAATCTCCTTAAAGACTAATCATGCCAAACAGCATCTTAGGAATAAAAATACTAAGTTAGGGGTGCAAAATTCCCTTTTGAATCAATTATGTGAAATACATGTTGCTGCAATTCACACGAGTACGAATTCACGTTAACACACAAAATGTTTCCCTACCCTCAGTACCACAGTGCTAAATGAGATAGACCTCAAACAGATCTATTAAGTTGAAACTGGACATCCATGAAATAGTATGTGCTGTCAGCTGCAGCGATCTGTATTGAACAACAATTGTTAACTGCATGGCATGGCATAGACCCAATTCTACTGTCAACCTGACTTCAATGGAATGTGCAGGATGGCATGCTGGGAGCAATATCTGGCATGCCAAGAAATGAGATACTAACCTGGCAAAAATATACCATGTGACTAATAGCATGCCAAACAGTGAAAGCAACATTAGATAAATGGAGTACATAATCCCACAATCAATGGATAAATTCTCAGGTTCACAATACGTTCAACTCAGCCATGAATGATGGCAGAAAGTTAAACAACTGAAGAAGCAGAAGGTTCTACAAGTATCTACCTCCTCAATGGTTGGGAAGCCCAGAACATCATTGCAAAAAACAAGGCCAAAGCTTATGCAAGATTTTTCATTTGAATGGATGATTCATCTTGATCCCCTCCTAAAATCACTACCATCCTAGATGCCAACTAGATAATTTTAATTATTCCAAGTGATATCAAAACATCGCCAAAGGCACAGGGTACTGCAGTCACTATGGGTCCTGACAACATTCCGGCAACGAAGACTTGTGTTCCAGAACTAGTGACAGCCCCAGCTAAATTAGTTCAGGGCAGCCATGCCACTGGCTTCTGCCCAGTCATGAGGTAAATATCCCAGGTACATCCTGCGCACAAAAAAGCAGGAAAACCTAACTCCACCAATTACTACCCTATTATTCTACTCTCAGTCATCAGCAAGTTGATGCAATGCGTCATGAGCAACACTATTAAGTGGCACTTGGTCAGCAATAACCTGCTCACTGATGCTCAGTGTGGGTTCCACGAGGGGTCACTCAGCTCCGGATATCATCACAGTCTTGATCCAAAAATGTATAAAGATACTGAGCTCAAGAGGTGAGGGAAGAGTAACTACTCTTGTCATCAAGGTAACAATTATTGGGAGTGTGGTGTCAGGAAGTCCCAGTGAAACTGGAATTAATGGGAATGAGGGAGAAATGTTCTGCTAGTTGGAGTCATGCCTGGCACAATGGATGACAATCGTAGTTGTTGAAGGTTAATGATCTCAGTCCCAGGGCATCTTTGTAGGAGTTCTTGAGAATTGATATACTTGTCTCCATTGGAACGTTATGCTAGGTGGCTTATGCTCTACCCAAAGACTGTGTGGCATCAGTAGGTTTTAATGCAGCTTCAACATTACCTCTTTCATAATCATTGCATTATGCTAAACTTGGAATGGATAATAAATTTACCAGTGATTCGTACCCTCGATGAATGAATTAGACTGAAGAAGAGGAAAGCTTTGTTTTCTAAAAAAACAATCAAAGTTGTTTGCCTTCTCTTTCTAATAGCTTAAGTACAGAGAATTGCCTTAAGGTTAAAATGACATGACCAAATGGGAATAAACTGTGATGGTCCATTCGCCGATTATTGGCATGTGGCCACAATTAAAGCAAAACCCTATCTGGGTCGTGAGAGCCTTAATTGGTCTGTTAGGGTGTTGATGCACATTTTGTATCACCGATAATGTTCTTGACTTTGCAGAATCCTGTGATTTGAAGTATATTTTCATTCTGCTGCTAAATGTCTGGAGAAAAAAATATTGCTTTTTCCCCCAGTGAACATGATATTTATACATTGTTTGATGTCAGAGATATCCGTTGTGAAATCTTGAACTGAATTTGAGGCAGTTAAAAATGCAGAGGTATGATGAACATGACTATTACTGGCTGTGCTATCTTTGTATTAGAGGTTGTTTGCAGATCAAATAACACATTACCTCTGCCTCCTTGCTGAAGTAGACACTGTAAAGATAAATTTCATCAGATATTCCAAGGTATTTGTGCCAGCATCTACAAAAATTACCGCATGGGGAATAGCTGAAGGAGACAATTCTCCAGTGCAATGAAATGAAAGGTTCTATCTCTCCTTCCATCCTCTGTTATCCTTGCTTGAGTATCATAAAATGAGATTATATGTTATAATTCTTACTCTGAAAACAATTGGGACTATTAAGGATAAACTAGTAAACATTTTGATAAATAATTAAGTAGAAAAAAAAATCAAAGAGTGACCAATTTTGTCACAACTCAGAACTAACTTGAGGAGATCTTTCCTGTATAATTCGTCGTTCGCTAGTACACAACTTGAGCATTGCTGAAAAATGACACATTTTGTTGACAATTTTTTTGTCTTGTAGTCACCAGGACTATTCACAAGAAGTACCAAAATAAAAGAGAAAAGCATTAATGCTGAATGAGAAGAGAACACTGTTTAGTTGGTGAGTGGATTCTGATTGACAACACTTCTGTACCGCTTCCCTTTAATATCTTGAAATGGTACCATTGTATTTTCCCATGCTCCCATTCAGCATTGCAATTCAAACAAGAAGCTTATTTATTCAATGCTCTGACACAAAGATTTATCAAAACTTTTGCTGATTGCTTCAGGTAGGCAGATCCCTGCATCCTTTTTTATATATACCCAAGTCAAAATTTCTGATCTTATCTTTAAAGTAAGAATACAAATCGGTTCATTCTGACATTGCAGACATTTATACTACCTGTAGGCCATTGTAGGTCCTTATGTATGAGAATTCTTCGCAAAGTTCCATCCATGGCAGATTGCTCTATTTTGGGCTGTTTACCATAGTCTGTCCAGTACATCATTCTGAAACCATTACAAATAAATGCATCAAAACAATGCATTTAACATAAATAGAACAAAATAACCATTGTAACTCTTTGTTGCCTTTCACAAGTGAACTTTGAAATTGAACTTAGTTGGCAAATTGGACATTGATGACTGTTATTTTCTTAGTTTTGATACCAGTCCGTTGAGCAAGAAAGTCTCCAAGTATATAATCTAATTAATTGAACACACAAAGGCTGCTATTTCAAATAATCAATTCGGTAAAGCATCACCATCTTCTATAAGGAAGAGGGTCAGGAGGAAGAGGTGAACTGCCTTCCCATTGCTGTATAGGTCATCCCTCCTTCTCTGGATCTTGACACTCAGTATAATGTCCAAGAAACTGTGCCGCCTCTTCCTTATTCTGTGAACCACCCTGAAACACTGTCTTTTAGCCAGCTGACTCCACACATTCAGTGGCTAGCTGGAGCCTACTTACCCCACTCTGTGAGGTTTGCCTGTAATCAGCAGATCAGCTCTGTCTGTAGGCATCTATTTTAGAAATTACAAGCAAGTTCAAATTATAAAATTTGAAAATTTGACAAAAATTAAGTGCAAAGCAAAACAGATGGAAAAGAAAGCGTACTGTTTTCAATCGTGTATCAGAATAACTTCACACACCCTTGTTCCCTTTTTCCCCGACCCCATACAAGAACTATTTAAAGCCACTTGTTCTCAGTCTAAGATAACATGGTTGACAGAATTTATGTAAGATCCAGCTAATGTTGCTTGGAATGAAAGAAACCTTCATAATTTTTAACACTTAAAGTAAACTCTTGTATGGTAAACCAGTCATTCTTTTGTTATAACCAACTGCATTCAAATGAAATGACAACCATTGGTCGAAACAGAATTCAATACCAACATTTTGCCTGAAAGTCAGGACATTTTTGAAAGAACTAAACTGAAAAATGACAAAAAATGCATCTGCTATTGAAACAAAGGCGTTAACTATTTACTTTCAAGATGCACCAAATATTGCGCTTCCTTTCTGTTTCAGACGCTGCCTGACCATTTACATATTTCCACCATTTTCTGGATTATTTCAGATTTCTAGCATTTGTCATTATAAATTATTTAGCATTTCAGAATGGTTAAATTTAGTACAATTTTCCGCACTGACAGTCAGCTCATATTGGCTATTCTCTGGGAAGCGTGCATCTTGATCTTCTGAATAGAGATTGAACAGCCCTTCAAAAGACAGAAGATATAGCACTGTACCCTCTGTTGGGATCAAGAGCAATTGCACAGGGTTTGTCCATCATCCCAGATACAAGTCGTTTGTACTTTTGTCCATTAATCTTAGCCACATAGATGACATTTCGGAAAGAATCAGTCCAATAGATATTCTCAGCAACCCAGTCAACTGCGATGCCCTGTGGTGCCTGGAAACCAGGAATCTAAAATAGAAATGAAAATGACATTGTATTTGCCTTTAGAAGTTGGAATTGTACATTTTTCAAGAGAAGTATTTTCTAAGAATACCTCAGATAAAGTGTTCTTTTTATCCTTAAGTTTGAAGTTTTTTTTGTTCCACAGCCCAAGTGTTAAGCAATACTTGTTGGAATTAACTTGCAGGTATAAATCACCATTCAGAACCTAAGGAAGTCTCAAAGCACTCTGTAGCCAATTTACAGACAGCAAGGTCCCATAAAGAGCAATGAAACCTGATAGCAAAGAACTAATGTTGTCCTGGAGACCAGGATGACTTTTCTTTGAATAATATCATGGAATTAATGCTACCTGATTTAAAATAACAAGGTGTAGAGCTGGATGAACACAGCAGGCCAAGCAGCATCAGAGGAGCAGGAAAGCTGACGTTTCAGGTCGACCCGAAACGTCAG
>JAHRHZ010000144.1:69647330-69670679 GCA_024137785.1 Ginglymostoma cirratum
GAAACGTCAGCTTTCCTGCTCCTCTGATGCTGCTTGGCCTGCTGTGTTCATCCAGCTCTACACCTTGTTATCTCAGATTCTCCAGCATCGGCAGTTCCTACTATCCGTACTACCTGATTTAAAGTTTAATCCGTTAATACTGCATACAAGCATCTGCTGTTGCGTTAAAGTCTCTGGAGTGTGCATGAACTTAGGCTTTCCTGATTCAAAGTTTCAAACAATATCACAAAGCTAAGCTTAATATCTGTTCTCATGTTGTATTCTCTAACCCTTTTGGGAACGTTCAGTTTTTTTTAAAAGATCAATGAATTCACATGAGCAGGGCAAGTTATTTGAGTTATCCTACAGATTTTCAGCAAAGGTAGCTGTTTTACCATTATACTTTACTATTTCTGCTGTGCTTTTGCATTAAAGATGTTCCACTTAATAGTTACAGAGATGGCTGGAGTGAGTAAATTATGAAGCATTTACTCTTTATGACCTCTCGAAAACTGGTTCTTACACAAAATTCTATCAGATGGGATTAAAATGAAATGAGGGTCAATTCATCATGTAAGATCATAGAAACATAGGAACAAGAGTAGGCCAATCAGCCCCTTGAGCCTGTTCCTCCATTCTGTGGAATCACAGATGATCTGAGGCTTAACTCCATACACCTGCATTTGGTTTGTATCCCTTAAAACCTTTGTTTAATAAAAATTTATCTATCTCAGATTTAAAACTAACAACTGATCCAGCATCCACTCTATTTGTGGAAGAGAGTTCAGACATCAATCACAATCTCATCAATCGCACCTATATCGCCAATCAGATATCCAGTAGATGTTTGACTTGATTTAACATGCAGTTGGAAGGTTAAAATATACTGGAGTCATTCAAGTTTTCTGTTTCGCTGCAGGCTTAGAAGAATGCTGCATCATTGGAATAAAGTATTCAACCACTGACACTCAATATGACAAATCTTTGGCAGAATTTGTAGAAATGCACTTTGCTTTTCTACATTAATAATTCATATCTTTATGACATTTGAAAAGTTAACTTTGGAGAAGACGTCTATTAGATCTACATAATTAACTCACCAGTAAATTGACAAGCCACATAGAAAGATTCCTCAGATCTTGCACAAGTTAAAGTTCAGAGAATAAATTGAGTTTAGCTCATTTCCATTGTATTAACACAATATTCCATCAAGAATATATATTTCCAAACCCTTTACTGTCATAAATAAAGTGTTCAAAATACTATATTCATTACTAGTATAAAGGAATTATACAAAACTGTTACACATCAGCCACCGGTGTAAATTGTATTGCTTAACACTGGGTAAATACAGGAGTTTTTAAAAAATTTATAGCGTATCTGATAAACCACGACTGCTTGAACAATTTATATTTTTAACTCTCTGACTTTTGGGACACCCATAGATATATGCTTTCTCATTGACATCCAGAATTAAATATTTCTTTGCCGGGGCAAGTGCAAGATGATAAGAAAAACAAAGGAGAAGCAAGAAACAAGACGCTTCTCTGTGGACAAGGAAAGAAAATGATACTGTGCTAAATAATGAGTGTTGTAACAATAGCAGAGATCTCTTAGCTGAGGAATATATGTCTCATGGTAAAGGATGAGTGAGGGGATGACACTAACTGCTCCAATACGAGTAAAAGGCTAAATGCTAAGTAGGGATTTTCTCATTTCATTCAACTGTCAAGAAAAATAAGTGAATTCAGGACATACCCATTTCACTCACTGGGTAACAATGATATTACTGGAAATTACACACTATGTAATCAGTATTCTGCTAAAGCATTTTAGAAATAATTGGTGACAATGAACAATGATGTTTTAACCAAAAGCATGATCATGAGAAATCTCCTAAATTTTAGCTGCAGATTAAAATTCGAATAAACACCCTCTGAGCACACATCTGCACTCTTCTGTTGAGCAAACCAATTGTAAAGCTATGATATGACTAAGAGTATTAAAACCCTGATGTTGCACTTGGTGTGGAAGAAGACAATACTAATTAATGCCTGTATTAAAAAGAAGTGTCACAAAATTAATTCAGCATTCTTCCTTTTAGGATTGCATCACACCATTGTGGAGCTTCAAAATACTATCAGTAATGAGCGAATGAAAAGAAAAGCCAAAACGGAGACAAAAAGAAATGGTAAACATAAGTAAAACAGGGATTGGAAAAACAAAAGAGTGCTGAAATCAACTGTAAATTGTATTATTAATGCACTTGCATTAAAAGTTCATTCTTAATAATTTAATGGGTTTTTGCTTTCTGAAATTACATTCAAATCTGTGGCATCACTTGTCTGTCTCTCCCGTCTGTCTGAGATGTCTAAGTAGGAGATTTTGCCGGTGTACTCGTTGGTCCAGAAGATCTTTCTGCCTTTAATATACACATCCATCATACTAATTTTGACAGTCTCATCTCCTTGAAACACTTGTTCATAGGCTGAGTTAGGGTCAAATGGATATATACTGCGGATTTCATTTCTGGTTGCAATGTAGAGCACTTGATGTTCTGAACCTGTGTGAAGATTACAAGGAGAAAAGGTTACACCTTGCAGCCACACATTTAATGTTTCCACTCATTTTAAGGATTATGAACAAAGATCAATTTTCAGGCAAGTGAGGACCACTGGTCCATCAAATCCATTATCCAATTTCCCATAAGATCAGCTTAACATCTATAATTATTATGAATCTAATAAATCTGAATTCTATCTGCTGAAGGAAACTTGCTTGTTGAACCCTATCATAATGTGTTACTTTATCTCTTTTTTCTGGATACTGCACATATTTCACATGTTTATTGCTGTATCAATGAAAAGTAATAGCTTCTTCTTTTCATTTTTTATTTTGCATCTTTAATTTGAAATCATAACCTGGCAGAAGAACCGTACTGAGCATTTGTCCTCCAAACCACATGTAATCTTAATTACTTTAATCAAATCAGTACTTAACCTTTTTTAAACTGAGAAGATTTCTAGGGTATATATCTTCCTTCATAACTCTGTCACCTTGGTTCTGTAATTAATGAAGTAGCCTGATTTTGCACTACCCTGTAACTTAATAAACACTTAAAAGCCAGAAGAGTAAAACTGTACCCTGTTCTGCCTCTTTATTGCCGGATTAACTTTGAGAGTATAGTCATTAGGCTTGGTTTGTCAAAGATTCTACAGCAGCTTCCCAGCTGGTAACAAAAGGTAAATTATATTTTCTGTGAACAAAAGAGGATTGGAAGAGTTCCCTCAACCTCTATTATGTAGTAAACAAGCTTCTATTGATGAATCAAACTGCATCCCTCCAGAATTTACTAACGAGTGCTGCCACAGCTCAAACTTCTAATTTTTGCATCATTCCCAGCCAGCTCGTCTGAAATATGAATTTGAGCCTTAATTTCAGGACAGTCTCAGGTCTGTCTGTTCATGCCTAGGCTGATTTCTACGCTACCATGTCTTTCATTAACCTTTCCTTTCCCCATTACTTTTTAGAGAGTTCTAGTCTGTCCTGTCTCGAACATTTTAAAATGCTTTCTCCTGCCACTTCGTCTGTTGATAACTTTAGTCATCTACTCAAGCTTTTTTTTACCTTTGTTGTTGACTTATTTCTTGAATAAATTGGTTTCTCAGCCAACAAAACAATTAAAAATGTTCTTAACTTCTTTTATGTGCTAATTGCTCAAAAAATCTGCTTAAATCTCATATTCTCAAGCTGATTTTGAAACTAAATTTCTTTTTTTGTTGTTTTCTTCATAACTATGATCATGAACTATAAACTATGTTCTCTGTCTACTATCTGACTTAATAAATCCTCGTTAATAGCAATTCCAATACTGTAGATTCCTTCACAAATAATTTTCAAATATGACTTGAATAACTTCAATAAATTCTGGTTCACAAACTGTCCCTGTTGTACTATTGGAAAGAATGAAAGCTTTGTGGTTCAAACTTAAAGCACTGATCTATTTTATGACCTTCACAGCAGTATACCTATCACCCCTTGTAGCCTATAGCATATCCCAATCACTAACGTCTCCCCTTTGCACCCTGTTAAATCCATACCCACAGGAGCAGTTCCAATGTCATTCTTTGCAGTTACTGATAAGTAGTGTCCATCAATCATTCCTTCTCAGTGAAGTGCCTTGGGACTTTTTGCTATATTAAATATGCTGTTTAATTGTAAATTGCTTCACTTTAACCACTTATCAATATTCTGATAATGTTGATCTGCTGCCTAGCAACCAAGTTTTATTCCTTGCATTAAATAAAATTTAAGTCATCCTTCATGATTCTTAGTTGATATTGCCAGGCTTCCTTAGCTGGTGGCCTGTGGTGCCATAAGAGTGAGACAGCTCTTACACTCTGTCTGAGGCAAATAAAAACAGAAAATGCAGGAAACATATGGTGAGCAGGATCTATGGCAGGAATAACAAAGTTAAACTTTTCAGGTACATGTCGTTTTCTCAGAAGTGTTGATGAAAGGCCTTCAACTTGAAAAATCATGCAGGACTTCCTCCCCCATGTCTCAATGCCCCTGTCAAAATGACCTGCAGATCCTGAAATATCAGGATCATGACCACAAAGGTTTTGGAGAACCAGCCAATTAAGGGGCCACTTCTAGAAGCCCATCCTTTCAGGGATAGCGGGCAGGTGTCTGACTCAGAAGAACCAATAGGAGGACATCATCTCTGAAGGTCAGGGGTCCTACCATCGGAAAATGGTGCAATGGAGGTATGTAGTGCGGTGTGAAGGGGCTTCCATTCCTCGTCACTGACCACAGATATAAGAAAGGCTAAAAGGTTCAGAGCTTTTTCTCATGAAGAAGAAAGCCTGCCTCTCCCACCCACAGTGATAGATACTGCTGTGTTTACAGCTATTTATTAGTGCAGCACCTTCCCTATTGAATTTCTCAGTGAATGAAGTCTCCAGCTCCAATAGCTTCTTGGCTGGCAACTGGGAGGTCAACACCATTTCATGATGGCTTCCCTGCATCTTGTGTGCTGGCTGGAAAACTGAGACAGCATTGAACATACCTTTAATTATGCCAAGAAGGCCCTGAATTCATCATCCACTGCAACCTGTTGGGTAACCAGTCTTTGCTGGTATCCCATCTCCTGCTGAAACCAAGGGAGATGGGAATGTGTTGGGGAGCCAATTGGTTAAGGTTTCTGCACCCTCTTTTTGGACCCTCCTTATCCTGATCTACGCCTACCGGCACTTGAAATCCCTGTCTGTTAACTCTCTTTCTCTCACCACAGGTGTCACCGAACTTGTTTGCATTTCCAGGAGTTTCTGCGTACAATTCAGATTTATAGCAATCATTTTTTTGCTTATGCCTCAGGCCATTTTCACCCTGCCTTCTCAGTCTCTTGCTAACTAGGCCAGCAAGTTGCATGAATGGAAACAGTAGAGCAGTGGTAATGTCACTGGATTAGTAACTAATGATTAACAATCCACAGGCCCAGACTAATACTCGAGAGATATGGGTTCAGATATTTAAAATTCATTAATAATTTTTTTGGCAGAAATCATTCATGGGACATGGATATTGCTGGAAATTAATAAATTTAAAAATGTTCTCAGTAATGGTGTCCATCTCTGATTGTTGTTAAAAAATTCCAACTGGTTCATTGATGTCCTTTGATATTCCACTGATGGGATAGACTTTCGACTTGCCTCCTTGCTCTACCACAATGAGAGTGAAAAACAATGGTACGCTATCACTGACAAAAGCTGCCAAGAAAACAGCTCAGGATGAAACATCAGCAGATAAAGTGCCAAAGATCCATCTTGCTTGAAGCAGAGGTGTGGATGAATGAATAAAGAGCAGAAAAATGGCCTTCTATGGTCTTTCAAAGGGCTGGCACAAGCAAAAGGGGCAAATGGTAATCTTCTGTGCTCTATTATTCCATGCATCTGTGATCAATATTTTTCATTGCTCATGAAGTTCCCTTTTGGAGATTACCCACGCACTTCCTACATGAACGTTGACAGCTGGCTGCTCATCCTCTCTAAACTGGGAGTTCTTTCTAATCATCATTCAGCAAAATGCCATCTGTGAATAAGAGTCTACTGCAACATCTATGCTAATTATTCACTTCAAATGCCACTCAGTTTCCCTAAAGTGTACCGGAGATGCATTTTAAAAGCAGTGCAGGTATATCACTGTCTGTATGTTCAAAGTACCTTTTAGAACATTAAAGTCACTACAGGACCCAATGTAACTTTAAGCAGTCCATGGACAATGTGCTTTGCTTGGTGATATGCCAAAACTTAACCATCAGAGTTTTAAAATAAGACATAAAAACCATTAGTTTTTTTTCTCAAATGAAAAGTCTTGGTGCCAAATAAAAGGCATATAGGGTATGAGGGAAAATTAGAACATAAATCGCTTAAATATAATAGCTTTGGTACTTATATATAAAGATATGAAAAATATGTTGAAGTCTTCCAGCAGCCAGAAATGTGAGACATATGTGTAAGTATCAAAATTTTGAATGATAAAATATCAGCTGCATCACTAAGATGGTGCACTGAAATGGGGTATAAAAATATAAAACACTGAAAAATTGCTCAGGTCAGATGGTGGGATAAATAAAGCTAACATCTTGAGGTTTGAGTGCTGGAATCTGAAGTTGAAAAAGTTAAAGGCATGATAAATAAAAGGGAAGGGGTGTGCATAAGAAGGGACCAAATAAAAGGGAAGTTTTCTGATAGGGTAGGAGGTCGAAGAGAATAACTTATGACAGGTTTGGTAGAAGGTAAAAGGAGGTAAGTGAGATCAGTAATGAGCCTTGGTTACACAAAACGATTCTGGGAGACTTGAACCTGTTGCACAACTTCCGCATACTCCTGCCCCACCGATCTCATCTCTTCCTATCTTGACTCCATTCTCTCCCGCTAGGACCAGGCACTCCCCACCTACATCAGGGACACAAACCACACTCTCTGCCACTTTAGTAACTTCCAGTTCCCTGGCCCCCAGCGCTTCATCTTTACAATGGACGTTCAATCCCTCTACATGTCCATACCCTACAATGATGGCCTGCAGGCCCTCAGTTTTTTCCTCTCCAACAGACCCATCCAGTTCCCCCTCACCAAAACCCTCCTCGGCCTCGCCAAACTAGTCCTCACTCTCAATAGCTTTTCCTTCAATTCTTCCCACTTTCTCCAAATCTAGAGTGTTGTCATGGACATTCGCACGGGCCCTAGCTACGCCTGCCTGTTTTCAGGTTATGTCGAACAGTCACTTTTCAGTATGTGCAATGGTACTGTTCCCTAACTTTTCTGAGTTACATTGATGACTGCATCTGTGCTGCATCCTGCACCCAGGCTGAACTGGAGTAGTTCATCGACTTTGCTAACAACTTCTACACCGCCCTCAAATTCACTTGGTCTGTCTCAGAAACCTCCCTCCCCTTTCTGCACCTCTCCATTTCCATTTCTGGCAACAGTTTACGGACCGATATTTACTATAAACCCACAGACTCTAATAGATACCTAGACTACACCTCCTCCCAGCCTGTATCCTGCAAAAACTCCATCCCGTTTTCCCAATTCCTCTGTCTCAGTTGCATCTGCTCTGATGAGACGACATTCCATTCGCAAGCATCCCAGATGTCTGCCTTTTTCAAACAATGCTCCTTCCCCACCTCTGTCATCCAGACAGCCCTCCACCGCGCCTTCTCCATGCTCCACAGCTCTAAACCCCACTCCACTTCAAACATAATAAAAATTGGGTCTGCCTTGTCCTCAATTTTCACCCCACCAGCCTCTGCATCCAACATATCATACTCAAACACTTCCTCCAACTCCAATTAGACCCCTCCATCTAGAACATTTTTCACTCCCCACCCCTCTCTGCCTTCTGCAAGGACCATTCCCTTCGCCACTCCTTAGTTCATGCCACACTCCCCACCAAACACTCCTACCCTCTGGGAACCTTCCCCTGTAACTGTAGAAGATGTAACACCTGCCCACACACCACCTCCCTCACCTCCATTCAGGGCCGTAAACTGTCCTTCCAAGTGAGACCAAGTTTCACCTGCATCTCCTCCAAGCTAGTCTGTTGCATCTGGTGCTCCCGATGTGGTCTTCTCTATGTCGATAAGGCCAAACATAGACGACGTGACCGTTTCGCTGAGAATCTTTGCCTGGCTCAGAACAGCCAACCTAACCTCCTGGTCACCGCCCATTTCAACTTCGCCCCCCACCTCCACCGCCGTCCCCCCCCACCACCACCACCCCCTACGACATGTCCGTTCTTGGCCTCCTCCAATGTTGCATCAGCTCAGAACACAAATTTGAAGAAGAACACCATATCTTCTGCCTGGGCACCCTACAGCTCAGACGACTCAACACTGAGTTCTCCAATTTCAAATTACCTTCCCACCCATCCCCCAGGGTCCCCTTCCAGCCCCACCTCCTCCCTTCCATTCCACTTTCTGACCCTCCCTTCAAGCCATCAACCAGATTCACCCCTCCCATTGACTAACCAGGTCATACCCACCACCGGTGTCCACCTATCATTTCCATTTTGACTCTAGCCCTCCCCCCTTCTCCCTAGCTGCAGCTACTCCTACACCCACATCCAGTCCTGAAGAAGGGCAATGCCTGAAACATTGACTGCTCCTTTCCTCCAAATGCTGCCTGGCTTGCTGTGTTCTTCCAGCCTCCTGTTGGTCTACCATGCTTCTAGCTGCTTGTTTTCCATATTTAATGAGCTGTAAATAGAAAGGATTGGAATGCGGAAACTGTTCTTTTTCTCATATAGCTGCTGTTTGATTTTCTCTCTGATCTTCTGTCACAATAGCTGAGAGAACAGGTGTTATCTCTCATTCCATTCACCCATTTTTAACAAAACACAGGGTGAATAGCAATGTGTGTAAATTAATGTGTGATACTTCAATTATGCCACCAATTTTGCTTGTAACATGAGGATATTTTTCATTTCAAATTAAAGGTTTAGAATTGAGAATCAGTCAGCAGAAAAAGAGGCTATTTCTCACTGCTCTGCTTAATGTGTGGTGGGAAGGTGCCTTACATGCAGCCACCGATCTATGTCCCTTTAAGGGTCTCATTCCACCACTACCTGTACTTACCAAGCAATGAGTAGGAGATACATTGGGTATTGGAGTGCTAAAAGCAATCCTCAGGTTCTCAGGTTGCCTATGGCTCCCCAGGGATCATACAGTCAGAGCATGATCGAGTCACCCAGCATTGGGAGAGCGGAGCCTGGTGAGAGTCACATCTACCTACATCTCCTCGTCCCTTCCTGCAAAACTCCTTTCTGTCACACTCCTATGACCTCCTCCCACCATCAGTCAGCTGTGCGAGGGGCCCACAGTGATCCTGGGCCTTAGGGGAGTGCACCACCAGCAGCAGCCATGACCACCCGGACGCGCTGTCAATCAATGAGAAGCTGCTGACCTCTATTTACCAAGTAGCTCTGGATAGGCAGGAATAGGATGGCACAGTGGCACAATGGTTGGCACTGCTGCCTCACAGCACCAAGGACCCAGGTTCAATTCCAACCTTGGATCACTATCTGTGTGGAGTTTGTACATTCTCCCTGTGTCTGCAGGGTTTCTTCTGGTTTCCTCCCACAGTCCACAGATGTATAGGTTAGGTGGATTGGCCACGGGAAGTGCAGGGTTATGTGGATACGGTGAGATGCTCTTCAGAGGGTGAATGTAGACTCAATGGACCATTTCACCTGTACCTGCACTATAGGAATTCTATGATTCTGCCCCAGGAATCCTTCATCCTGCAAAAGCTGGCACTGTCTGATTAAGAGCCTGACTGGTATTTAGGACAACAGGTCTTCATCAAAGACAGTGACACAGAGTTGTTTCTCGCTCTCCAGCCAATGGGCAAGATCTTTGTCAACTTCGATAAATACCATACGTCTTGACTGCTTTTGTTCTCAGATTGTTTTGTTTTGAATATTTTCTGATCAACCTGTTGAAAGATGACATTACACACTTCCAGAACAGGTGGGACTTGAACCCAGGCCTCCTGCCTCAGAGACGGACACTACCATTGCTCGACAAGAGACCCTCATAATAGGATGTGCCCACTGTCAACATGTGCAATGTCAACATTTGTTATCCATGCCCTTGAGTTGAGTGGGCAGCTAGGCCATTTCAGACATGCTATGGCACATCTGGAGCAGCTGGGAGTTGAACCCAGACCTTCTGGCCCAGATTTAGGGTCACTATCACTACACCACAAGAGTACTCACTGGTCGACCAGACAGGTAAGGACAGATTTCCTTTCCTAAAGGATATTAATAAACCAGATGGGTTTATACACAAAAGATATGTGGTTGGCAGTAGCTAGCTTTTAATTCCAGATTTCTTTGCTGAATTCAAATTTCATGATCTTCCAAACCCATATCCCCATAACAATAGAGCTTGAGGCTCTGCATTGCTAGTCGATTGACATTACCACTATGCCACTGCCTCCTCCATATTTTTTGTCTGTGCTGGCTCATTCAGCCATCCAATTATCCAGCTAGTTCCACACCCTTACTCTTTCTCCTTGGCCTTGCAATTGTTTTTGCTATAACACACACAATTTCCTTTTAAACATTGCGAGCTAACATGTTTGCTGCCCTTGCAGCAAGTTTACTTGATACATTTATTTGCTGAGAAATTCACCTCCTGCATTGAAAATTTAACCCACGTTTTGTTGGACATGCTTCAAAAATTGACAAGTTCCCTCTCAGCTTTAAGATACATCTCAATTTTTAATCAAGATGTAATGTATAAGTTGATGGCAGACTGGAATATAATAATAAGATCCTCCAGAACTAAGTTTGGTGATGTGTGCATTTTTCAAGGTGAGAAATATATAGTCAAGTCCATTATTGTTAATCGGGCACATAGCGAAAACAAGTTAAATTTATGACAGGAGGTGGTGCATTTGAATTAAATGTATTAGCTACAGACATTTGTTGCCAGTGTCATTAGGGCTGCCAACCATCCTCAAGTATTCAGTTATTGAGCATTAATCTTCCAGATGTCACAGCAAGCAACTCAGTAAAAACAAATCTTAGAGGTATTCGGCAAGAATTTTAATCATTTTCTTTGAATGCTTACATTTACTAGTAATGAAATCTTTGGGGAGATTGCAATAAATAACTCACTAATGATCAAGTTTAATCCAATTGTGTAAAAACAAAATGTTGAATCGTACAGGAAGATTGAAGGCATCTGGATTAAAACAAAAACATACTGTAGCTGCTAAGCCTGGTGGATGGAACATGTATGGGAGGTAGATTGAGTCTCAGCAAAGGTTTAAGTCATGAAATATTCAGGGTTACATCCAAATCGGATTGGTAACCAGAAGTATTATACAGTATGAGATGAGAATAAAACAACAACTGAGAGCAATAAAGTCTGAATCTCTGAGGAGGTTCTAGTAGAATTTATCAAAAATTAGTTGGTGACTTGAACAAGATCCTTACCCAAAGACCTGAACAAAATTCCTCAATTTCATGCTACCTTTTTGGTACTATCGAAAAACAAGGTTAGCTTATACGTGTAACAAGATGACATTCAGGTATATCTTTTCACAATTTCTCTCAATCTATTCAATGCCTATGTGCTGTCAGCCTGCTCATTCAACAGCTATTCATGGCTGAGTCAACAGCTCCTCCAATAAAACATCAGTGCGATTGAAGGTATTTTCTTTGGGTTTCATTAAACACTTGCAATTAATTCCATCCTCTTTTCTTGCTAGTTCCTCAGATTGCAGCCTCTACGCATAATTCTGGTGCTTGATTTCAATGTTTCCCAGCCAGTTATGCATGAGCTCAGAGGCGTTCTGAAGGGGATCAGTGTTATCCCCTTCTCCCGATCTAGATAGTGAATTGACTCAGTTCCTGTTGATTGCATATTGGCACCCATCACAATTAGTATCATTCTAGAAGTGGGATCTACCTGACCTCTCAACTTTCTCACATGAGCCATAGTCCTTACTTGAATAAATATAGGTTGATAAGTTAAACATTATTGGTAGATAAGGCTTTAAAAGGAATAATCAATAAAATAATACACAGGCACTTGGTAAGGTTTGACATAATTATGAAGAATCAGCACAAATTTGTAAAAGATATAGCATGTTTGACTAATCCAATCAAGTTTTTTGGTGAAGTAACAGAGGAGATTGATGAAGGGAGTGCGATAGAGATTGCCTATATAAATTTTAAGAAACGTTTTGACAAAACTATCAAATGTTAACCGAAGGGTCTGTTTCCGTGCTGTTGAAGGGTTTGATTCTGTGCTGTACATCTCTATGACTCTGTTCTAAATGGGACTACATTCATTTAGGATATCTGGTCGTCATGGACTAGTTGGACCAAAGGGTCTGTTTCCATGCTGTATGTCTCTATGACTTTATCAATTAACAAAATTAAGTTGCATGGAATAGGAGGTTAATGACAAATTAGACTTTAAAAATGCTTCAGGACGTTAAACAGAAAGCTATGGAAAATGATTGTTTTTCAGATTGGTGGATGGTGGACAGTGGTCATTCCTTTTTATTTATTCATTGGATGTGGATGTTGGCAGCTGACCAGCATTTAATGCCTGTTCCTAGTTGTCCCTGAGAAGGTGGTGGTGAGCTGCCTTCTTGAACTGCTGCAGTCTACCTGCTGTGGGTTGACCAACAATGCCATTCCAGAAGGAATTCCAGGAGTTTGACCCAGAGACAACGAAGGTTACCCAAGATCCTATGTTAAGAGCAATATTGTTTCTTTTTTATTCAGATATGTATATAAATATGTTTCTTGCATATTAGAATCTTAAATAAAATGTCAAGATGTGCCGATGATAGAAGTGGCATTAACTGTAGCAGTATATAGATAAGGTTGTAGAATGGGAAGGCAAATGACCGATAGAAATTAATACAGAGAAGTGTGAGAAGATCTAAAGGCAAGATACTGCGGATGCTGGAAATCTGAAACAAATACTAAGCAGATATGGGAGCCCCTGTGGAGAGAGAAATAGCGTTAACATTTTGAGTTGAGTATTACTCTTCTTCAATTCTGCAACACCATTTAGGCCAGAGCAGCCTCCTCGATTGACACCCTTCAGTAGCATCTGCAAGATACAGCGTGACAACTTCCCAACACTCCTTAGACAGCATGATCCAAACCATGATCTCCACCCTTTCAAGCCACAAAGCATCCTGTTGGTAGGTCTTGACAAATTGGATAGTTCCAAGAGGGTTTATGCACTAATTTCCCGCAATCTTATCCACCCCTAACAGTCTCAAAGGAGATATGAACTCTACGCCTAAAGAGTACTGGATGGCCTCCCCTCAAGGATCCCTGACTCCCATCCCAACGAGTCCAGGGACCAAATGAGCTCTTACCTGGTCTAGCCACCACACTTTAAGGCTCAGACATAAAAATTCTCATTTCAATGGAGCTGTTAGTCACTTGAATGATTAGCTGCCTCCCGTAACCATGGTTGTGAGAACCGTGAGTGGTTCACAGAGGCAGCTAGTCAGACCCTGCAAAAATTAAAAATGTCAGGGACTTGAGATTCCCAATATCTTCTGTCATTTTTGCCAGATAGATGCGACCAGACTTTCTTAGTTTCTCCAATAATTTATTTTTATTTCAGATATGCAGCATTGCCAGTATTTTGAATTTGTTTGAATTTGACAGAACCTGTTTATGTCAACGATCCTCTCATTAATTTTAAATTTGATATAAGTGTGAGGATCACTATCTTACCAGATTAAATACCATGGCTGAAGAAACATGGCAACATCACTACCTGTAAGATCCCCTACAAGCCAGACACAATTCTGACTTGGAACTTTATTGCTTTCTTTCACCATAACTGGGACAAATTTCCTCCCTCCTGAATAGCATTTTTGGGTGCATATGCTATATAGCATATGCTAGCTTTTTAAGAAGGCAACTTATCACTTTCCTTTCTAGGGCATTAACAGATGGGAAATCGGTGTTAATCTAGACAGCAAAGCCTACATTCGGTGAATGAATTAAAAAGAATAGAAGCAGGCATTTGGCCCCTCAAGCCTGTTCTACCATGAACTGACCTGACTGTAGTCTGAACTCAAATTTTATGCTGGTCCTCAGAATCCTCAAAGTAATTGTTAATCAAATTCAGTCCAACTCAACCTTGAACACATTCAATTTCCCAAACTACACTGCTCTCCCTGGCAGAGAATTTCAAAAACTAACAACACTCTGAGAGAAGAAATTCCTCCTACTCTCCATCTTAAACAGTAGGCCCTTTCTTCTGAAACTGTGCTCCACGAATTTGGTAGTGACATCAAACAAGAAGGATGTTTATCATAAAATACAGCTCATGGTAACAACTTGTACACAGAGTCTTCTAATTTGCGGAGATTGTTGAGCTGCATTGACTATAGGGTTCTGGCCGAACGGCAGGCCCTTCTGCTCTTATCATAAGCATATTGGAAGGACTTAAAGATTGATAATCAAACTGTGTGGCCAAGTCATTACATAGTCTTCTTGGTAACAAACACTTGAGTGGGGCTTGAAACTGGAGCTTCTCGTTCAAAGGTAAAGGCACTATTGCCTGCTCCACAAGACCTTCTTAACTCTCTAATTTGAAGGAGATCATCATCCCAGTTTCTACCTGTGAAACTCTCTCAGAATCTTATATGTTCCAGCAAGATCAGCTCTCATTTTTAAAACTGGTTGATCCAGAGATTAATTGAAATTACTTTGTTACTATCATGCTTTCACAACGGAAACTTTCATATCACATTTGGCCTAAACCTTACCAGAATAACAGCAGAAGAAACAATAAAAGATAGAATATTTGTTTCCCTCCATAGTGAAGTAGCTAAAATTGGTGCTCAGGAAATGTGAGCTTTTTTTCAGAATATGATCTCTTCAACAAGTCAAGAATAATTGGAGCGAAAGTTCCATTTTCCTTAAAAGATTGATTTGCCTACTCATCTTAAATATGTTCAAATGAGGGGCTAAAATGCAGAAACAGCATTTTTAAAAATCATATGAAACATGTAAGCCTGTAAAATTATAAAACATCAATAATATACTTTTAAAATGTTTTCTTCACACATCATAAATGGCAACAACAATTAATACCATCTAACAATAATATATACCAAATTATCTAATCAATGAACAGTCAACACGAGATTGCACATTTGAAAAGTAAAATCAGCATTTAACAATTACTATGTACAAATATTACTTTAGCATGCAATCAGTTTGCATCATTACCTTCTGTTTTGCAACTGTGATTGTAAGCTTTTCTGTAGTTCTTTCCACAGGCACACAAGTATGATCCTTTTGTGTTATTGCAGTATTGCGAGCAAGTTCCAAATTGAAGGCACTCATTAATATCTGGTAACAAATCAAAGCGAGTGCTGTTAAACAGGGAAGGCCTTTTTGGATTAAAGAATGCACAAAAAGCATTAGTTGATTTGGAGCTACATCATCAATAAATGATGGAAACTTTAGAAGTTCTTCCATGTAATTTAGTTTAATTTTGACATACCAGATCGAGAATAGTAGACATGACAAAATTGAACAGGAAACTATGTTTGTGTTAGTTATCATTCATCCATTAGAATCTGACTGTGACATGTTACCATTAACTCACACTGTTTATATTTGCCTAAGTGTCTTTAAACATGGGTCTGCAAAGCAGTGAAAATCTTCAGAAGGTTAAAAAGTGTTCACTCTTGATATTCTTTCAATGCTTTCTGCTAAACTGATCATCACAATAAGCGTTATGAGTATTTTATGTTCAGCCTTAGCAGCAAACAAATATAAGAGGTATAAAATACGAATTGATTGTCGAGCTCCTTCTATACTATACCAGCAAAATGCCTACACCCTAAAATGAAGGGAGCAACATCTCCTGCTATGTCACTACATTTGTAACTTGGACATCAATCCATGTGTTTTAAAATTTCATTGAAGTTAATGTTACCAGTTTTGTTTTATATCTTTGTGGAGTTACAGTCACAATGGAGCCTATCTAAACTTTACACCGAATCTTACAACCAACAACGATGGGAAGATTTGTCACTTAACTCAGGCCTTAAAGATGAAAGGACAGATTTCTAACTCACTCTATCACCTTGTATTTGGAATATTCTAGATAACATCAAATAACATTAATAAAATGAATTACCTCTTTTAAAGATTATTTTAAATGAATTTGAGAATAAGGTCACATTTTGTTACTGAATAATTCTTCTACATTTCGCTATTAATTGGAAGAGGTCAGAATTATAGTCACTTTTATAATGTTTTCATTTTAAGATTTGACCCAATAACATATATGTAAGTATTTATGGGGTTATGGAGGGCAAACAGGGACCTAGAGTTGGGAGAAAATCCAGATCAACCAAGATCTTATTGAATGGCAGAATAGTCCTGAAGGATTGAATGCCCTACCCCTGCTCCAAACACCAACATTCCAAATTAAATATAAGAAACAATTCTTCTAAATTCAAATCCTAAACGATAAAGAATGTGTTAATTACCTTCACACTGCTTTGAGGCTTTGTTCCTTTGAAAGCCAGGCCGACACTCACAGAAAAGTGAAAACGTTGTTCTGTTGCAATAGGCATCAATCCCACAAGGATTTGTTTCATGATCACAATTAAATTCATTATAATCTGAGAACAAAAAAAAAACAAAAAAGGTCAAAAACGCACATAGAAAGTATGAAAATCTGCAAATCACAAAGAAAATTAGGAAAAAAAAGGCAGTATAATTTTTTTAAAAATTCATTCACGGGATGAGGGTGTCGCTGGCTAGGCCAGCATTTATTACCACCCCTAATTGCCCAGAGGGCAGTTAAAAGTCACATAGTCCCTACCAGCAGAGAGAATGAGCAAGTTTATGTGTCAGACACCTGTAGATCACGACATAAAAGTTAACCTTAGAACCCTCGAAAGTCTTTCCAAAACTGGGATTGACTCCTACACTGATTGTGAAATGTGAACCATGTTGATGGTTGCCATAGGACACTATTCAAATTAAATCATTATTATGCACTTTATTGAATGAATCTATTCTACAAGGTGACCATTAACCACAATGATTTTTTAAAACCATTAAATTAATTAGTCGTATTTTCCCATTTTATTGGCAAAGTATTTTGTCAAATGAGATTCATGGTGGTTGGTACTGTACATTAGCATTATAACTTGTAACTAGTGCTGTGCCACAGAAATTGGTGCTAGGGCCATTTTTATTTACAACAATGATCCGCGCTTCACAGTGGTAAGTGCTACTACTTCTCTCTGCTATCTTACACTCACAGGGCAATGACTCATTTTAATTCAGCCTGACCACCTCCCACCAACACTCATATGCTATAACTCACATTAATTTATGAGTCATGTCCAGTCAAGGGTTCTCACCCACCTTTTCCTCCTAATCTATGAACACTCGCTACCTTCTGCACTTCCCACACACGTAATACAGACATCCTATGACCAACTCTGCCCCTACATTTTCACTAATTGCTCTTCCATCAATTGTCATTACACTCTCTTTGTCTCATTGCAAGAAAAATTGACCTCCCTTCCTTCCTCATCATTGATGTCTCCGCTACATCCCAAACTGAGAGACCAAACATCTTCAAACTGGCTACGCTTGACGTGCAGGACTGATGGTTGCAAACCGATGGACTAGGATTGGATAATACCTTTGACTGATTATGGTGACACTCCTGATCGTGCATGGTTGACCCCTCTAAGGACTTTGACATTCAGACACGGCCATTTGGTTGAAGCGCATGCAGTGTGTGCTGGGTAACCTGCTGACCTACGCTCCAAGTGTACCACTGACCTAGCAAGATGCCATTCAGAAATATGCACACCACTTTGTTTGAAGATAACAAGAACTGCAGATGCTGGTGTCAGAGTCGATACAGTGTGAAGCTGGAGGAACACAGCAGGTCAGACAGCATTAGAGGAGCAGGAAAGTCTGGTCCTGATGAAAGGTGTAAACACGAAACATCGATTTTCCTGTTCCTCTGATGCCGCCTGATCTGCTGTGTTCCTCCAGCTCCACACTGTATTGACTGCACCACCTTGTTTGCTCAGCGCGCCAGACTGTGATAAGTTGTATGCTTCTCCTATTGTACTAAATAATAATACAAGTCACAGAGGCTGAAACCATAATAAGCATTGAAAAGTCTATGCGGCAAAAATGATAAAAGCCAGAGAGGCTGGCAGAATCCAAGTAAGCATAAGATGCACCTTGTCCAAGTACAAGAGATGTATGTGCATCCCTGTGGCCCAAGTGAACTGCCAGAAAGATGCAAATCATGTGTCCCAGATTTCCAAAGTGAAGTCCTGAAGGGCTGAAGTGGATATGAGTTGGTTCAAAGTAGCCATGGTGTTGTGATGAGACTGGTGGTTTATAATGTGTGGAGGAGGATAGGATGCATGGAGCATGTAGGAAAATTATGGTGAAGACAGAGATGGATGAAAGCCCAGAGAAGCAAGCAGCAAACTGTTGCTGTGAGGTACTGACTCTGAGTTTCATGTCTGGCACTGCCTAGTTCTCAGGGAAAGTGAGGACGTTTGAGAGCTACTTAGAAATGAGACAAGTTTAGAATAATAATGAGATGCAAATACTTGGAAACAAGGTTAGCACCACTTATTTGTGAGATTCAGAACTCGCTGGTTAAAGCCTCGGGGAGAATCAGAAATTATTACTCAACATCAAGAAGCTGATTTCTATTTTCACCACATTATTTCCAACCATCTCGTCTTTGCCTACCCTGCTCAAAGCAGCAGAAAATTCTGGCCTGTCTTTGGCATCTGAAGAAAATAGCTCTTTGAATTTATTTCAAGTCATTTTGGCCATGTGTTACAGACAGAAGCAAGATTGTAGGAAGGTTCCTCTTTTTTTATCCACGTCCAGTAACAACAACAAAATTTGATTTAAGGAGGAGGTCTTTAATTCCTTGAGCAACATGAATCTCAAGAATGGAACCAGGTCAGTTTTCTTGCTTTTTTGTTTGAGAAACAAAAATGTTTATTTTTCAAACGGAAATGGAATTGGAACAGCAAGCAAATGCAAACACACAGAGAGCACACAAGCACAAGAAAAGGTGATTAATGAGTAAGGCAGCATGTTCCTAGGATTTTAGAACGGTCACAATAGTCATTATACAGCTATCTTTCTGTAGATGTTGCAGGACTAATGATTTATTTTCTGTTTGTTGAAGAACATGGAGGTTGGAAGTTTCAGGCAACGAATTCCCAGTGGTTACTGCGGATAGCTGTTAGGTGTTTTGGGGGATGTGCGGTGCGAGGGTGTGGTGGTCTGGGGGAGGTGGGGTGTTGGTGTAGGGGTGGTGGAGGTAGGGTTTCTTGATCATAGAACATAGAACTGTACAGCACAGGAACAGGCCCTTTGGCCCACGATATTGATCTGAACAAGACACCTAGTGAAACTAATACTTTCTGCCTGCCATTGGTCCATATCCCTCCATTCCCTACATATTCATGTGCTTATCTAAAAGTCCCTTAAATGCCCCTATTCTATCTTTCTCCACCACCACCACTGGCAATGTGTTCCAGACTCCTTCCACTCTCTGCGTAAAAAACTTGCCCCTCTTGTCTCCTTTGAAGTTTCCCCCTCTGACCTTAAAAGACTGCCTTCTAGTATTAGACATTTAAGCTCTAGGAAAAAGATTCTGACCATCAACTGTATTTATGTATCTCATAATTTTTACTGATTTCTATCAAGTCTCCCCTCAGCCTGCGCCGCTCAAGGGAAAGTAACCCGAGATTTTTCTAGCCTCTCCTTAGAGCTCATACTCTCTAATCCAGACAGCATCCTGGCAAACCTCTTCTGCACCCTCTCCAAAGCTTTACACCGTTCCTGTAATGTGGTGACCAAGGTTGAATGCAATACTCTAAATGTGGTCAAACCAAAGTCTTATGAAGCTGCAACATGACATCCTGACTCTGGTAGTCAATCCCCCAATCAATAAAGGCAAGCATGCCATATGTCTTCTTTACCACCCTATCGACTTGCGTGTCTACTTTCAGGGAGCTATGGACTTGAACCCCAAGATCCATCTGTACATCAATGCTGTTCAGAGTCCTCTTATTAACTGTATACTTTCCCCTAACATTTGATCTCCCAAAGTGCAGCACCTCATACTTACTCGAATTAAATGCCATCTACCATTTCTCCACTCAAATCTCCAACTGATCTATATCTCGCTGTATCCTTTGACAACCTTCTGCACTACCCATAACTCCACCAACCTTTGTATCGTCTGCGACCTTACTAAATCACCCACCTACATATTTATCTAAGTCATATATATCAAAAACAGCAGAGGTCCGAGTGTGAATCCCTGCAGAACACCACTAATCACAGACCTTCAGCCTGAAAAACACCCTTCCACCAATACCCTCTGTCTTCTATGTGTAAGCCAATTCTGAATCCACGTGGTCAAATCACTGTAGATCCCATGCATCTTAATCTTCTGGATGAGCCTACCGTGGGGGACATTGTCTTACTAAGGGACAAAGCCTTACTAAAATCCATGTAAACAACATTCACAGCTTGATCACATTTGTGATTCAATCATGTTATTAGGGCATGACTTGCCCTGCACAAAGCCATGCTGACTGTCCCTAATTAGGCCATGCTTTTCTAAATGTGCATAAATCCTAGCCCTAAGAAATCTCTCTAATAGCTTCCCAAATGCTAATATGAGACTCACTGGTCTGTAGTTTCCTGGATTGTCCCTATTGGACAGAGGAACAGCATTAGCTACTCGCCAGTCCTCTGGAGCCTGTCCAGGGGCTAGCGAGGATACAAACATCTTGGTCAAGGCCCCAGCAATCTCCTCACTTGCTTTTCTCAATAACCTGGGGTAGATACCATCAGATTGTGGAGACTTATCCATCTTAGTGCTCTGCAAGAGATGCAACACGACTCCATTCTTGATCTCAACATGTCCTATTATGTTAGCGCGCTCCACACAAATCTCACAATTCTCCAAATTCTTTTCCTGGGTGAATACCAATGCAGAATACTCATTTAGGATCAAACCCACATTCTGTGCCTTGAAGCACAAATTCCCTCCTTTATCTTTCAGTGGTCCTACCTTCTCCCTAGTTGTCCTCTCACGTTTAATGTACCTATAGAATGCCTTCAGATTCTCTTTAATCTGACTTGCCAAGGTCATTTCATTGTCCCTTCTTGCTCTCCTACTTCCCTGCTTGCATACTTTCCTGCCTTCCTTATGTTCCTCACAGGCCCAGTCTGATATTAGCTTCCTAAACCTTACATATGCTTCTTTTTCCCTTTGGAATAAATTCACAACCTCCCTTGTTATCCAAGGGTCCCTTACCTTGCTATCCTTATCCTTCCTCCTGACTGGAGCTTGCTGTTTTTGAATTCTTTCCCAGCAAGTCTTTAAATAGTTCCCACATGTCAAATGAGGACTTGCCTGATAACAGTTCCTCCCAATTATCACTCCCTAGCTCCTGCCTAATACTGACATAATTTGCCCTCCCCCCGTTTAGTACCTTCCCGCAAGGTCCTGACTTATCCTCGTTCATAGCAATCTTAAAACTTAAGGAGTTGTGATCACTGTTACCAAAATGCTCTCCACTGAAAGGTCAGTCACCTGGCCAGTCTCATTAGTCGATACAAGGTCCAGTATGGCCTTTCGTCGAGTTGGACTATCCACATATTGTTTCAAGATACCCTCTTCGATGCACTTAACAAATTCTGCCCCGACTAAGCCTCTTGCTCTCAGGGAGGCCCAATCAATATTAGGGAACTTAAAGTTATCCATTACGATAACTCTGTTTTTTTTGCACCTTTCCATAATCTGCCTCCATATTTGTTCCTCAATCTCTTGGTGGCTGTTGGGAGGCCTATAGTGTAACCAATTTTTGTGATCTACCTATATGGCCTCAGTGGATGAGCCCTCCAGCATGCCCTCTCTGAGCGCAGATGTAACATTCTCCCTGATTAATAATGCAGCTCCTTCCCCTCTGTTACCTTCCTTTCTATCTCATTGAAAGTAACAAAACCCTGGAACCATCAGTACTAAGTCGATTGAGGTAGGGGACATAGGGCAGGAGGGATGGCTGCTGAGGGCTATCAATGTTCTGGTGATTCGATCTGACCCCCATTTTTCCGTAATGCCACCAACAACACAAATACCTGTATGTCTACAAGAAAGACTGCTTTGACACTTTGCCCCTTACAATGTTGGCAATCCTCCTGGTAGCTGACACTGCCAAGTGTCCAAGACCTGCTAGTCACTCACTTACTGGCAGCTCTCACTAAGTGAGACTTTCATTTCCAAAGACTTGATTTCAGAAGAAGACCTGGATTGATTGATTTCAAACTGCTTTTTAAGAGGAAGGTGGGCCTTCCTGTGAAGAGGTAGTGTGAGTGTCTCACCAACTTTTGCGCAAGTAAGTAAGACACTGACAAAAACAAAAGATTTCTCCAAAGATACCTGGTAAGACCAACAAATGAAATGAAGTTTGGACTGCAGAAAAGGCCACACCAGCAAGTTGTGGAGGAACAGAGCAGCCTCTGCTCTTGACCTTGTCCAACAGATATGAGGTACATGCTGCCTGTGAGGATGAGGAAAATGGCTCCAGGAAGGATGAGTCAACTGACTACTGTACCATGGTACAGAAGGCCATTTAAGAGGGAGGAGCAAAAAGACAGGTGGTAGCTGTAGGGGACTCGATAATTAGGGAGATTGATAGCATCCTTTGTAAGCAGGATCTAGAGTCCCGCATTGTGTGTTGCCTGTCCCATGCTAGAGTGACAGGCATCTCTAACTGGCTTGAAAACATGTTGGACCTGGAGGGCAAGGATCCAGATGTTGTGGTCCACATTGGGACAAACAACATAGACAAGGTTAGGAAGGAGAATCTGAGATAACAAGCATGGGGCTGGATGAACACAGCAGGTCAAGCAGCATCATAGGAGCAGGAAAACTTGACGTTTCGGGCCTAAACCCTTCATCAGAAATGGGGGAGGGGAAGAGGGTTCTGAAATAAATAGGGAGAGAGGGGGAGGTGGATAGAGGATGGATAGAGGAGAGGATAGGTGGAGAGGAGGCAGACAAGTCGAAGAGGCGGGGATGGAGCCAGTAAAGGTGAGTGTAGGTAGGGGGGTAGGGAGGAGATAGGTCAGTCCAGGGAGGACGGACAGGTCAAGGGGGCGGGATGATGTTAGTAGATAGGAGATGGGGGTGTGGCTTGGGGTGAGAGGAAAAACCGGTTAGGGAGGTGGACCCCGCAACAATAACCAAAAAAGAATCCCCCT
>JAHRHZ010000144.1:69675679-69687442 GCA_024137785.1 Ginglymostoma cirratum
TTTGCTGTTCCTGCAGCCTTCGGGTGGCATCATTGTGGCATTGCAGGAGGCCAAGGATGGACTTTTTGCTGTTCCTGCAGCCTTCGGGTGGCATCACTGTGTTTTTGCTGTTCCTGCTAGGAAGGAGAACCTGTTTGGGGATTATCAAGCACTAGGAATAAAATTAAGGAACAGGACCTCAAGGGTTGTAATCTCTGGATTACTACCTGAGCCAAGTGCAAATTGGCTCAGCGATAAGAAAATTAGTGAAGTAAACACATGGCTAAATGAGTGGTGTGGGAAAGAGGGTTTCCATTTCATGGGGCATTGGCATCAGCTTTGGAACAGGAGGGATCTGTCCTGTTGGGGTGGTCTCCACCTGAACTGATCTGGAACCAGTGCAGGAAGTATAATGGTAAATAGAAAAGAAAGCAGCAGATTAGCATGTGTGCAGGAGGATTTAACCACATCGAAGACTATGAAAGAAGTTAAAAGGAAAGAAAACTGAGGAGATATTACGAATGGAGATGTTAGAATTAAAAGAATTGTATAATAGCTAGCATAAAGGCACTTTACCTGAATGCCCGTAGGATGTCAAACAAGGTAGATGAGTTAATGGCACAAATCACTGCGAATATTAGCTGTTACGGAGACATGGTTGCAGGATGGTCATGACTGGAAATTAAATATTTAGCGGTATCATACTATTCTGAAGGACAGACAGGAAGGTAAGGGAGATAGTGTTACTCTGATATTTAAGGATGGCTTTTGGGAGCTAGTGAGAGATGATATAGGTTCTATGGAGAATAAGGTTGAACCCTTTTGGGTGGAACATTAAAAATTCCCAGAAGAAAATGTCACTGATAGGTGTAGTCTATAGGCCACCAAATAATAGCATCACATTGGGGCGGGCAATAAACAAAGAAATAACTAACGCCTGTAAAAATGGTACAACAATTATCATGGGGATTTTAATCTACATGTCAATTGGTTGAACCAGGTCGGTCAAGGTAGCCTTGAGGAGGAGTTTATTGAATTTATCAGTGATAATTCTTTTGAACAGTGTGTAATTGAACTGAGGAGGGAGCAAGCTACGCTAGACCTAGTCCCGTGTAATAGTTAGGGATCCTCTTGGAAGGAGAGACCACAGTTTGGTTGAATTTAGAATACAGATGGAAATTGAGAAGATAAAATCCAATACTAGGGTCCTGTGCTTAAACAAAGGAGACTATAACAGAATGAGGGAGGAGTTGGCTAAAGTAGACTGGAAGCAAAGACTTTATGGTGGGACAGTTGAGGAACAGTGGAAGAATTTCGAAGTAATTTTTCAAAGTGCTCAACACAAGTGTATACCAGTGAAAAGGAAATTGTAAAAAGGGTAATCAACCATGGATGTCTAAGGAAATAAGGGAGGCTATCAAATTGAAAGAAACGGCATACAAAGTGGCAAACACCAGTGGCAAACTAGAAGATTGGTAAAACTTTAAAGGTCAACAGAAAGTTATAAAAAAGCTATAAAGTAGATTATAAGAGTAAATTAGCTCAGAATATAAAGACAGATAGCAAAAGTTTCTACAAATGTATAAAATGACAAAGAATGGCTAAGGTAAACTTTGGTTCTTTAGAGGATGAGAAGGGGGATTTAATAATGGGAAATGAGGAAACATACTAGTAATTGATGACAAGGAGACTTAGATAGGTGAGGACCTAGAAATGACCATGATCACAAAAGAGGTAGTGTTGGGCAAGCTAATGGAGTTAAAGGTAGACAAGTCACCTTGCCCTGATGGAATGCAACCCAGGGTACTAAAAGGGATGGCAGGAGTAATAGCAAATGCTCTCATTGTAATTTTCCAAAATTTGCTGGACTCTGGGGCAGTTCCAGCAGATTGGGAAACAGTAAATGTGACACCACTGTTTAAAAAAGGATGCAGACAAAAGATGGGAAATTATAGTTAGAGAGAAGAAGGTTAAGAGGTGACTTAATAGAGATATACAAGATGATCAGCGGATTAGATAGGATGGACTGTGAGGGGCTTTTTCCTCGGATGGTGACGGCTAGCACGAGGAGACATAGCTTTAAATTGAGGGGTGATAGATATAGGACAGATGTCAGAGGTAGATTCTTTACTTAGAAAGCAGTAAGGGCATGGAATGCCTTGCCTGCAGCAGTAGTAGCCTCGGCAACTTTAAGGGCATTTAAATGGTCGTTGGATAGACATATGGATGATAATGGAATAGTGTAGGTTAGATGGGCTTCAGATTGGTTTCACAGGTTGGCGCAACATCGAGGGCCGAAGGGCCTGTACTGCGCTGTAATGTTCTATGTTCTATAGCCTGGCTAGCCTAACTTATGTAGTAGGGAAAATGCTTGAATCTATTATCAAGGCAGAGAGCGGCACAGCGGCACAGCGGCAAGCACTGCTGCCTCACAGCACCAGAGTCCCGGGTTCAATTCCAGCCTCGGGCGACTGTCTGTGTGGAGTTTGCACATTCTCCCTGTGTCTGCGTGGGTTTCCTCCGGGTGCTCCGGTTTCCCCCACAGTCCTAAGATGTGCAGGTTAGGTTGATTGGCCATGCTAAATTGCCCGTAGTGTTCAGGGAGGTGTAGATTAGGTGGGTTATAGGGGGATGTGTCTGGGTGGGATGCTCTGAGGTTCGGTGTGCACTTGTTGGGCCGAAGGGCCTGTTTCCACACTGTAGGGATTCTATGAAAAAATACCAAGACATCTAGATAGAAATTGCTCCATTGGGCAGACGCAGTGTGGGTTCATGAAGGGCAGGTCATGTTTAACTAATTTACTGGAATTCTATGAAGACATGGCTAGTGTGGTCGACAACAGGGATCCAGTAGATGTGGTGTATCCAGATTTCCAAAAGGTATTCGACAAGGTGCCGCACCAAAGGCTGCTGTATAAGATAAAGGTGCACAGTGTTACGGGCAATGTATTAGCATGGATAGAGGATTGGTTAACTAACAGGAAGCAAAGACTGGAGATAACTGAGTGATTTTCTGGTTGGCAATCAGTGAATAGTGGTCTGGCTCAGGGATCAGTGTCGGGACCCCAATTGGTTACAATTTGAATAGATGATTAGGAGTTGGGGACCACGTGTATTGTGTCAAAGTTTGCGGATGACACGAGGAAGGGTGGTAGAGCAAAGTGTGCAAGAGGACTCTGAAGGTTTGCAGAGGGATATAAATAGTTTAATTAAGTGGACAAAGGTCTGGCAGATAGAGTGCAATGTTGAAAAATGTGAAGTCATCCATTTTGGTAGGAATAACAGTAAAAAGGACTATTATTTAAACAGTAAAAAATTGCAGCACACCGCTGTGCTGAGGGACCTGGGTGTGTTCTGCATGAATCGCAGAAGGTTGGTTTGCAGGTGCAACAGGTAATTAAGAAGGCATATGGAATTTTGTCCTTCATTGCTAGAGGGATTGAGTTTAAAAGCAGGGAAGTTATTTTACAGCCGAAGGGGCTGGTGAGGCCACACCTGGAGTACTGTGCGCAGTATTGGTCTCCTTAGTACAGAGAGCAGGTACTAGCTCTGGATAGGGTGCAGACATGATTCACTCGGTTGATTCTGGAGTTGAGAGGTTTGGCTCATGAGGAGCGACTGAGTAGACTGGGATTATATTCATTGGAACTTAGAAGAATGAGGGGGAATCTTATAGAAGCATATAAAATTATGAAGGGAATAGATAAGGTAGAAGCAGGGAGGATGATTCCACTGGCAGGTGGATCTAAAACAAGACAGCATTGCCCTGAAATAAGGGGGAGCAGATTTAGGTCTGAATTGAGGAAGAACTTCTTCACCTAAAGGGTTGTGAATCTGTGGAATTCCCTGTCCATTGAAGTAGTTGAGGCTTCCTTATTGAATGTTTTTAAAGCTAAGATACATCATTTTTTGAACAGTAACAGAATTAAAGGTTATGGTGAGAGGGTGGGTAAGTGCAGATGCAGCCACAGAAAGATCAGTCATGATCTTATTCAATGGGAGAGCAGGCTTGAACGGCCAGATGGCCTACTCCTGCTCCTTGTTCTTATGTTCTTAGCACTTAGGACACAATTTTCTCCATCTCATACTAACTATGGACATGGGTGTGTTAGGTGTTAACTAACTCACCATCTCCACAGCTGAGAAAGCTTGTTGGATTACACATTAATCAGCTTTTTGTTAAGACATGGAGACAGACAGCTAAATCAAATACCCTTTGTACTTCTGTGTTCACAACACTGTAAATTGAAACTATCAAAGACCCCCATTAGTCACTCCAATGGTTCCTAACTAAATTTTTTAAGAAGCAATCACTGACCTTGCAAATACTTAATTTCCAGACACCAGTTTTGTATCTTAAATAAAAGACTAAACATTTTTTTAAAATGCCATTTAACAGAGAGAAAATTAAACAACACAGTGATCTAATTAATGTCTATGCTTTAAACCTGAAACATTTGTTTTCAGCCCCCATTCATGTAAAAGACGGGTGAGCAGACAAACAAACATTGTTAAGGGATAGATAAAATAAACTGACAAACCTGGCCAGATTACTTAAATGGTTTTTGTGGTGCGTTGTTTCACAGGTATAGATATGGATTTTTTGGTTGCCCTTCTGGAACAGCTGACCATGGTCACTTTCTCAGTTCATTCAGGTAAAGGTGGCAATACTTCTTATTCAGCTTTCTCCTCTTTAGGCTTCCAAAAGTTAGTGTGGGAGATTAGGCCAGGAGCATTCAAACTTTCATGCTGTGTCATCAACTGCCAAGCTTATTTTCTCATAAAACATACATTTTTTAAAAAAAAAAACTTCAACTATGGTTCTGTCCTCAAAGACCAACAGTCTTTTCCAGAGGCTTCAATTACATTCAGTATCTGCTATCTGCTTGACCTCTTCCAGACTCACCAGAACCAATTCTCAGGCACTGACATTATTAATAGCTAACTTCTGCTTTCTCTTTATACACAATGCTCTTCTCACGGTCTCTGCATCCGTATGAACCTTTTTGATCAAGACTCAACTTGCAATTAGCCTTCAGGTCTGGCTTCACAAACAAACAAAAGCTCATTTTATCTATTTTGTTTCCTTTTACCACAAGCTGTTCCAAAGTCCACAAATCATGAACAAGTCCAAAAAGAAGAATGAAAAATCAGCAAGAGTTCTAGCATTGTTCGAAGCTTATCAGCAATCTTTTTGGGCTATTGGAGGACTCAGTTGTAACATCCAGGTTCACCTGAAACTGTAGATCCCTCAAAGGATACAAGCTTTTCAGACATTGGGTGGAGGTATAGGGTCAAAAAAGGGCTCAGCAGCATGGGCAGGAGTTGTCTTTCAGAAGTTGTCCCCTATCTATGTCCCTGATTATCGCTAGATTGAGGGAAACTGAGCACCCATGCTCACCTGGCAGGCAGGTCTTCCTGGGTACTCAGCCAGGAAACTGGCCAATTTGCTTATCTGCCAGGGAATTGGAGAGGTGGTGAATGAAAGCCTATAATTGACCACTTAAGCATCTTAATTGCTGGTCAGTCCCCAGTGAGCCTGTTTGCCCAGCAATTAATTGATGTGGATGGCCTGAAGGAGCTGATTATCTCTGCAGAGCCAAATCACCTAATTATTTTCTTTCCTCACAAGCTCTTCTTGCTACCTCCTGGGAGTTGAAAATTTTACCTTTTGAACTGTATGTTAGAATGTTTAAGCAAATTGAAACCTTTGAATAATGGTGGCAACTGAAACTTGCACAAATATTTCTCAGTTTCTTACCAGCTCCTCACTTTGAAACAGAAGGACGACTGGACTAAGATTCGGATACAATCATACAAGTACATTTATAATCTTGTCAGAAGTCTAGTAGTTCTAAGACCATTAAGTTAGACATTTCTCATAAGGTTCCTGATGGAATTATTAATATGTATGTAGCTTTTATCAAGCTAAAATGAAAAGAACATCAAAGTGTACAGCCAAACCAATTCTACCAGAAATACATCAATTACACTGTCAAGGTTTCTCTGCAGGAGATCAGCTGAGCTACACAAAGCAAGGGCAAATAGGACTTACAATTTTTACAATGCTTTTTACAATTAGGACTTACTTCTAGTACAGTCTTGTTCATCAGACCCACCATCAGCACAGTCGTTGAACATGTCACATTGTAGTTCCACAGGAATACACTTCCCGTTTCTGCATGTAAACTCATCCTTTCCACATGCCCTTTGAATTTGCTTCCCTGTTAGTTAAAGAGACAGTGAATAATGATGCATGATGCACAAATGCCGAATATTATATAAGGCACACAGACTTAAAGATGTTCTGACAATGGAAAGAGTACAACAAAGATTTACCAGACTGATTCTTGAGATGATAAAACTAACATATGAAAAGAGATTGGATTGGTTCAGACTATATTCTTTGTTGTTTAGCAGAATGAGGGGTATTTCAACAGAAATTTACAAAAGTCTAGCAGGGCTAGATAGGGTAAACATAGGAAGGATATTTCCAATGATCAAGGAGCCCAGAACAAGGGGTCACAATCTAAGGATATGGGGTAGGTCATTTAATAATGAGATCAGGAGAACTTTCTTCAGCCAGACAGTGGTAAGCCTATGGAATCTCTGCCACAGAAAGGGTTTTTTTTTCATTTATTCATGGGGTGTGGGTGTTGCTGGCTGGACCAGCATTTATTACCTATCCTTAATTGCCCAGAGGGCAGTTAAGAGTCAGCCACATTGTTATGGGTCCACAGTCACTTGTAGGCCAGACCAGGTAAGGGTGGTGAGATTTCCTTCCCTAAAGGACATTAGTGAACCAGATGGGTTTGTTCCTGACAATCAGCAATAGTTTCACGGTCATCGTTAGACTCTTAATTCCAGTTTATTACTGAATTCAAATTCCACCATCTGCTGTGGCAGGACTCGAACTCAGGACCCCAGAACATTATCTGAGTGTCTGGATTAATAATCTAGTGACAATACCACTAGGCCATTGCCTAACCTTGAAACCACAACATTGAATATTTTCAAAAATGAGTTAGATATAGTTCTTAGGGCTAAAGGGATCAAAGGGTATGGGGAGAAAGCCGGAACAAAGTATTGAATTGGATCATATTGAATGGTGGGGCAGGCTCGAAGGGCCAAATGATCAACTGCTGCTCCCATGTTTTATGTTTTTATGTTATGAAAGGTTATTCAAAAAGTTGGCAATGTACATTTCAAAATTAAAACTGGTGGCAATGATGTGCGACTGTCCAGTTACTCTGGCCATGTCTATGTTCGTGCAGAATCAGTGTATATCTGAAACCACAGGCTGGAATTGATATTCAGTCCTCATGTGGATGTTTGGGATTAGCTGCCATCACATGGTTGCACCTTCACAGGCAACTTGTTTAGAGAAAAACATGAATTTTAAGCATCCTATTTCACTAGCAGAAACCTTCATGTGTGTTGCAAGCTGCAGGGGTTGGTAGGGGAATACTGGGGAAGAGATCTTATGTGCAATGAAATGAGCCGACCCTTCCCGGAACCCCTTAACTCCACGGAAATGTAATTCTTAAAAATAGAAACAAAATAACAATTATTTGTTTTGCTGCAGAATCAATGAATTATTTGTCAAGTGTGTGTTTCATTGTGTTGGGTTCTTAATTCACAAGACGTGGATCCTAATGTCTGGCCAGGACCTAATACTGCAATCCATGAGTCTGAAAATTTGACCAACACTGTATGGGCCATCCTTCTGCAGAGGTGGTAGACATTGTAGTAATTTGGCACTCATGCAATAGGGATAAAACAGTTTCTACTTGGAATTCAAACTAGTTAGCCATATTTATTGATTATAATGTTTATGTCCTTGAAAATATAGTATTACTAATTTATTCCAATTTCCATAATATGAAATTAGATAGGGCGCTAGGTCAACAGTACAACATTAATTCATTCACACCAGGTGACCAGCAGATGTTACATGCTTCAGCTCACATACCCCTTGTGTATGTGTAACAATAATATCAGCTGGCACTATTCATGGTCAGGAACTGTTGACTGAATGATGTAATTGTTGGTAAGGAAGAATTTAGCACAGTTAAACTCTCCAACAACCGTAAATAAATAACAGTGAAACAGTTTGACCCTGCAAATTCTTCACCCTGATGGTAAATGCAGTTGTTTAAGGCCAGTCTCACAAAATCACAACTATTTCTACCACAAAGTCTTGTCCTCCATTTGTATAAGTTAATTTTCAGTGTACCAACTCAATAATCATTAGATTATTGAGGTATTCCACTGCGACAGCTGATTTACTTATTTATGATGAAAGAAATTGAAAAAGTCTGCACTTAGTGATCTTTAGGAGATTCGGTATCAGTATATTGGGTGTATAAAATATATGCATTCAAGTCATAGGCTGTAATTCTAAACAACATAGGAATATGTAAGCTATTAATTCAATAGTTCACTTAAATTCTCCTGGATTTGACATTTCCAGCTATGTAAAAATGCTCATAATTAGGAAGTTCAACATTTCAAAATAATTATCTTGGACAGTTCCAGAAAATTGAAGAAAAATGTATGCTTATTTTCATTGGTTTGCATGATTCTGATTCATAATTTTAAATAAATCACAAGGAAGAAGACTGTTTAGCTTCGTTGTTTAACTGTGGTTGAAAATGTTCTACTAAATGTCAGCTTGGTTCAGTGGAGCATCAGGTGTCTCTAAGTCAGAAGGACATGGGATAGAGCCCTATACCAGCGACTTCCAAAGATCTAACTCTTCAATCCAATGCTGAGCAAATGTTGCACTGTCAGAAGTTATGTTGTGTTTCAAAACAGGATGTTAAATGATGGCTCTGACAGCCTGTTTAGGTAGATATAAAAGTAGTTATGGGATAATTCCACTGTCGTTAGAATATTAGTTCCACCAACATTTATCTCCTGATCAATTTCAAAAGCAGGTAACTGGTCATTAATCCCATTGCCATTTGAGGCACCAACAGATAAATTGCTTGCAATATTCCTCCACAAAAGAACAATAAATACATTTAAAGAAAAGCAGTTGATTAAATGCGAAGTAACTTGGAATGTGAATTGCACTGTATAAGTTTAAGTTTTTTCATTCTTCTTAATGTTGCTAAACTTGATGCCAAATCACTAATGTTGATTCACTACTTCATAGCTGAATTGAACATAATTTATTCTTTGCCTGCTGAAAATATATGTACTACTATCTTTGAAACTTAACCTGTTAGCATTTAAAGCATTAAGAATACTATCTAAATAAAATGGATGCACATACCACAATCCACTTCATCAGAGTTGTCACCACAGTTATTCACTTCATCACAAACTTGCTCAGATTGCAAGCACACTCTCCCATTTTTGCATCTGAATGATCTTGTGGGTGGACACTGAAACTTTACTTTTAAAACAAAATGGCAAAAATAAGCATTACATACTCACAATAGACCTTACTGTAACATTTCATATCAATCTCAGACTTATTGCCTGTAACTGTTCCTGCCCTTCTTACTGTCGATTCTTCTGCCAGTTCTGTTAAACCTAGTTGTTTAGTTAATCAAGATTGAATCCACCAAGTTTGATTCTTAAAGTAGTTTATGCCTTTGATAAATGTTGTCTAATATCACCCTTCAATTGGATCTCCAAAAAAACATGCACAATGATGATACTGCCCACAGTTCCACCTATCTTGCGGTTCTTAAAACCAAATTTTTGGCTCAATATTGACAAGACCCTGACTCTGGCTGCTGTCCATTATGGAATTGTTTTTGCAACCATAGAAAAGTCTTGATGCAAGCTTCCCCAGTACACAGTTGCCACTATTCTGCGTTACATACAAACCCAGTGCCACAATCTCCAGTGTTTAACGTCAGAGAGTCCAGAGACTCCATGCCAAGTATCAAAAATTGCATTTTCTAAATTTTATTAAGGAAGTTTTAGTAAAATAGCAATGACTGAATATGCACCTTTGAGAAAATGTGTGTGGTAGTGGATGAGAGCGTGAGAGTGTCACACAGTGGGGTCCTGGAATTTATGACTTGAGAATAAGGTGAAGCTGGGTTGAATTGGGGCTGCAAGAGAGAGATACGCTGTTATTTGAAAAGGGACTGTGCAAGGTTACAGGGAGAAGACAGAATAACAGTTTTATGTGTAATGCTTCTGCGGAGAGCCAGAATAGATATATGGGATAAGTGGCCTCCTCTGCATGTAGTAATTCTGCGATTCTATGCTATATTAGTATGCTTGGGGCACTAAAGAAAACTGATTAGATGTGGTACATAATGAATGAGGTTAGTTAGGAATTTCCTTTACCCTCAATTGATGGCTCCATTGCTGCCAATCTACCACTCATAGGCACCAAGTCATGAATTTAAGTCATTTTGGGGATTTTTTTTGTTATGAAGATGTGTTACATAAAACATTAATTTGTAATGCAATTGGCCAGACCTATGTACATCTTTAGCGTTTTAAAGGGAGCGATTTTCAAAGCAAAGGCTATGACAGTAAAAATGTTGCATGTATGAAGAAAACAAGCTGCCCAATGGAAACTGAGTCTACAACACTTTTAGAGGGAAATCGTATGATCTGGTTTGTGGCTGTGAAATACATTAGTTTTGAACACTCAAACAGAACTTATAGGGAGGACAGCCTTTGCCCACAATGGGAATCAGTTACTGTGGTTGACTAGATGGCTGGTTTGTGATGAAAAATGAGGCTAAAAGCATACGTTCAAGTCCTGCACAAGCTGAGGTTACCATGAAAGTCCTGCCTCTCAACCTCGCCTTCTCGCTTGAGGTGTGCGACCCTCAGGTTAAACTCACCGACAGTTCTCTCTCCCCTATGGTCCTCTGGGACTATGGTGACTTTACCTTCATCTTCCTCTGAATCTACACTCATCAAGATTTGTGAATTTAAAACCCACAGAAAAACTACCTCACTGCAAACCGAGAGCTCTTGAAGGAAAAGTCTGAATTTATACCAACTTTTGCAGAAAGAGGGAATTCAACTACCCATAACTGAATCAGAGAGAGAACCTTGTAGTAATAGCCTGCATGGAAAGTAACAGTGATTGCAGGCCAGCATTTGGACAATTTCTGTTTTTTTTCTGAATGTAATTGTTGTTGGCCAAAGTTCTTTCGAGATAAAACTCCGCAGAAAGAACTCTGCAGAGTTTTATATGTTGTGTCAGGCTTTGGAGCAGATTATGTGAGTGTATACATGTTTTATTCTTCAAGAAGAATAGTTGGACATATTTGCATCTTTCAACATTTTATTAGTACGTTTTTCGGCTTTGTTTGAGTATAGCATTTACAAAAAAGTAAAAGAAGGAACCTGGTGACTTGTTTCTGACACCGGGCTACACATGAGCAGATCTGGAAAATGACGGATCGAAAGACAATTTCCAGCACTTAAATAAGCAGGAGAGAGGGAACCCTGCGAATGTCACCAGCACCTAAGTAAGTGAGCGATGTGAACACAGAGACAGTCACCAGCACCTCAAACCAGGTGAGAGTGGAACTGGACACCAGATAAAACAAGGAACAAAAACAAAGTTGCTCGAAAACCTTTTGGTTTTTACCAGATAAAACAATACAAGGTGAAGACAAAGAAATCTAAGATTGACATTACAAGAAAGTCATGCGCTGATTAGTTGCTGAGCAGAGATAGTAGGAACCGCAAATGCTGGAGAATCTGAGATAACAAGGTGTAGGGCTGGATGAACACAGCAGGCCAAGCAGCATCAGAGGAGCAGGAAGGCTGACGTTTCGGGCCTAGGCCCGA
>JAHRHZ010000144.1:69692442-69792587 GCA_024137785.1 Ginglymostoma cirratum
CAGGAAAAATTACATTAGTCAATTCAAAGTTATAATACTTAACTGGCAGAGAATAGACTCAAATGGGGCAAGAACGGAGCTGAGCCAGATAGACTAGAACCAAAGGTTGGAGGGAAAAAATGTATCTGAACAATGGAGTATCTTCAATGAAGAGATGGCTCGGGCAAAGCCAGAGTATATTCCTCCAAAAGGGAAAGGTAGAACAAACAGGTCCTAAGATCCCGTAAAAAATAAATTGCAGAAGTGTGGTAAAGGGAGGAGTCAGGTCAGTTGGGACGAAAAAGGAGGTTTACACTTTGTGGCAAGAGGGATGACTGAGGCATTCAATGGAAATTTTGCATTTGTCTTTACTCACAAGGCAGACGCTGCACAGGGCATGGTGAATGAGAAGGAAACTCATTCATGAGATGCATTTATAATTCATAAGAAGGAAGTGTTGGATAAACTGTCTATACTTTTTATTGACAAGGTATCTGAATGGGATGAGATGCGTCCAATGATATTTAAGGAAATGAGAATGGAAATTACAGAGACAATGACAATTATCTTCAACCTTCTGTAAATTTGGATGTATTGTCAGAGGTTTATAGAATTACAAACATTATGCCCATTTTCAAGAAAGGCTGTTAAGATTGACCCAGCAGTAACAAAGTAGTCAGTTTTACTTCACCAGCAGGAAACTTCCAGAAACAATTCTTTTCAGGATAGATTTCAGGAATTTATAACTACACAGTAAAAATGTGCATTGAGAGCCAACATGGATTTATTAAGGGAACATCTTACTTAACTAATTTGCTGGAGTTTCTTTGGAATGTCAACAAAGAGGGAGAAACTGTTCCCACTTATAGAAGGGTCAAGAACTAGAGGGCGCCATTTTAAAATGTTTTGTCAAAGAAGTAAGTTCAAGGTGAGAAAAGTCTATTTCATACAGAAAAATATTAGGGTGTGAAATGCACTGCCTGGAAATGTGGTGGAAGCAGCTTCAGTTGAGGCATTCAAAAGGACATTAGAATAGAATTCTTACAGTGTGGAAGCAGGTCCTTTGGGCCATTGAGTCCACATTGACCATCCAAAGAGCATTCCACCCAGACCCAAATCCTACCCTGTAACCATGCATTTCCCATGGCTAATCCATCTAATCTACACATTTCTTGACACTATAGGCAATTTAGCATGGCCAATCCACCTAACTTGCACATCCTTAGACTGTGGGACAAAACCAGAATACCCAGAGAAATGCACACAGACACAGGGAGAATGTGCAAACTCCACACAGATAGTCGCCGGAGGCTAGAATCGAACTTGATCCCCTGGTGCTGTCAGGTAGCAGTGTTAAGCAATCAGCCACTATGCCAATTATTAAAATAGAAATAATGTACAGAAAGTGGTAGCAGACTGGGACGAAGTTAAAATACTCAGAGAACTACTGCAGACGGAATGGGTCAAATCGCCTCCTTCCGCACTGTGGCAATTCTGCGATTCTGTGATAGACAGCCTACCAAAAATAAGTGGTAATAGCACCTCCATTTTGGAGTGCGAACTCTACTATGGCCAGTGGAGAACCAGGACAGAAAGGGATCATCCTTGTAACTTGGTCACTGCAACAATGACGTCATGACTTGGCCATAACCTCTCGAAAAAATCTTCCCCTATTATGCCAGTCAGACACTGAGGAATTTCAATCACAGAAAAGGCCCATTAGATTTACGTATGGTTATCTTTATTTTCTTCAATCAATCCCACCTACCAGACCATGTAATATATCATTATTTATTTTCTCTCGAAAGCTGTACAGGGCATAGAATTTAAAAGAACTTGATAATATACCACATGTTTCTGGGTTTTCATCTGAGTTATCTCCACAGTCATCCTCTCCATCACACAGCCAGGATAGAAGTTTACAAAGTGTATTGTTGCATTGGAACTCATCTACGTTGCAGGTTGTTTTCACTAGAAAACAGGAGTATTAATCAATTTGATTTTCAAATTCATATAACTCGTATAGTACATATAGGATCATCTATATTAATGCAGACATGTCAAGTATGAGTAACTCAATGGTCTCATTCATTTATAGATCTATTTTAGTCTATTTTACTCTCTTCCACTTTCATATTGTCATTGATTTGTCATGTATTTGCTCTTCATGGCGAGCTTCTTACTGTTTTTATAGCATTGGCTATAACAAGAAATAAATATGACATGCTCAATCTCTTTAAATAAAGTCTTTATATAAAATGTAATGTTGTTTCTGCGGTAATGAAAAATCAGCCTCATGTCACATTCCCTTTATTTAACATTTACTTACTTGGATACACATAGAATTCCCTACAGTTTGGAAACAGGCGCTTTGGCCCAACAAGCCCACACCGAACCTCAGAGCATCCTACCCAAACCCATGCCCCGTAACCCACCTAATCTAAACATCCCTGAACACTACAAGCAATTTAGCATGGACAATTCACCTAACCTGCATATCTTTGGACTGTGGGGGGTAAACAGAGCACCCGGAGGAAACCCATGCAGACACGGGGAGAATGTGCAAACTCCACACAGACAGTCACCCGAGGGTGGAATTGAACCTGGGTCCCTGGTGCTGTGAAGCAGCAGTGCTATGCACTGAGACACCGTGTTGTCCTTTCAAGCTTGTTCTGGGCTTGGGCTGGGAGTTGGGTGAGCAAGGTACTGGGTGAGTTCAGAATTTGTGTGAGCATGAGACCTAGGAGATTTAAACTCCTGTGATTTACTTGAATGCACACTATCACCTTTTCACCTAAAACCAGCTGCTCAAGTAATTGGTGCAGAATTTCGCTAAGACTTAGAGCCCTGCCTGCTCACGACATGTTATAGGGAATGCCACGATAGCTTGCCTGTTCAAACTATCAGTTAAAATAATGTCCTGATTAAATAATCAAATCCCGACTGCATTATTGGAACTCTATCGTATAAAAAAAAACCCTGGCAATTTCTATTAGTTATTGTTGCTGCTTGGTTAGAAGAGCAGGTATGACACAAAGGTAAGTAAAGGGACAGATGGTGTTGAGGAAGCAGGACAGTTGCAGAAGGACTCGCTAGGAGAGTGGGCCACAGTGGAACAAAAACAAAGTTTCTCGAAAGGTTCAGCAGATTTAGCAGCATCTGTGAAGGAAAAAGCAGAGTTAACATTTCGGGTCCGGTGACCCTTCCTCAGAAACATTAAATCTGTTTTTTTCCTTCACAGATGTTGCCAGACCTGCTGAGCTTTTCCAGCAACTTTGTTTTTGTTCCTGATTTACAGCATCTGCAGTTCTTTCGGTTTTTATTGGGCAAACGGAATACAATGTTGGAAAGTGTGAGGTTATGTAATTTGGTACGGAGAATAGAGGCATAGACTATTTTCTAAATGGGTAAAGCCTTCAGAAAACTGAAGCTCAAAGGGACCTGGGAGTCCTCATTTGGGATTTTCTTCAGGTTAACAAACAGTTCAGTTGGCAGTTAGGAAGGCAAATGCAATGTTAGCATTCATTTCAACAGGGGGAGAATACAAGAGAAGAAATGTACTGCTGAGGCTGCATAAGGTTTGGTCAGACTACTTTTGGAATATTGTGTAAAAACCGAAACAACTGCGGATGCTGTAAATCAGGAACAAAAACAAAGTTGTTGGAAAAGCTCAGCAGGTCTGGCAGCATCAGTGAAGGAAAAACAGAGTTAATGTTTCGGATCTGGTGACCCTTCCTCAGCAGTTCTCATTCACTTAAGGACAATAGCCGTGTTCCCAAAGCAGCAGATGCAATCAGGAGGCCTGGAAACTTGGAATGTTGGCTGCCTCACTGGCAGAGGTACACATTGCTACTACTGAATGGGGACTGTGAGAGCACCCCCACCTGATAGGCCTTCTGGAAATTGTGAGAACACCATCACCTCCAAGCCACATTCCCTCTGATTCTGAAGAATATCGCCATTTAGAGTCAAACGGTCATAGAGTCATATAGCATGGAAACAGGCCCTTTGGTCCAACTAGTGCACACCAAAAATGTTCCCAAACCAAACTAGTCCTACTGGCCTGCATTTGGCTTATATCCTTCCAAACCTTTACTATTCATGTACTCATCCAAATGTCATTTAAATGTTGTAACTGTACCTGCATCTGTTACTACATCTGGCAGTTCATTCCATATATGAACCACACTCTGTGTAAAAAAGTTGTCCCTCATGTCCCTTTTAAATCTTTCTCCTCTCACCTTAAATCTATGTCCCCTAGTTTTGAAGTCCCCCACCCTAGGAAAAAGACCTTTGCTATTCACCTTATTTATGCCCCTCGTGATTTTATAAACTTCTATAAGGTCAGTCCTCAACTTCCTATGCTCCTGTGAAAAATGTCTCAATCTTTATAACTGAAAGCTTCATTCACGGAAACATCCGGGTCAATATATTCTGAACCCTCTCCAATTTAATAATATCCTTCCTATATCAGAGTGACCAGAACTATACACAGTACTTCAGAAGAGGCCTCACCAATGTCCTGTACAACCTCAACGTAAGTCCCAACTCCTTTACTCAAATATCTGAGTAGCACTGTTGCAGGGTCAAAATCCTGGCAGTAACGTGGGCAAACAAACACCAAATGAACTGCAGTTGTTCAAGAAGATGGCTCATCGCCTCCTTCTCAAGAGGAATTGAAGATGAGATATATCTGTTGGCCCAGCCAGTCCACACCCTTTGAAAGAATAAAATAAAACACATTTTATAGTGTTTTGGAGGAGAACAGCCTCCACACAATGTCTGCAGTTAAAGTTGTGGCCTACAGATAATTACGTCTCTGGTGGTGTGAGACCTGAAAGAAAGGCTTTGTGGGTATGTGGCAAGCTGCTTCCAAGAATCTGCTGTAGATTGGCTTCAGCAGAAGTTGCTGCCTGGATCTTCCTATTGGTCTATTCAGTCTGTCCACAATTAGGTTCTTCACCTTGTAAACTAGTTGTCCACTGCTGTCAGATGGATGATTGTTACCTTTGATGATCCACTTCCAGCAATGTCTTCTGGACGCTGAAATATATTGGATTGCTGAAATACCCACACTAAAAATTCTTAAATGAGAAAAAGGGAACTTAGGATGCTGAAAAAGAGAAATGAAAACAGAAATTTCTGGCAAAATTACATTGACTTTGCTTTCTCTCCATAGATGATGCTAGATCTGCGGAGTTTCTCACATAATTTCTGTCTTTGTTGCCAACAATTCCTACTAGCCGGATTTGATTTGATTTATTTATTGTCATGTGTATTCATTACAAAGTGAAAAGTGATGTTCTGTGTCAGCACTTTCTAGCACCATCTTAAAACAAACCAAAATACAGAATATGTTCAATCCTGTCTCCACAGGACCAGGAAGATACCATCTATCTAGGTCATGTGAAATGGCACAGTGTTGTAATTCCATAACAACTCTGCCAATAATTGAAACGAACATTCGTTCAGTCGCACCTATTGAAGATGCATGATGTTTGTACCCTTTACACACTAATGTCTAATTTTCAATCAAAGACCCATTTATGTCACTTCAGATAATCTCAACTTTTGCTGAAGGCTTTAAACAAACATGTTTGGATTGAAAACAATGTGGATCATGTTCAAGAATCAACAATAAATAATAAAAAAAATACATATTGCCTTTCATCTTGATGTGACTTTGAAACAAATTTCTCTACATTTAAATGGCCAAAATGCCTGAAAATCAAAGTCACTAACCATCCTTGTTGACCATCGCCTGTCTGCAGGCTTTGACATTGTTGGCTACATCATCCTTGTTCAGGCTAACTCGCATGTTTTCCAGCTCTTTAAGTCTAGCTTTGCTTGGTTCCACCACTCTGCAACATATCTCCAGCAATGGTTTCTCTTCCCACTCCTGCACTGAAAGCTTAGAAAACTTCCCAAAGCAGATATGGTTTACCTGCTCATCTTGCTCATATACACACTGCCTCTTGGCATCACCATCCACTGACATAGGTTTATCTTCCTCAGATGTTCTCCATTTTACCTCTCTATTACCCTCCTTATCCCTCTGTCAGTTTTGATTTGGTAAATTAATTATGTTGTACACAGTCATTGTCCCTGCTTTTGCCACAATCTCTAAGTAATTGAACAAGATTCTTGGAAGATCTGAAAAGTTCACTCTGTTTCTCTCTCCACATATGCTGCCAGATCTACTGAGTGTCCCCACTATTTTTTGATTGTACTTTGGTTTTCTAGTGTTCACTGTAGTTTGCTTTGCTTTCATATTTTTTTCTCAACCTGCTTTAGCTATTTGACCCTGAGGGGAATTGTTAACTCCATTTCCTTTCTGTCAAACACCACCTACCTGTATTATAATAATAAACAAAAAGGTTATTTTCTTCACAGATTTTGGCTGTACCGTTAAAAGTTTTATTTTGAGATGTTGAGTCCTTTCATCAAGGGGAATAACAATGTGGCATTAACCCTGTCTCCAGGGTAAATGGAGGTCAGAAGACTCCACTTTATGGAAAACCGGCAATTGGCTGTGATATCTTTTCTCCTGCATTAACAAGTTACTGACCAGAGGAATAAAAATGCTACCCAATTGAGGAGGGCCAATAAGAGGCCTTCAAAAACTGTAGAAACAGAAGGTGCTGAGTCAGGGAACAAACAGAAGGCACTGCTTTTTTGACTTGTTTGATCTCCAACCTATTAAAATTTGAAAGGAGAGAAGGCCTCAGCTCTGAGGCACCATTTATCAAGGGTGAGCGCCTCCACAAGGTGGCCAGCAGTTACAAATTAACCAGGCAGACAGGGAGGGCTTTACACTTGCTCATCCCCCAGTCTGTTGTCTGCAGGCTACCTTCAGACAGCTACATCTCTCAGAAAGTTCCTGTTAGCCTCAACAATAGGCCTTTAACAAGCTGAATTTACTATCCATGGATTGTGGGGATGTGGTCCTGAAGCTCCCCCTACCATCTGATCCTACCTCTCGGAAGATGATCTGAGGCCAAGATGGTTCTGGGCAACCAGTACACCAGCAACATCACAAATTTACATGTCTACCTTCCTTCCCATGATTAACAATTCAGTACAAACTCTGGAAATATGTTTCTTAATCTCAGTTTACAGCAAGTATGAAGTAACAAGTATGAAGTTAAGTTCAATCTTTTCAGCATAATGAATGCTTCCATTCTCTATCCTCACTTTTTTTTCTGCTGCCTATCATCGTTATTTTGAATCTCTCTGGAACCATGGAACAACAAAACAGTCTTCAAGTTGATAATTTAGCTGGATTGAAATGAGAATCTGTGAAATTCGTTGGTTAAGATTTAGCATCAAGTGATCTAGCAACCAGTCATTGTTTGCTCTTTATAAGATGATATTTTCTTGTTCACCCCAAGAGAAATGTAAGAAAATGTATGCCAGAATGCCTCTGTGGAATCTTTTTTAGTACACTGGTTAATAGATGTGTATTAAATCTTGGTGCATACTCTTTAATAAAGTCATCAATTTTCTACATTATTATTTTGTTGACTTTTATTCATAATGCTGGAAATGCATTTGTATGTTAATATGGAGCATTTATGCCATCTATTTTAAGAATGGCAGTAATCTGCTTAACATAAATGCATTAATGGCTTCAGAAGAATAAAAGGCAGTGTTTTCATATTATGCTTGCTGTTTGTCACCCACATTAAACAACATACCGTCAACTCATTCATTGTTCCTTTTTGAAAATAATCCCAAAATTTTGTTTCGTCGGTTTGGTTCTTTGCAATAACTAAGTACCCGAGCATCAGTTGAACAAATGTCTTTGAAGATGTTTTCTTTAACTATGTAACCCAGCTTACAATGATTGGGAAAGCTCTCCAGGCTAAACAATTTTCAAGGCATCAATAAAGGAATCGAGCAGAATATGTTCCGGGGAAACCAAGGTAGTCCCATTGATAGTGGTAGGGGTGTTTGTGGATACAGATACATTAAGATAGTCACAAGAAGTTAAGGTGTCCACTTTAAACAACATACGAAATAAGCATGCTGAACAATTTCAACTTCTGCACACAAGTGGCAGATAATGAGAAATACCTGGTTCTGAGGCATTCAAAGACAACACATTAAAGTATTAGCTAAGGACCTACCATATGGCAACAGAATTTACTCAGCATAAAATGTCAAAGCATAGTAATGAAGTCATGGTAATAAACAAGTCTCACTAATATGGTAGTATATTCTGGTTGGGCACATAACCATTTTAATGCAAGCTGAAAATGAACTGGGTAAAAATGAAGCAATGCTTAGCTGTTCCAGTTACCTTGTTCACAGTTTTCTTCATCACTGCCATCTAGACAATCAGTCTCTCCATCACAATGCCACCTGACAGGAATACAGTGGCCATGCTTACACTGGAATTGATCTTCTTTACATTTAATAACGCAGTCTTTCTGTTAATATAAATCACATGCAAGTTTTAACTTAATAACATTTGTCACCAATGGCATGTGGCTAATTACAATGGAGCCAAAAATTACAAAACCATGTTGCCAATCACATGTTAACAGTTTGGAAATATTTATGACAGACAAAATGTGTTTCTCTTTCTTCCCAATGTTTCTCCATTGGAATTGATAATATTTCACATAATCTTTGCTGGTTTATAAGAATAATCTATTTTGAGAGTTAGGTCTTGTTAGTGATTCAAGGAATTCTTTTAGCTAATAATTTTGGTTTTCAACATTAGGTATTTACAATTAATTACTAAAAGAATTTAAAACAAGAGGAAGTTTCTTTAGAAGAAAATTGTTTATATAAATTGGAACTTTCAATCATCAATGGTTGTTAAAGCAGAATAATTTATTTTATAGAGGAACTAAATGAAGAAAAATATCAACAAATAGAAAGCAAGCATGAGAGCGGGATTAAAGTAGATGGCTAAGTAATGTGGCACATCTGAATTTGTAGCATACTAAATTGACATTGTGCTGGGTTATCGTTTGTAAAGTGCCATTGGTACTGAGATATCACACTATGTACTGGACATACTGTGTGAGCCTACAGTGTCATAACCAAAGACCTATAAGGCGCATCACAGTTGAGCGTTTTATAAAATTGATTTGAGATACACATTTTTCGCAGAGCTCATGCCTAAAGATGTGCGAGTTAGGTGGATTGGCCATGCTAAATTGCCCAAAGTGTGCAGGGATGTGCAGGCTTGGTGGGTTAGCCATGGTACAGGGATAAGATAGGATGGCTGGTTTGTTTGGGATGCTTTTCAGAGGGTTAGTGTGGACTCAATGGGCTGATTAGCCTGCTTCCACTCTGCAGGGATTCTATGATTCTATGAAATAAAGCTTGCAAGAACAGTTAGTCGCACAGGTAGCAGCCCATGAGCACACATACAGATAGTATGCATTGAATTCAGAATGAGAAATTCACAAAACATGTAAAGAAATTTTGTACAGAATTATTTACGTACAGTAATACTTTCCTCATTTTCCATAGGAAACTTATTTATGCAGGAAAGTAGTGACTATAAAGAATCACAATATTTTATTTGAACATGTCATTTTATTAAAGCATCAGCCATAATGTACTAAGTGATTGAATGAGTCATAGAGTCATACAGCACAGAAACAGACCCTTCGGTCCAACTCATCCACACCGACCAGACATCCCAATCTGACCTTGTCCCATTTGCTGGAATTTGACCCATTAAAAAAAAACTGATCAGTCAGGGAATAGCAGAGCTTGACTTCCAGCACACTACTTCAGTGAGGTGTAACAAGTGTTAAAAGTGTGTGTGTTGACATTTAGAGGGAATCACATCTATGTGCATCATCTGGCTAAAGCTTATGTATTTATTAGCCAATCAGGGAAAGTTTTTCTTTCTTTGTTTTCTACACGTTTTTTCTGTCCACTGATGCTGCTAGACCTGTTGAGTTTCTTCAGTACTTTCTGTATTTATTTCAGATCTCTAACATTCACATATTTTGCCTTTATCGTTCAACCTGTGTTTGTTGCCTCTTCCAATGTAGTGGAAGAAGTTGGTTATAAATTGTTGTCTCTCACCGGATAAGTAGTGAGGATGAAGCACTGTTTAATCATATGAAGAAAGATGGCTTAGTGGACTTGAATATTAATCCAGAAACTCAGGTAATGTTCTGGGGACCTGGGTTTGAATCCCGCCACGGCAGCTGGTGGAATTTGAATTCAATAAATATCTGGAATTAAAAGGTCTAATGACGGTAATGAATCCATTGCCAATTGTCAGGGGAAAATCCCATCTGGTTCACTACTGTCCTTTAGGAAGGAAACTGTCATCCTTACCTACATGTGACTACATGTGACTCCAGACCCACAATGATGTGGTTGACTCTTAACTGCTCTATGGGCAATGAAGGTTAGCCTAGCCAGCAATGCCCTCATCCTCTTTTCATTTAAAATGAATTTTAAAAAATCCCTCTGAACCCTTCCTATTCAAATTCCCATCTGGATGCCTTTTAACTGTTCTAACAGTACCCACCTCCACCACTTCCTCTTGCAGCTCGTGCTACACATGCTCCACCCACTGCATGACAAAGTTACCCCTCGGATCCTTTTTAAATCTGTCCCCTCTCAGCTTAAACCTACGTCCTCTGGTCTTGGACTCCTGGGAAAAAGACCTTGGTTCTTCACCCTATCCATGCCCCTCATGATTTTTTATAAACCTCCATCAGGTCACTCCTCAGCCTCAGCCTCAGCCTCCAACATTCCAGTGAAAGAAAATCAATCAATCAGGTCCCCCCTCAATCTCCTTTTTTCTAATGAAAACAATCCTAACCTACTCAACCTCTCTTCATAGCTAGCACCTTCCATACCAGGCAACATCCTCGTAAACCTTCTCTGTACCCTCTCCAAAGCTTCCACATCCTTTTGGTAATGTGGCGACCAGAATTATACACAGTATTCTAAATGCGGCCGAACCAAAGTCTTGTACAATTTTAACATGACCTGCCAGCTCTTATACTCAATACCCCGTCCGATGAAGGTAAGCATACCATATGCCTTCTTGACCACTCTATCCACCTGTGCAGCCACCTTCAGGGTACAATGGACCTGAACTCCCAGATCTCTCTGCTCATCAACTTTTCCCAAGGGTCTTCCGTTTACAGTATAGTTCGCTCTAGAATGAGACCTCCCAAAATGCATCACCTCACACTTGCCCGGATTGAACTCCATCTGCCACTTCCCCGCCCAACTCTCCAGTCTATCTATATTCTCCTGTATTCTTTGACAATCCCTTATGCTTTCTGCTACTCCCCCAATCTTCGTGTCATCTGCAAACTTACTGATCAGACCACTTATGCCCTCTTCCAGATCATTTATGTATATCACAAACAACAGTGGCCCCAGCACTGATCCCTGTGGAACACCACTGGTCACCTTTCTCCATTTCGAGAAACTCCCTTCAACTACTACTCTTTGTCTCCTGTTGCTCAACCAGTTCTTTATCCACCTAGCTAGAACACCCTATATACCATGTGACTTCACTTTCTCCATTAGTTTACGATAGGGAACCTTATCAAACACCTTACTAAAGTCCATGTAGATGACATCTACAGCCCTTCCTTCAGCTATCAACTTGGTCACTTCCTCAAAGAACTCTATTAAGTTAGAAAGGCATGATCTCCCCTGCACAAAACCATGTTGCCTATCACTGATAAGCCCATTCTTTTCCAAATATAAATAGATTCTATCTCTCAGTACCTTCTCCAGCAACTTTCCCACCACTGATGTCAGGCTTACTGGTCTGTAGTTACCTGGAATATCCCTACTACCCTTCTTGTACAGGGGGACAACATTAGCAACTTTCCAGTCCTCCGGCACTTCACCTGTGTTTAAGGATGCCACAAAGATATCTGTCAGGGCCCCAGCTATTTCCTCTCTCGCCTCCCTCAGCATCCTGGGATAGATCCCATCCGGTCCTGGGGATTTGTCCACCTTAATATCCTTTAGCCCACCCAACACATCTTCCCTCCTTATGTCAACGTGATCCAGAGTAAACAAACTTCTATCTCTAATCTCAACATTCATCATGTCCCTCTCCTCAGTGAACACTGATGCAAAGTAATCATTGAGAATCTCACCCATTTTCTCAGGTTCGACACAAAACCTTCCTTCCTTATCCTTTAGTGGACCAACCCTTTCTCTAGTTACCCTCCTGCTTCTTATATATGAATAAAAGGCCTTGGGATTCTCCTTAATTCTGTTCGCTAAAGTTATTTCATGACCCCTTTTAGCCCGCTTGATTCCTCGTTTAAGATTGGCCCTACTCTCCCGATATTCCTCCAAGGACCGTTCTGTTCTTAGCTGCCTGGACCTTATGTACGCTTCCCTTTTCCTCTTGGCTAGTCGCACTATTTCTCCTGTCATCCACGGTTCACGAATCTTTCCTTTCCTATCCCTTGTTTTCAAAGGGACATGCCTATCCTGCACTATCTTCAACCTATCTTTGAAAGCCTTCCACATATCAAATGTGGACTTCCCTTCAAATAGTTGTCCCCAATCCACATTTCCCAGCTCCTGCCGAATTTTGATATAATTGGCCTTGGCCCAGTTTAGTATTCTTCCCTTAGGACCACTCTCGTCTTTATCTATGAGTATTCTAAAACTCACAGAATTGTGGTCACTATTCCCAAAGAAAAACCCCACTGCAACTTCTACCACCTGGTCTGGCTCATTCCCCAACACTAGGTCCAATATGGCCCCTTCCCTAGTTGGACTATTGACATACTGCTCTAGAAAACTTTCCTGGATGCTCCTTACAAATTCTGCCCCATCCAGACCTCTGACACTAAGTGTATCCCGGTCAATGTTGGGAAAATTAAAATCTCCCATCACCACCACCCTGTTACCTCTACATCTTTCCATAATCTGTCGACCTATTTGTTCTTCTACCTCACGCTCACTGTTGGGAGGCCTGTAGTACAGCGCCAACAATGTAACTGCACCCTTCTTATTTCTCAGCTCTACCCATAATGCCTCACTGCTCAAGCCCTCCATAGTGCCCTCCTTTAGCACAGCCGTGATATCATCCCTGACCAGCAATGCAACTCCTCCCCCACTTTTACTTCCCTCCCTGTCCTGTCTGAAGCATCTATATCCTGGGACATTTAGTTGCCAATCATCCCCTTCCTTCAACCAAGTCTCTGTGATCGCAATAATGTCATACTCCCAGGCACTAATCCAAGACCTAAGTTCGTCTGCCTTACCCACTATACTCCTTGCATTAAAGTATATGCACTTCAGACCACCAGTTCCTTTGCGTTCATCTGCTCTCTGCCTACTCTTCCCCTTGGTAATGCTAACTTCATGATCCTTACAGTCTTTAGTTTCCACCTCACTGTCTACTAGTCTTCTCCTCTGGTTCCCAGACCCCTGCCACATTAGTTTAAACCCTCCCCAACAGCCCTAGCAAAAACTCCCCCTCGGACACTAGTTCCAGTCTGGTTCAGGTGTAGACCATCCAATTTGTAATAGTCCCACCTTCCCCAGAATCGGTCCCAGTGTCCCACAAACCTGAACCCCTCCCTCCTACACCATCCCTCAAGCCACGTGTTCATCCTGCCTATTCTTTCATTTCTACCCTGGCTAGCACGCGGCACTGGTAGCAACCCTGAGATCACTACCTTTGAGGTCCTCCTCTTTAACTTCTCTCCTAGCTCCCTGAATTCTGCTTTCAGGACCTCATCTCGTTTTTTACCCATATCATTGGTGCCTATATGCACCACAACAACTGGCTGTTCACCCTCCCTTTTCAGAATGTTCTGTAGCCGATCTGTGACATCCCTGACCCGAGCACCTGGGAGGCAACATACCATCCGGGACTCCTGTTTTCGGCCACAGAACTGCCTATCTACTCCCCTTACAATAGAATCCCCTATGACTATGGCCCTATGAGTCTTTTTCCCGCCTTTCTGAACAGCAGTGCCTGCCATGGTGCCATGATCCGGGCAACTGCTGCCCTCCCCTGGTGAGCCATCTCCCCCAACAGTATCCAAAACGGTATACCTGTTTTGGAGGGAGATGACCGCAGGGGACACCTGCACTGCCTTCCTGCTCTTTCTCTGCCTTTTGGTCACCCATTCACTGTCTTCCTCAGCAAGCCTAATCTGCGGTGTGACCAATTCACTAAACGTGCTATCCACGACCTTCTCAGCATCGCGGATGCTCCACAGTGAGTCCACCCACAACTCCAGAGCCGTCATGCGGTCAAACAAGAGCTGCAGCCGGACACACTTCCTGCAAGTGTAACAGTCAGGGACGTCAGTCACGTCCCTGATCTCCCACATCAAGCATGAGGCACATGCCACGGGTCTGATGTCCCCTGCCATTGTAAGCCTTAGCTCTGACTCAACTAACTGATACCAAACAATGCACTTAAATATGTTAAAAAAAACCTTACCTTGCGGAGTCTTTTTCTTCTGGTTAGAGGAGGAGGGTGGGAGGGAGATGCTACACGTGTAGCATCTCGGGTTTAGCTGCTGCCCAAATATATACTAATTCCTTACCTTCCTCACAACCTCCTGGTCTCTAACGTCACCTCCGCTCCGTCTCCCGCCGCTCCCGGTGAGGAGAAAACCGCTCGCCGCTCGAGGTAAGTTTTTAAACCGTCTTACCTTTCCTCTCTTGCTTCCCTCAGTAACCCGGGATAGATTCCATCCGGACCTGGGGACTTGTTCGTTTAGAATACCCAACACTTTCCCCCTCCTTATGCCGACTTGACTTAGAGTAATTAAACATCTATCCTTAACCTCAACATCCGTCATGTCCCTCTCCTCAATGAATACCGAAGCAAAGTACTCATTAAGAATCTCATTCATTTTCTCTGACTCACTGCCCAAGTATATCAGTTCACTCACCTTCCCAGAACGCAATTCGAACGCTCCCACTCAGCTCTGCTCCTGAAATGAAGAACTTACCTTCGCGCAGGCCCCTGATCCTCACTCTCACCGCTCCCGCTGCTGCTGCAAAAATGGAGGCCGTTGATTCCACGTGGTAAGTATTTAAATGAAGAACTTACCTTCGCGCAGGCCCCTGGTCCTCGCTCTCACCGCTCCCGCTGCTGCTGCATTGTAACAATTCTGTAAATCCCTGCCCCATACGTTCATCACATTTTTAAGCAAAGAGGAATTTTCTATCATCAGGCTAATAACTGCCTTTTACATGTTTCAGCTTGTCTGATCTATTTTACTTTAAATTGGCATACTTAGATTCAGAATTCCTTCTAAGTTGCCTCCTTTGAAGGATTTAGAGAGCTCTAGTTGTCCACTCAACCTCATAAGCCAATTCTCTGGCATTTGGATTTAGCCTGCAGTTTTTTTTCTGTGTCAACTTCAGTGTTTTAACATTTCTCTTTTGGCTTGATGACTGGAGCTAGCATTCAAGCTCTATTTTGACGATACTCTAAGTTTTAACACGATATCTCCAAAATCGATTCAACTTACTAAACAAACTGGTTCAGCATTCCATTAATTTTTGTCAATTGCTGTGTTACAGTGGCTGCGAATGTCAAGTGTCACATCTGTCACTAACTCTAAATCACTTCCAATTTCTTCCTTAGCTATTTCAACACCCTAAATAGAATAAATGTGCTGCCAATTTTTTGCTCAAATCTGCAATAAATTACATTTAACTGCTCTGAATTTCATCTAGCAGAGAGGCGCCTTCTTATACATTTTATTGAGATCATTTTGTTGTTCTCTGACTCCTGTACACTCAACATCCAACTTGGACTGCTTCGGTTTTATACTGCCTGTAATTTTGGTCAATTCAATTTGGATCGATTCCAATATTCACTGTTTGAACTTTGAAACACCAAGAATGAACTATTCTTACACTTGTATGTCACTGTGTAAATATATCATTGATCATCATTCCAGGTCAGGTTTTCACCTCTCCGCCTCTTTCCTCCTTGAAGATACTTCTAAATATCCACCTATTTGACTAGCTTTCAGTATCTGACCTAATATATCTTTTCAATCAAACTGGGAGTGAAGTAGATCACCAGCCCAATGCTCTTCGTCCACCAGTCAAGAATAACAAGGCTGGTATGATTATTCCACATTCCTGTCCACCTTTGATAATCTATCACCTCCCCATTCATCAAAGAATTCACTGACACATCTCTGTCTCCACCACCTTTTGAGGAGGAGAGTTCCAAACACTCACAACACTGTATAAGCAATAAACATTCTCCTCATCGCTGTCTTAAATGGGTAACCCTTTATTTCTAAACAGTGATCCCTAATTCTAAAAATCACTGACAGGAGAAAATATCCTTTCCAAGTGCATCCTGTCAAGACCCATCAGGATCTTATATGTTTCAATTTGTTACCTCTCATTCTTCTAAACTGCAGCAGATACAAATCCAGTCTGTCCAACCTCCTAATATTTCATCACAAGACCATTCACTTATTCGAAATATTTGACCAGTGGACCTTCTCTGAGCTGCTTCTAATTGCATTTACATCCTTCCTTAAATTAAGAGACCAATACTGTACATAATACTCCAGATGTGATCTCCCCAATGTTTTGAATAGCTGAAGCATATTCTCTGTACTTTTGTATTCAATTCCCTTTGCAATAAATTGCCACATTCCGTTAGCTTTCCTAAGTACTTGCATTTTAACCGGCTGTAATTCAGGCACTAAGACATCCAAACATGTCTGCTTCTAATAGCTTTGGAATCTTTCACCATCTTGATAATATGTGCCTCTTTAAATTTCCTGTCAAAGTGGACAATTTTACAGTATCCAACATTATACACGGTTTGATCATTTACAGTTTAGAGCTCTTCGCAGCCTCTCTATGACCTCTTCGTGAATTTCATTGCATGGTTCAATGTCAATTTCTTTGATAAGACTCCTGAGAAATGCATTATGACATTTTATTTACTTTAAAAGTGTTATTTTAATGCATATTGTTGCTGGGAATGAACACAACATTCGGTTAGAACTTAATCACAGCAGCATTCATGGAGAGAGAGCAAGCTAACGTTTCAAATCTAGACGACTGATGACAGAGCTTTGAGGGAAAAGTCACCCAGACTTGTGTTCTGAGGAAGGGTCACCAGATCCGAAATGTTAACTCTGATTTTCTTCTTAATAGATGCTACCAGGCCTGCTGAGCTTTTCCAGAAACATCTGTTTTTGTTTGTGATTCCCAGCACTTTTTGTTTTCAGTTCAGAATCCAGCATCTGCAGTACTTTGCCTTTCATGTGGGCTTTCTCAATGTTATATAGAAAAATCAGTATACCACATTAAACCTCAAAGGGACCATGGTGGGTGCCAAACAGGTTGTCCCTTTCTGAAGCCATGCTACTGCTAATTAAAAATTTATCTTACAAGTAACCTGCATATCCACTCTTGCTGATCAGTTCGAAAGGTGAAAAGCTCAGCTTTGGCAGGTGTGTAAATGGGCAATAGTGAATTACTTCAATGCAATGAAAAGTCATGTGGCCAAACCAGTACAGCCTATTCTTTCTATGCCCCTGACAAAAGTGAAAATTCTATTGAATTACTTGCCATTGGCAGGTGCCTAATGGGCATTATTTTACCATGTTACCTTTCAAATTATGGGTCTTCTATTAGTCTGTCTACTGAGTCTTACTCAGCATTTATCAATCATTATATGATTTCAACCACCTCTATATAAATCCATTCCATATTTCTTTTTGTATCGTTGGATCTTGGTGATTACCTTCCTGGATGATCCCATCAGCTAGATAGGTAATGTGGGAAATAATGACACCCGTGACTTGGCCTGGGAATAGATCACTTAAAACATGGTATACCAGTCTAGATAAACAGTAACACTGAATTCTGAATGTCGACATTTAAACTTCTGAATATCAGTGGCAATTAATGGAGGAGACAGGTCACGTACACTAGATATAAAATTGGGAATTTCCCCCATTTGACATCTTTTCAGGAAATCTGACTAAATTCAGTGATAATTTGTGAAATAGTGGGTCTTCCCCTGAATCAAGGAAACCGGGATGGAAATTCCATCCATCGTGAGCTGCCAGACAATCAGAGGTCGGTAGACATTCATTGTTCGATAATGTCATCAGGGAGCTGATGGTTGCCCCTGCTGATGCACCCACCTAAGGCTAAGACTCTCAGACAACAAGGTTTGGTTTGAATAGATGATTTATTTATTGTCACATATATCATGAAGATACAGTGAAAAGTGCTTTGTCACTAAAATTCAGCACCACTTTGAGTTACAATAAGAACAAAAAGAAACTACTTAAATAGGAGTTCAGCTTTTGTTCAAATTGGCATCTCAAACATCGCTTCAGGGCTTCTGTGCGGTCTCTGCAAGGTGCCCTGGTTCTCAAGGAGTCCTCTTACAAGAACGGCAATGATGACACCAAAGCCTCAGGTGACCCTGGCTCGGATGCCATCTCACTGACACCGCCAAGAGTCCAGGCTCTTGGCCTTTTGCTGCCAGGAGTCCCCACTCCACGCACCCCCACCATTTCCAAAAGTCCACACTCGGGGCCTACTGCAACCAGGTGAAGAGGCTTCTGGCCTACTGCCGTCAGGAGTCCAGGCTCTAGGCCTATCACCATTGGGAGTCCATGCTCCGTGCCTACTGCCACCGGGACTCCAGGCTCTAGGCCCACTGCTGCCAGGAGTCCAGGCTCTGGATGTACCAGTACCAGGAGTCCCTGCTCTGGGCACACTAAGAGCCCAGGCTCCATGCCTACTGCTGTAGGAGTTTAGGCTCTGGGCCTTACGCTGCCAGAGTCTCAGTCCATGCCACCAAGGCTGCAGCCACTTCCCCATGGACAGCACTCCAGCCTCAAAGATGAAGAAGAAAAGAAGAAACAAAAAAAAATGAAAAGTACATCAAGAAAACAATGCTGCCGCCGTGGAGCGGAAGGCTCTGATGAGGCTGAACACTACCTCCTCAGAAGTTACTTCTTGGAAAATAGGTATCATTCTGATAAATGTGCACTGGTCTCTTTTAAGACCAATCTATCCTTGCTAAAGTGTGGTGCCAGGAACTGCAGTCAGGACTCTCGGTACAGTCTGTCCAATCTTTTTAGAGCTGAATCATGACTGCAGCTATTGAAAGGCATCCCCTTAAAAGTCCAGGTAGCTTTCACACACTGATGATCTGCTTCATAATGTTCTTGGTGGGCCCATGGATTTTAACACACACCCGCTGCCCTTGTGTAGTCCTGTGGAAACGGGAAGACCATCAATCAGGTAAAGAGGGACTACTACTTTGTGTTTCTGAACAGTGACCCTCTTGGAGACCAAGGCCCAATAGGAAAGGCAGGTTGCCTGAGAATAAAGACATCATGGCTGCTGCCAGCTAGTGGCATCCTTCTTTGCTATGAACCATTCTGTGATTCTAAAATAATTGTTAGAAGAATGATTGGAGAGAAGAAATTTTTTTTTGCAGTGAGTTGTGATTTGGAAGACACTGCCTGACAGAATTAGGTTCAGTCATACATTTGAAAGGGAGACTGGAAAAACACTTGGAAAGAGAGAGGAAATTCAGGGCCCAGGGAAAGACTAGATAAGGGGTCTAATCAGATTGCACTTTCAGAGCGCTGCTACAGGTATTGATAGGCTGAATGGCCATCACTAAGCTGTATGATTATATGAATTTTGTATTCTCTGACTGGTTAATAGGTAACTGGCCATAGTCTATAAAGGACCCTCCATTCGGGGGGCATGGTGGTTCAATTCCAGCTTCGAGTCACTATCTGTTTGGAGTTTCCACATTCTCCCTTTGTCTTTGTGGGTTTCCTCTGGGTGCTCCAGTTTCTTTTCACAGTCCAAGGATGTGCAGATTAGGTGGATTGTCCATGCTAAACTACCCACAGTGTCCAGGGATGTGCAGGCTAGGTGATTTAGCCATGAGGATTGCAGGATTACAAGGGGGGGTCTAGGTGGGATGCTCTTCAGAGGGTTAATGTGGACTCAATGGGCTGAATAGCCTACTTCCACACTGTGGGGATTCTATAATTTGAGAGAGAATATTGGTACATGTATGTATTTATATCAATTTTAAATTACATAGCTTTAGGGTGACTACATCATGAATTTCCACAGCAGTTACAGAGACTAAATGTATGCTGTTGGTGTCATTCTGTTTTACATGGCAGACAACTCAGTTAACCCACCAGCACATTTATTGGCTATTATAATGAACTATACGGTATGAGGATCAATGATATTACCTGAGTCTACATTAAATGACTAGTGTGATTTTGATTATTCTTTAGAAAAGACAAAATAAAATCTACCAGAAAAATAATGTTTAATGAATTATTAATAGCGTTTGTATTGACAAATTTACCGATTTATGCAATAAATAGTTTCATTTTGCTTGAGTGAATGGAAATAAACAGTGCATTCCAGTGACCAGAGAATACAAGTGCTTCAGACTTTGACAAACATTGCTGCCAGCTTGAAAGATTGCTCAGAACTTACATCATGGAATGATTAACAGATACTGAAATGCTAATTATCTATCCATGCCACATGACATGGAATAGATTCAAAAGTATTTTCTGATGTGCCTATGGTGTATCTATCAAAATGAGATAGACCAGAGGGTATTTAATTGGGCATTTTTATTGTTGCTAGATGTGACACGGTGGCTCTGTGTGTAGCACTGCTGTCTCACAGCACCAGGGGCCTTGGGCGACTGTTGGTGTGAAGTTTGCCTCATGTCCGCATGGGTGTCTATCAGGCATTCCAGTTTCCTCCCACAAACTAAAGGCGTGCAGGTTAGATGGACTGGCTATGTTAAATTGACCATAGTATTCAGGGATGTGCAGGTGAGGTGAATTAGTCATGGGAAATGCAGGGTTACAGTGATAGAGTGGGGGAGGGGGGGTGTCAACTTGATGGGCTGAATGGCGTGTTTCCACATTGTAGGGATTCTATGACTTCATGTCTCTATGGGGCTGAAACAATGATTCCACAAGGTGAAAAAATAAGATTTTTCAAGATGGTAAACAGAATCTATGGTGGAAGATGTTGAATTCCACATCAGATTGGTGCGGCTGTACACGATTAAGCTAAAATGTATAGTTTTGCGGGCTTCAATTGTCACTTATAGCTCATTACATTGTTGGCTTTCATTTAAGAAAGACCATGGATAATATAAAGGACAGGGTAAGCTGCAGCACTCTCATATATGAGTATACGCACAACGACCAGGAGTAGGCTATTTCGGTCCTCAAACCTGCTCCACCACTCAGTAAGATCATGGCTGATCAGATTGTAACCTTAACTCTGCATTCCCATCTACTCCTGAATAGCCTTTCACCCAATTCCATCGCAAGAATCTTTCGAACTCTACCTTAAAAATATTAAAGAATGTTGTATCCACCATTTGAATTCTAAAGACTCATGACTCCCTGAGAGACAGAATTTTGTTTCATCTCTGTTTTAAATGGGTGACTCCTGATTTTTAAATAATGACCAGTGGTTCTTGATTCTCCCGACATCAGGTTATAGCCTACCTGGATGCTCACCGCATCCACAGCCTTCCATTTTTGCACTTTTTCCCCTCAGCCAGAGATAACAGGCTCATTTTAGTAACTTCACCTGATAAAGAGGCAGTGCTTCGAAAGCTTGTGATTTCAAATAAACCTGATGGGCTATAACCTGGTCTTGCATGACTTCTGACTTTGTCCACCCCAGTCCAACACCGGCACCTCCACATTTTGATTCTCCCATTTGTGAACCAACTCTATTCGTCTACCTTGTCAAAACATCTCAGGGTCTTATCTGTTTCAATCAAGTTATCTTTTACTTTGCTAAACTCCAACAGATACAGACCTAGCCAGTCCAAACGTTCTTCAGAAAACAGCTCACTTATTCTACATATTAGTTTGGTAAACCTTCTCTGAACTACTTCCAACACTTTTACATTTTTCCCCAAATAACATGACTAATATTGTACACGGTACTCCAAATGTGACCATACTAGTGTCCCACATAACTAAAACATAGCTTTCTAATTTTGTATTAAATTTCCCTTGTAATAAGCAATAACATTTTATCAGCTTTCCTAATCACATACTGTACCTGCTGACTAATCTTTTATGATTCATGTACTAGAACAACCAAATCCTTTTGCATCTCAGAGCTCTGTAATCGTTCACCAATTAGATAATGAGTTTCTATTTTATTCTCTCTGCCAAAATGGACAAGTTCACTTATTCTTATGTTATATTGTATTTGCCACATCTTTGCCCACTCATTTCACTGACAAATGGGTGGAACCTTACAACAATCTGAGTGATATGGGCTCCGGTGAGATGTGTGGCAGATTCAGGTGACAATTTCCGTGATGCCCATTTCAATTTTAGGAGCAACTCACACTAACTTTTATGCTTTCCACAAGGGGTGTGGCAAGATTCCCAGCAGGCCATTGGATGGTCATTGTTCATTAAATGCCTTGTGAGTGGTCCAACACATCTCATTAACATTCAGCCTCCCAGCTTACCAAACTTGCCAAACAAGCTCGATGTCGGGAAAATGTGATCAGGAGACCAGCGTGAGCAACTGAAGGATTCAGCTTGCCCCTTGCTCCTAACGAACTCTATGCTCGAAACCAGACATCAACACCTCAGGGAATGTTCTACAAACACTAGCCACACATGGCCACATCCATGGACACTGACATCCAACATGTATCAACCTCCCTGAATTTTCATGGCACATGTGAGATCCACTTAGAGGATGCTTCTGCACTTCAATGCTTCACATAAGGCTGCACTGTCAACTATCACTATAATGCAGCAGCAAGGACACTTCGCACCTCAGGTGGACCAAGATGTGTTTCCAGCGTCTTTGCTCATTGCCATAGTGCACACTCACCTTTAGTCTACCTGGATGCTCACCGCATCCAAGGTCTTGCATTGCCTTACCTTGCCTTTTTGTGTTTTGCCCCCTCAGCCAGAGATACTCAGCCTAATTTAATGACCGTCATGTCTTGTCATTTAGCACATACACAGAGTCAGAAAGCTTGCCATAGTGTCAGCAGGCTGCTGTCAAGTCAAGGGTGATATCGGTGGGGTAGCCAGAGTCAGCGTCCTTTCCATATAAGGGGTAAGCAGCTGAATGTTGAGCAGCCCACTGTTCATCTTGACTCACTGTGTTATTCTGGACTATTTTGCTCCTCATATTAAGTCAGAAGCAGGTATTATAGATGATGGAAGTGGGTGACACAACTATTCCTGTTGGTGAATGCGGGGAGGTGCTCTGGTCGAGTGATTAGGCAGTGATGAGGAAGGGCATGCATGGTTAATTGTATCAGGGGTTGGGGTGGGTAGTAGTGAGTGACAGGGTGCCTCAAATGAAGGTACAGAATCTTGTTTTACCTTGCAACCTCAGCATTGACAGTCTTTCTCACTGACAATGTGGAAATTGCACAGCAGCCAACCATCTGAGTGAAATGATCACTTAGACAGCCAGCTCATTGTCCCTAATTATGTATGTGCTTAATTATGCACACATTGCCTAAAATTAAGGACTGACATCTTTTGAAGAAAAGCCTGGCTAATGTTTTTGGCTATCATTAGGGGACAATTGATTGAGTTCAGAGCTAGGTTACTTGACAGAAAATTTTTTTCAACATGCAATGGCTGTTAACAGTTTCTCTTCAGGCTATGGAAAGAATGAAGAAAATAATTTTTAGGTTGCAATAGAACTCTATTCTCTGTTAGCTGACTACTGGGCAATGTTGAAATGTTGAAGGCAGTCAGGGAAATTTCAGTCTGTCACATATCATCCTAAATGCAGGGTTGCATGGCAACAAATAGCATGAACACTCAAACAAAGAGACGTTGGTCAAGATTTTGTTTTAAACTATAAATTATTAACCATTAAAATAATTAGTAGCTAGTTAGAAAGCTACTGTTTCAATTTTCAAAGGTGATGCAAGTAATTTTTGATTGCTAATAAAAACCACTCAACTAAAATTATGAAAATTTGTACTGTTGGTTCACTGACCTTAGTACTAAAATTCATTAATTTGTCCAACTTCAAGAAGTTTTTTTCAAGAAAGGCAGCAGGTGGCAGCCTACAGCTAGCAATATGAACACTGTAACAAATAAAACCATGCGATCCTGGTCAGCTAGAATCCAGTTGATAAACTCCTGATGCATAGTCGGTTCCATCATGACGTTAAGTGTAATCTTCTATTATTGACAAAGAACTACCATTAACTCTGGTCCTATTACAGTCTACTACTATCCCTGGTTGCTTTGTTAATAGTGATCCACTATCAAATCCAATCTTCCTCAGCACAAAGTACCAAGAGTCAGAAAATATATCCTTTGGAAGGTAGCGTCAAGATTGACAATTATCCTGTGTTTCACCTTATTCCTGCTATCACATTTTTTTTCAATTAAATGCAATGGCAGATGTGAAAATTTTGAACTTTGTTCATTTGAATTACAAAAGATAGTTTTCTATTCCAAATTTTTGGTGCATGGAAAAATTATTTCAGACAAAGTAAAATAGGCTTTTGCAGATAATAGTATTGGGAGAAAATTTAGCTGATCAGTTAAGAGTACTGTACGATATTATCAAGCAGTAACCAGGAGGTGACTGAAAACCATGTTGAAAATATGGAGGTACTTAAAGGTGAAAGACTTCAGTGCTGCAGATGAAGTGGTTTAACAGGTCAGTCGAGGCAGCAGCAGTTTCTATCAGAAATGCCAGAGTGAGAGGTGGGCAAAATGCACAGAAGGTCAAAGTCAGATGATTGGGAGGAGATGCAAAGCTGGAGATGCTGCTGAGGGAAGGCAAAGTCAGGACACAGAAATGTTTGGTAGAAGGCTTTAAATGTAATACCTTGTGAATTAGGGGGTCATTTCAGATCAGCGAGGAAAAAGTGACAGATTTTAGTGCAACAACAGGTGGTTGTTGAATTTTGAACAAGTTGACATTTATGGACAGGTCAAGGAGGACATTGAAGAAATTCGGCTTCAAGCAAATTAAAGAGTAAATTAAGGAGTTCCTAACAGCATGTGTGTTACAGCTGAAAAAAAGGAATACTTTTGCAGAGCTGGATATTTCCTGTCTTGTCATGTGTGTGGAGTTCTGAAGTCTAAACTGGATTTGAAGAGTACAAAAGCAGAGTTATAACCAGCCTAGGGCTGAGTATGGGGCAGAGAATTAGAGATTACGATGGGGACGAATCTATCAATGTTTATTTTTCTAACATTTAATTGGAAGGACATTCCATACGTTCATGTTTTCCTGTTTGGCAGGGAGTCTGATAGCACAGAGAGTAAAGAAAAGTGGTGGAGGAGAACAGCTAATGTCCTTAGAATAAACATGAAAGTGTATTCAATGCCTATGGTTAGGATAGAATGTAGATAAGGATGAAGATGGAAAGGATAAAGCAGACAATTCTGGATGACCATCAGAATGCATGGGCTGATTAGCAACCGAATTTGGATTTGTTTCATTTGGACAGATTGGAGGAAATTTCATGAGTGCAGTTCCATGGAACTGAACAGATGGGATATGCTCACATATACACAGATAGCTGTTGCTATCTTTGGCCAGGGCAGTCACAATGTGCCGTTCTGAGGAAGGGTCACTCGACCCGACCTGAAACGTTAACTCTGATTTCTCTCCACAGATGCTGTCGGACCTGCTGAGCTTTTCTACTTTTGTTTCAGTCACAACATGCATTGTATAAATTGGAATTAGATATAAATTGGATTCTGTTGATTTTGTACATGGGCATATAGCTGGGGAGACAGTCATAATTTGAAAAACCAAAATATTGCAGATGCTGAGAATCGAAAATAAAATAAAAATAATGCCGGAAACACTCAGCAGGTCCGACAGCACCTATAGAGTAAAGAACAGAGTTAACATGCTGAATTTTCCTGGTCCTGTGGAGATTGGTTTGATGGCAGGACTTGGAGCAAATTCAGAAAGAACTGAAATACAGGCAGAAGGTGCTGGAGAATCTCAGCAGGCCTGGCAGCATCTGCAAAGACAGAATCTGAATTAACACTTTGAGTCCAACAAAAGATCGATGACCTGTCCTGACCTGTCCTTGCCTCTGAACATTCTTGATGAAATGAGGGTGAGTGCGGCAGAGACAACCAGGCTGGTCGCAACAGGTAGCCAATCAGGCCCAATAATGTAACAATTAAAGAGAACTACCACTACTAGGATCTTCCTTATTGATCAGCATATTGAGTATTTTAGCTCATGTTGGCAAATGGGACTAGATTAATTTAGGACATCTGGTTGGCATGGACAATTTGAACTGAAGGAACTGTTTCGTGCTGGACATCTCTATGACACAATGGCAACTGGGCTTCCATTGAGGTCTGAGCCCAGCAATAAATTGCCAGACTGGGCTGCCATAATGTCTCCCGTCTATCGCCTCAACACAAGCCTGCTGACCTGTGACAGCCACAGTACCAGCCTCAGGCCATGCTGGGGAAGAAGTTGACCTGTGGAAAGGATCATCTGACAGCAGTGGCCTTGAGAGATGTTTACCTTTTATAAGTCTGAAGACAGTGCCTTCATTTTGAGATGCTATTGTCTCCAGCATGTCTGAAGAATATCTACTTGTCGTCACGGGGAGCCTAGCCAGACACTGGGTCTCAGAATTCACTAGCCCACCCACCATCCATAATTACAAGGCTTCCATAGACACCTTCTTAATTCACTATCTCCGACCACACCAGAAGTAATATCCTGTGAAGACCACCATTGGGTTTCCCTCACTAAAAGGTTTATTAATGGAAAGATGAAATACTGGATTCATACTGCATGCAAACAATGGATCAACTGTTATGTTCTATAACCTGGATAAAGTCATGAAAGAAAACTTACTTCATCTGAACTATCAGAGCAATCATAATCTCCATCGCATCTCCATCTGGCTGCAACACAACGACCATTTGCACAGGTAAACTCATTCATCGAGCAGGAGCGAAGTGCTAATGTTTAAAAGAAAGAAAGTAAAATGTTTTAATTTAATAATTAATGTAATTCTATGGTAGAATTGGTCAAGCACCAAATGCAAAATTTCTCACACCATTTTAAATTTCACAACTATATTAGTTTCAGTGAAAGTTGAATGAACCAAAATATCAAATCACTGAAGGTATTTGAGTTTTGACAACATATTATGCATGAGTATATATGCAATTACCAAAACTTCAGAAGCTGTTTTAAAACCAATAAATGGTCTGAATTTTAATTTAGATGATCAGAAAAGTGGCCGAGTACAGAACTTGAAAAGAATTTCAAAATCTTGATAGATGTTAATAATGCTCAGATTACCATTACTGTAAGCATACAGACAGATAACTTTTAACAAGATTGAAGAATGCCCCAGCAAGTGACCAAAATAACTGTACAACACAATTTTGGGTTTCAAGAATAACACACGAAAATCAACTTTGAACAAACATTATTTTTCAAGCAACTAATACACTAAATTAGGGAACAAGTACTTTCCCCACTAACTGCTTATTACGACCAAAAGCTATGTTTATACATGACTCCAGAGTGGGGTATCAATTTTGAAAGGAAATAATCATGGATGCTTTAAAGAAAGACATATGGTCAGGTAGAATTTAGGCTTTGTAATTTGGTTAATCAGGAGAATCTAACTATTACGCATGCCAACATGAACATTTATCTCACTATCAACGGCACTGAAAGCAGAACGTCCAGCAATTTTTGACAATGGTGCCTGTGGGATCTTGCTCTGCACAATTTGGCATTTCAATGCAACAACAGCCGCACAATAGACCAATATTTCTGGCTGCAAATTGTTTTTATGCTGTCCTAAGTGCATGACATAAATATAAGCTGTTTATTTCAACAGTACTGTTTTCTCAATCAAACAAAGTTATTTCAAATAAAAGTATATTTTGACAAAGAGTATAATATACCAGGAAGGTATGATGTAGATGAACCATCTTGGTCTTTATTAGGTGATTGCCCTATATTACAAAACCCATAGAGACAAGTAATTATTATTGTGGTGCTTGAATGTCCAAGCAAGCTATCAAAACAATTAATGATGGGATTCCTCATTTTAAGATTTACTGTGACTAGCCTGCACGCCCTCACCGCATCCCACCCCCCCACCCCGGTCAGGTATTCAGCATCCCTCCTAACCTTCCACTCTTGATGCTGAACGTTCTGTACTCAACAACAGCCTCAGCTATATCATTCTGCATCCTCACCGTAACGAATTTCGGGCATGACATGACACCAAACTCTTCTTCCACCGTCTTTGCCTCAGTGCTCATTTCTTTGGACAAGAGGCCTCTCCCCGTCCCACAGACCCTTTTGCCCAACTCCAACACTCTCCCTCCATCTGGACCCCTCCCTCCGGCCTTTTACCTGACTCGATCTTTTCATTGAGACCTGTCGACGTTCCATTAGTCGCCTCAATTTCACTGCCCCTCTCAACAAATCCAACCTATCTCCCTCCGAACTGACTGCACTCCATGCACTCAGATCTAACTCTGACTTTGTCATCGAGCCTGCCGATAAGGGTGGTGCTTTTGTAGTCTGGCACACTGACCTCTACATTGCAGAGGCTGAGCAGCAGCTCTCAGATACCTCCTCCTACCTTCCCCTGGACCATGACCCCACCATGGCACATCAGGCCACTGTATCCACGACGGTTATGGATCTCATTTCATCTGGTGATCTTCCCCCATCCGCTTCCAAGCTAATGGTCTCCCAACCCCGCACAGCCTGTTTCTACCTCCTGCCAAAAATCCACAAATAGGACTGTCCGGGCAGACCCATTGTTTCAGCCTGCTCGTGCCCCACAGAGCTCACCTCTTCCGATCTTGACCCAGTCTTCTTCCCCCCTGGCCCAACCCCTACCTACATACATCCATGATTCATCTGACGCCTTACGCCAGTTTCAAAACTTCCAGTTTACCAGCTCCAGCCACCTCCTCTTTACCATGGATGCGCAATCCCTCTACACGTCCAATCCCCACCAGGAGGGTCTTAGGGCTCTCCGCTTCTTCCTGGAGCAAAGACCTGAGCCATCCCCACCCACCACCACCGTCCTCCGCTTGGCCAAGCTTGTCCTCACCCTCAACAACTTCTCTTTCAACTCCTCTCATTTTCTTCAGGGTACCCGCATGGGCACTATTTATGCCTGTCTCTTCGTGGGGTACGTGGAACATTCCTTGTTCCAGTCCTACTCCGGCCACCACCCACAACTCTTTCTCCGATACATCAATGATATCATCGATGCTGCTTCCCTCTCTTGCCTGGAAGTGGAAAACTTCATCAATTTCGCCTCCAATTTCCACCCTGCCTTCACTTTCACCTGGTCTATCTCTGACTCCTCCCTTGCCTTCCATGATATTTATGTTTCCATTTCTGGGGATAGACTGGCCACTAATATCCATTACAAACCCACTGACTCACACAGCTACCTGGAATATACATCCTCATACCCCACTTCCTGTAAAGACTCTATCCCATTCTCTCATCAGAAAACTGATGAAGGGTCTAGGCCTGAAACGTCAAGCTTTCCTGCTCCTATGATGCTGCTTGGCCTGCTGTGTTCATCCAGCTCCACACCTTGTTATCTCGGATTCTCCAGCATCTGCAGTACCTATTATCTTCCCAGCAGGAATGATTTACCTTTCAGTATAAGGGTGCTGATGATCGCACCTTACCAAGTGCGACTCCTCGGATACTAAACTAGCCCATGCTCACATGAAGCAAGATACAACGGAGGAATGAATTGTTAAAGTGCCAGATAAACTCCATCTCTGACAAGAAGGAATCCAACCTGGAAAGCTGTTGTTTACTTGTTGTGTATGTAGAAGTATACAGGACTGCATTTGCTCATCTTACTTGTAGTCATACAATTTGCACCAGGACATAGATTATAACGGTGTGAAGAATTTTAGTGGAATACTGGCAGACAGTTTTCTGGTCTCTTATACTGTTGGAAACTCTGCAGGTCTGGCTCACTAATCTAAGGCCACTTTGTCAAACTGATGACTTGAAAAAGTCTGGAATGCTGCAATGGCAGCTGCTGATCTTTTAGCCATGTAAGGCACACACTATACATGTTTAAACAAGCTAGCTTATCATCGTGGCAATGCACCCTTTACATATACACTTTACCATTGAATGTACAGACTGGAAAGCAGGAAAGGATTGCCAGTTACCCAGGGGAGAAGCTTCAAACAGAAACATAAATCTGAAAAGACTGCAGTTTTTAAAATAGTCATTGGGCTGTATGTTGCACTTTTGTGCTGGGAACTTTGTGAGATAGATGTAATCTCTTTCGTGTGTTTGCCATTCTATAGTCAATGCATGTCAGGCAGATTTAACTTAGGTGAAAGCCTCATTTGCTAAACAAGCACCTCCATGATGTTGCTTTCCCAAATAACTGCATTGTGAGATTCAACTGTATAAAATTCAAACGTAGCTGGAGTGAATTGTTTTAAAACTTGTCAGATTTTAGCAAATAGTCCAGATTTGATAATTGTGATAAATGTAAGTATAAAAGTAATCTCTCCTTTTATTTCTTCCGAACAGGAAATTGAGTATTTGTTGAGTATTTATGTTAATATTTCATAGTTGCATCAATAATTCTGAGGTCACAAAAGGCATAAGTCTACATCTAGTATAGCTTTTTTTTACATTAATTCAGCCTCAGTATCATCATGGCAGTGCAAATAAAGCCTTCCTTCATTGTTTGTTCTTAAAGATTATTCACTAAAATTACTAATCAGAAAGTCTGTTCTGTGTTATGCTGGCAACTGAATTCTGTGCAATCTGTTTTATGGCACTGTTGAATTGGGAAAGTTGCTTATTTTTCCCTAAACCATTAATCAAATATCAAAACAAATGATGAACTCACCACATGATTCTTCATCTGAGTTATCTCCACAGTCATTATCATAGTCACACTGCCAATGCCCAGGTACACAACGATTGTTCTTGCACCGGAACTGATATGGTTCACAAGTTCTTTCATCTAAAAAACATTTAGGGTAATCCGATAATTGGCTTTTCTCATTAGTAGTCTTTTAATCTTGAAATACATCCTACGTGGTCAAATTACAAAGGAACACAGATCATTTTATTGTATTATTGGTGACAGATTGATACTAGAAGCAAAATTTGTTGGTCCACTTGGTAGATGGTGTGGGGCTGAATGCTGTATTATGGGGAAGGTACACAAATGGATTTCTTGACTCCCTTAAATCAGTCCAGAGTGGGAAGGGTCCAGATCTGCCTTCTGCCTGATCAAAAGTTAAGAAACTGAAATAGTCATGTGAGACTCTCATCTTGCCACCACTGGCACTCAGTTAGGGACGGGGGCAGGGCTAGAGTTTTGGATTGCATGCCAAGTGGGAAAACCACCAGGTAAATCCTGGCAGGTATTTCTGTGCTAGGTGGGATGGGCCCATTGTTCTTTCAAATAAGGGGACATGCAAGGAAGCTATCCACAAAAAATCAAACCATTGGCAGCATGGTGGCACAGTGGTTAGCACTGCTGCCTCACAGCGCCAGCGACCCAGGTTCAATTCCAGCTTTGGATGAATGTATGTGTGGAGTTTGCATGCTCTCCTCATGTCTTCATGAGTTTCCACTACCTCCTCCCACAGTCCACAGATGTGCAAGTTAGGTGGATTGGCAATGCTAAATTTCCCACAGTGTTCATGGATGTGGAGGTTAGGTGCATTAGCCACAGGAAATGTAGGGTTAGGGGGATGGGTCTGGGTGGGATGCTCTTTGGAGGATTGGTGTGGACTTGTTGGGCTGAATGGCCTGTTTCCACACTGTGGGGATTCTATGGCCCATATAGCTACAATCGGGCCTTGTGTGATATTTTTCAGTTGCCTTAATATTCTCTAGCATATTGATGAACATGCAAATAGGCTAGTATATGTCATCACAGGAACTGATGTGATTTATCAAATGATTTAATAATTGGAGCAATGTTAATCCGCAAATAGAACATATTTGAACAACACTCCTGAAAATTTTTAACCATTAATAAGCAACTCTTCCTTTAGTTTACCAATTATTGCTACAGTTTTGAAACATTTTATGTTGTGAGTCAATAAAACATGCAGGGCCTCCCTGTGATCTGGGGATCCAGCAATGTTCAAGAGCCTTTGGCTGATTACAATATCTAGAGTGCCCACAGTATGCGTTGATGTTGCCATTACTGAAAGTTTGTCAGTCTCTGATAACTTGGCAACTCTCAATGCTGGGATAACAACCTTGAAAGAAAAAATGTATGGGAAACACAACCCTACAGGAGCTAGAAACTGTGACAGGAGTAGTCAGCTGACTAATTGGGATTTACTCAAAATAATGGCTACAGTGGAGTTCCCACTAGTTCTCCAGTTGGTGGACGGGTCCACTGCTGCAGCCTTTAAATTCTACTCTCTGTTTCGCTGTCAGATAATGTCCATGCGAGGACTGGTAACTACATCAGTGCAAATTGTCACTTTTAGATAAAGATTTCACATCCCAAGCGCACATCAAGATCAATGATCATGTTGTCCCTTATTCAAAATAAATGGACATAACAAGATATCAAACACTTTGCATCATCTCTGGGATAATGCCACTGTGATCAGGTTTCCATCAGTTTTATACACATTAATCAGATGGCTGATCTCTTTGTGATTAGCTGGATATAAAGATGTTTACTAAAGTGCTCTTGTGATGCAGTGGTCGTGTTCCTACCTCCAGGCCAGAGGCCTAGGTTCAAGTCCCACTTGCTCCAGAGGTGTGTCATAACACACCTGAGCAGGTTATCTACAGTCTAATTAGAGATTGACAGGATATCAGACAATAATAAAAACCTGAAGATAGAAAATTCAATTGTTTAACATTTAGTTAATTCCCATAATATTTTGAGAAGACCATATTGAAATTTACAAATATAAATATATCTTGATTTGACATAAAATGCAGCAAATTTGCACTTGTTTTTGCCAAGAAATGATTGATTTCCACAACATTTTTGTTCTTTAGCAGCTGTTCAGAAGACGTCCCCTTGCTCCAAATGTTTTGCAGAACAAACCATTTCCCATGAATTGCACATTTCAGCAAGGCAACAGAAATACTTTATTGTGGTATATATCTGGCATTTATGAGCACAAAGCTCTGCATATTGTACTGCATTTCTGCTGCATTATTTATTAACTGCTCCACAGCATCATAGTGGAGAATTAATTCCATGTCAATCATAATCAAAAATAACTTGATTCTAAATGACTGCATGTTTGACTCCCTCATTTTAATACAGTACCAACAACTCTACATGGAAACATCTTCAGTTTACAATTGTGCTGTATAAGAAATATCATATATTCCCAGCAATGAGATGACAGAGTGTCATTGCAATAATGCGTTTCTTTCAACTATATCCTGGTTATTTTTTACTAACTTGAGTATTGGCGAAAAACGGTGGTTGAAGTGATGAATATAAGTGTGTTACTTTCCAAATGAGCAACTTTATAAAGATCACTCATGTATCTCTAAGGTAAAAATACCAGTGTACTAACTAGAACACTTGCTGTGGGTCAAAATGTTGGAAATGAGCTTTGTTTTGCAGTGCAATTTGTGAGATTATCTGATGAGTTCAAACTGTTGCCCATGAGAATGAGGCGCATGTACTTAGCTGACATTATCTATTAAAGTGCAGCAATTAAATGTAAGTGAACTGTGGCAGTCCAACACCCATCCTGTAATGATCACCAGCATTGACAGGAATGAACTGCTTGTCACAGTGTGTTGCTAAACTATGTAAATGAGCAAGAGCAGGTCAGGAAAATGAGAAAATGGGAGACATTTCTCCACAAGGTAATTCTTCAAATTTATGTGACCATAGTTTTGTGCTCAAACCTGAAAAAAACAACTGCCTGCTTGCAATGTCATTTAAAAACTTATTGCAACTATCTGAAACAGAAAATGAATTAACAATTCTAACTATATGCCAGATTTATGACTGAGACCAATTTATGTTAAATAGGTGAGGGCATTAGTGTTTGGTGGAGCAAAATTGCTAGATAGAGATCAGTACATGTACATTATATTTGCAATATATTAATAATTGTTACGTACGATTGGCCATTTTGTCATCCACTTCCCTGGATAAGCTATTGGTTTTCTTCAGAGGTTTGCCAATGATCTATTTTTAATGTAAAAAGAACTTTTAAAGAAAATCTCAACAACTTCGCCTGAGGCTTGTGTCGAGTAGAAAAGCTTTATGAATCCCTTTGCCTGCTGTTCCTCACAGGACATGTACAATGTTAATAGAAAGGCAAGATTTAGTTCAACGTTCAACATGAAAAAAGGTCAGGGAAATGGATTCCTTCAAAATGTTTGCTGTGTGGAATTTGAAGGCAAATAAAATTACAGTATGACTGAAATTCCTATTCTGTACACTTTAACCAACCTACAGCAGAAGAATATAGATGGACTTTTCCAGGAACAGAAATGCAAAACCAGTTTATAGTAAGTCTGCAGGATACAGCAGTGGTTCACTCTTGTTGAAATATTATGCATGCTGGACATTTTTCAAATCCTTTGACTGTGAGTCACTGTTTATTACAACATACACAATTACAGAAATAGGGCATACCTAAAGTGACAGCAAAAATAATTTCTTAACTCAGAGTACAATGTACAAAAGAGGATCAAATTTTAAGGGTAATCAACAGGATACAAAGGGTTTGATGTTTAGATACTCACAAGAATATTTTGGCTGCTTCCACTTGTAACAGCTGACAGGACAAATGTCAGTAAGGCCAAAACAGATGGAATCCATCATAGGAATAATGCAATAATGCTTCTGCACAATGACTGTCAGCAGATAGTGCATTCTGAAAACTTCAGCTGGATTGCTAGGCACCACATAAAATACTCTTACATGCAATGAAACTTCCAACATAATATATGTGCTTTTCTTTTAATGCATTTTTTCATGAGCCAATTAAAATACACATAAACCTTTTCCAATATTAGTGAGTAAATGGTCACTTGGAAGGTGGCAGAATGACTTAAGTGACTCCAAGTGACTTAACCACTGATATGTCTGCCATGACATACCAAGGCTATGGGCCAAGTGCTGGAAAATGGAATTAGACTGGTTCGATGATTGTTTTTAACTGGCGCAGATTCACAGGCCTAACGGCCTTGTTCTGTCCTCTACGACTCTGTAGTTTCCCACTTTGCTGCCGGCAAGTACTGAAATTCTGCTTGAATCACAGCCAGTGGCAAATCAGACTTGTGTTTCAGCTAGCCAGTTTAAGAGTGGAATTCCACCACTCTAGCAGCCGTCAGGTTACTTACCTGCATCAATGGTGTTTCCTCCATCATATGGTCAGATGGAGCGATTTCAATACCCAGCACTGTGCAACCCCTCAGATACTGAGGCAGTCCGTGTTTACATGTATCAGGCCTGGAAAACTTCCAGGCTTGGGCTGGTAAGTGGCAAGTAAAAGTAGTGCCACACAAATGCCAGGCACTGACCATCTCCTACAAATAAGAATCTTTCAACTGCATCTTTATGTTCAGTGGCATTACCGTTGTTGAATCATTTACTATCAACATTTCTGGGTGGCATTGATCAGAAATTGTACTGGAACAGCCATTTTAAAAAGTGGACACATCAGAAGAAGGGTCTAGACCCGAAACGCCAGCTTTCCTGCTCCTCTGATGCTGCTTGGCCTGCTGTGTTCATCCAGCTGTACACCTTGTTATTTCAGATTCTCCAGCATCAGCAGTTCCTACTATCTCTGATAGAACAGAAGGTAGGATTTCTGTGGAACTTTCTGTCTCTCACTGTTTGTACAAGGCAAAGGCCAGGAGTGCAATGGAATAAACTCATTGTGCCTGGAAGAATGCAGCTCCAACAACAGTCAAGAAGCTTGACAACATTCAGAACAAAGCAGCCCAGTTGATTAGCATCCTATTCACTACCTTCAACATTCTCTCCCTTCATCACCGCCACACTGTGGTAGCAGTGCATATACCATTTACAAGATGGTCCACAGTAACTCACCAGGACTTCTTTAAAAGCATCTTCCAAACCCATGATCTCCACAACCTAGAAGGACAAGGGCAACAAACTGACAGAAATATCCTATACACCAAGGACTGCAGCAATCAAAAATGCAACTCACCCACTGCCTTCTCCTAGGCAATTAAGAATGGCCAACAAAAGCCAGCCTAGCAGTCATACAAGTGAATAAAATACAGCCCCTTGAACATGATTAGACACCATTTCTCTTATTGCTACGTGTGCTGGAATTGCAAGTACAATTTGTCTGAGATCAGGCAAAATAGCAAAAAGAGGGAGAAATTTCCAAAGCAAAAAAAACCAAAATCAAATAAAATTTCTGCAAACTTCACCACTTATAAATAAAATGATGCAATGGAAGCCAGATTCACTCACACTGGCCATATCCCCGATTCAAGTTAATCTTCAGGCCAAGTTTCACTGAATTGCATCTATTTGTTGAATGAGGCTCTTAAATATTGTGGCCTTCCCTATCTTCTCAGTTAAAGAGACTGACTCCGAGCTGGCTGAGACACAGCCAGTGTACTGTGTTCAAGTAAATAAAGGGTGAGACGGCGATGGGATACTGGCCTCTGTGCAGTTATTGCATATAATAATTTATTAGTATGCATTAATTTATCTTTGTGAGGCATGGAAAAGCAAGAATGTTGCCCACGTCTCACCACACTTTCCCTGGTCCTTTATGATTTGCCTCAGAAGAAATCTGCAGTCCATTCTTTGCCAACATATCCTGTTATTCTCTTGATGTTTGGGGCAACTGGCTGACAGGATATTGATGAGAACTAAACGCAAAAGAAAAGGGTCCAGTGTCCCTCAAAAACTCCAAAGCAGGAAGTCCAATGACTCCTCCCCCCTCAGAAGCATGGTAAACATGCCTTATAATCTCCACATCCATGGCAAAAATAGAATTGAGCTCACAAAGGACAGATCTGGGTATTAAATAATTTTAGATTCAAACTATTCAGGAAAGACAGGGGAGGAGAAAGAGGAAATGGATAAATGAAGGAGGAAAACATTTTTAATGCATCAGGTATTTATGATCAGATATGCATTGCCTGAAAGGGGTTAGGTGTTAAAAAAAAGTGAGATAATACCTGAAGGGAATGAAACTATAGATCTGAGGGGAAAGGATGGTATTGTATATTTGGTAAGTATGGTGGACTGTTTTTTAAGAGTCTAATCTCATTACATAATGATGTAATCAGTCATTTTGAGCGGGAAGCAGTTTAGTTTAACTTTATTACCTGTAGAATAAACACCCTCATAATAAAACTCCTGCTATTTTAACACTCTTGATCATTCTCACAAGTTAGCAGATGGGTGAGTAGGACTCATTAAATTGCTCCTGCAGGAAGCTGACTTGCAATATCTACAAATACATTGAGGATAACTCGGGAGAGAACAGGACCCCTTAAAGATCAGCAAGGCTGCCTATGGATGAAGCTGCAGTAGATAGGGGGAATACTAAAAGAGTATTTTGCATCGGTGTTTACTGTGGAGAAGGGAATGGAAGCTAGAGAACTATGGGAAATAAATAACAACATCTTGAAAAATATCCATATTGCAAAGGAGGAGGTGCTGGACATCTTGAAACACACACAGGTGGATAAATCCCAGGATCCGGTCAGGTATACCCGAGAACTCTGTGGGAAGATAGGGAAATGATTGCTGGGACCCTTGCTGAGATAGTTGTATCATTGATAGCCACAGGTGAGGTGCAGAAGACTGGAGGTTAGCTAACATTGTTTTACTATTTAAGAAAAGTGGTAAAGAAAAACCAGGGAATTATAGGCTGGTGAGCCTGATATCAATGGTGGGCAAGTTGTCAGAGGGGATCCTGATGGATAGAATTTACATGTATTTGGAAAGGCAAGGACTGATAAATGATAGTAAACATAGCTTTAAGAATGGGAAATTGTGTCTCACTAACTTAATTGAGTTTTTTGAATAAGTAATGAAGAAGATTACTAAAGACAGAATGGTGGACACGATCCATATGGACTTCAGTAAGGTGTTCGACAAGGTTCCTCACAATAAACTGGTTAACGAGGTTAGATCACATGGAATATAGAGAGAACTAGCCATTTGGATACAGAACTGGTGCAAAGGTAGGAGACTGAGGGTGGTGGTGAAGGATGGTGGCGGAGGTTTGCTTTTCAGATTGGAGGCCTAAAACCAATAGTATACCACAAGGATTGATGCTGCGTCCAATGCTTTTTTTATTCATATAAATGATTTAGATGTGAACGTAGGAGATATGGTAAGTAAGTTTGCAGAAGACACCAAAATTGGAGGTTGCAGTGGGCAGCCAAGAAGGTTATCTCAGAGGTTATCTTGATCAGATGGGCAGGTGGGCCGAGGAGTGGGAGCTGGAGTTTAATTTAGAAAAAATATGAGGTGCTGCATTTTGGAAAGGCAAATCAGGGCAGGACTTATACACTTAATGGTAAGGTCTTGGGGAGTGTTGCTGAATAAACAGACCTTGGAGTGCAGGTTCATAGTTATTTGAAAGTAGAGGGGCAAGCAGACAGGTTAGTAAAGAAGGTGTTTGGTATGTTTGCCATTACTGGTCAGTGCATTGAGTATAGGAGTTTGGAGGTCATGTTACGGCTGTACTTCCAATTAGGCCACCTTTGGAATGTTGCATTCAGTTCTGGTCTCCTTGCTGTAGGAAGGATATTGCGAAACTTGAAAAGGTTCAGAAAAGATTTACAAGAATGTTGCCAAGGTTGGAGTGTTTGAGCTATAGGGAGAGGCTGAATAGGCTGAGCTATTTTCCCTGGGGTGTCAGAGGCTGAGGAGTGGTCTTATAAAAGTTTATAAAATCATGAGGGGCACAGATCGCATGAATAGACGAGGTCTTTTCCCCAGGGGTAGCAGAGTCCAAAACTAGAGGGCATAGGTTTAAGGTGAGAGGGGAAAGATTTAAAAGAGCCCGGAGGCATAACTTTTTCATGCAGAGGGCGTTGCATGAATGGAATGAGCTGCCAGAGGAAGTGGTGGAGGCTAGCACAATTACAATATTTAAAAGGCATCCAGATGGGTATATGAACAGGAAGGGTTTAAAGGGATATGGGCCAAATGCTGGCAAATGGAACTAGATTAATTTGGAATATCTGGTTGGTGTGGATGAGTTGGACTGAAGCATTTGTTTCCATGCTGTACGCTCTATGACTCTATGGTCTGAATAGCTTCCTCCTATGATGCAACTCTCTATTAATCCTATGATTCCAAATATTGCATCTCAAATTATTTGTTAACCCCTACTTTGTCACAGTACTAGTCTACCTGTGAACCATTTTCAACTCACAAATATTGTATTTTGGAAAAAGAGTCAAATCTCAACTAATGTTTGTCCATGTTTCATTCAACAGGTTCAGAAATTTTCCTGTGGACAGCAGAGAAACATTTTCTCCTCTCACGTGCTGCTGGCATTTTATCAGAAAAATGCCAAAATGAACAGAAACATACAGTAATTTTTGCAATCCATTGTGATTTTGACAATAACAAGTAGGAGTTGGCGATTTGACCATGCTCTGCCATTCAATAAGATTATGGCTGATCTGACATTAGTCATGTCCACTTTCCTGCCCTTTCCTTTTAATCCTTGATTTGCCCAATTGATGAAGAATCTATCTATCTCGGACTTAAATAAACAAGGACTCTGTCCCCACAATTCTCTGTGGCAAGGTGTTCCAAAGAGACTGAACCCTCTGAGAGAATTTCCTGCTTTTGTCCATCATAAAATAGTGCCTATTAATTCTGAGACTCTCCACTCTCTGATGCCTTCTGGTCTTAGAATCTCCCACAAGGGGAAACATCTTAGCATTTACCTTGTCAAGCCCCTTAAGAATCCTGTATGTTTCATTGTGATCATCTCTCATTCTTCTAAATTACAATAAGTAGTGTCCCAAACTGTTTAACCCTTTGCTCGTAAAACAATCCCTTCATATCAGGGATCTATCCTTATGAACCTTCTTTAAACTGTCTGCAACGGACTGACTGATCCTTGCAAAAATTTTAAACTGCGTGCATCTGTGCGGTTGGGCTTAGTTGTAATGGTAAGTAAGTCTGGTTATATTGATTAGATATTTAGCATTAGATCGCTAATTGTCTATTGTTTGATCCTGGGAAAGACATTCACAGCTCATCCATCTATAATTTGATGGAGCAATGTATCACAACTTGTTAAACTTCATCAGTAACTAATTTGAGAGGAAACTCTCTTCGGGTACATGTGGAAGCAAATCATATTTTCACTGTAATGAAGTCACAGAATCTGCCATGCAATTATCTGCATTTTCTCAAACATACACATGCTTAAGGGATATTTTAAAGCAACAGGCCACAGGAAGTATTAAAAATTAAGGTTAGCCAGATAACCCACATGTTTGTGCATGAATGAGCTAGATATCTTTTTTGTTTCACTTATTTTTCTAAACAACCTGTTCAGAGCTCTACAGCAGGTGGCACTTGAACCCAGGCCTCCCAGTCCCAGGGTAGGGACACCAGAAATGTTCCGCAAGGGAGCCACTAATGAACCAGAGATAGTAGATTGTTTTTCTCACCCACTGACCACTGGCTCCCCATATTGATACAACAAATTCAATTCACCCTGATATTTTTCTTTTTCCTTATAAGGAGCTTTTCTTTTTGAAAATCCCCCACACCACCAGTAATGGTTATATTTTTCCCCAAATTACTCGTGGCTGTGTGTAATGTTTTTGTGTTTACAGTGACTTAGTAAAAAGACACCATTATTATCTTTTTTCTCCTACCACCAGGAAAATTCCCATGTGGCCAATTGAACATTAACAGGCTGAGCCAGATTTTGCTGAGAGCTGTTAATGAATAGCATCTGGAGTTTGTTAGACTTGTGATTGCTCCTAAACTTTCTACAGGTTTTTGTATGGTGCGTTAGTCCCAGTGGGACATCCAAATATCACTCCATGCGTGAAGAGAGCAATGAATGGTGCATCACCTTGATTCAGCAGATTTAAGAACTATTAACAAGCAGTTTAGACTGGGATGTGCATGCCAGAAATAATGAGTTCAACATGAAATAGAAGCTAAAAAGAAAAAAAAGAACGGATGACGAAAGGGAAAAAGGGAAATAAATGTATTCTTTTATGGAAGAGAATTTTCAGCAATAATTAAAAAGTGGAGGAATGGGTGTCCAAATTTAGAAAAGTTACTTTTTGACGTCAAAGGACTTGTTCAGTTGTAATTATACTGTGTCAAAATTAGACAAAATAAACAAGCCCTAACTTTTTATGGTGAGTTTGGTCTCTGGTTACATTGTCAGAACAAAATTTCATGTTATTAATATATTTGAATGAAAAACTTGTGTCATGATACAATTTTTATCAAGTTTATGAAGAAATGATTGCCCCAATCCTGCATCATTTAAACTAAACATCGTGCACATAGTTCATCACTTCTTTATCATCTTCCTTTTCTGATCTTTCCCTTCATGGGATCTAAATAATTCCAGCCTTGTTAAAGAGTTTCTCCATTGATACTTTACAGTTTAGTGTACTGTTCCATTTAACCACGTTTGTTACACAAAAAAACCAATCAGTAAAATTGCTCTTTGTCTCATCAATATTTTCAAAACAAAGTCAACCTTGTATGCCGTATGAAGTAATAAAAAGCGCAATTGTTTTGTCAATTTAGCTTATCCAATCAGTAAAGAATGTTTGCAGTCCCCTGCATCATATCCTCTAAAAGTATCTTGAAAGAATTTGTGAATTTCTTTGACTCCATTCGCCAGAAGAAGGAGGACATTCAGCCCTTTGAATCCACCTCACCGTACAATGGGATCATAAGTGATCATTTACTTTTAACATCAATTTCTTACATAATCTACATGTCCAATAATTTTTTTTAATATGCAGAAATCTATTGCTCTGAGATCGAACATACTCAATGACAGTTTCCACAGTTTTCTGGGGCAAAGAGTTCTCAAGATTCAGCACTGAGTGAAGAAATTCCTCTTCATCACTGTACTAAATGGCCTGCCCTGTATCCTGATACATTGTACCATGGGGTCCATCCCAAAGCTGGAGAAACATCCTCCTTGTATCTACCCTGCCAATCCCTGTAGTTTTGTATGTTTGAATGAAATTTCCTCCCATGTGTCTAGGCTGCAGACAATATCAATAATGATCTACAGTAGTCAATGGAAAGAGAGATTCTTCTTGACTTTCTAAAAGTGTTTTCTCAAAAATGTTTTTTCAGTGATTGTCACAACAGATAGATTTCAGCAGTTCAAGAGTGTCACCCATTTCTCAAGTAAAATTAGTAATGGACAATAAATCGGGGCTTAGGCAATAGTACTCAGTATGCCAAAACAAATATAAAACAATCTTGACATTTTGATGCTTCAGCTTTAAATAATCTGTGACTTCTAATATCCTTAATGATATTACTACAATGACAACCCACTTTCAAAATGAGTATACAATTGTGCTTTGCATATGATTCAATAGAGGTAATAAATCTCATGGCTTTCCGTTGTTCTGCCTTCATAGCTTGAACGCTTCTCAAACACCTTGATTGCAGTAACCGAAGATGCAAGCTGACCAAGCCCCAGTGTGGTTTCAGCACAACCATTTCTGTCTTAAATTTTATATTGATTTAGTAGTTTAATCAAATTTATGATTCCATTAACTAAATACTCCGGCAAAGTCTGTCAGCAACTGTTGCTCGTGTCATTAAGATGATTCATATGGGCTCTGCAGTGTTCTTGCTTTTGTAAATATGTGTGGACTTGCAGTTGTCTTCAGACAAGCATAGATCCTGCAGTTTTCTTGCACTGAGAGACAATCGTCTCAACTCAGCACCAAAAAGCACATTATTAAAAATACTTTGGAGTATATTTTCCCAAACAAGCAGATAAGGAATTACTTACTTTTTGTTCTCACCTTCCTCCTCCTCTGGCCTTCCTAGAAATCCACAACATCTCACTCCTACCTATTTTTCCTGTTGAAGTCTTAAACTTCAGTGTACTATTTTAAAGCAATTGTGTCGTGTACCTTAAAAATACCTGGACCCAACACATCAACACCACCTGTTGTGCATCCTCTGCTGCTTGATGTTTCTGTATTGTCATTCACGTGTATCATATAAACTGTATTCATGAAACATTCATGTGTGTCTGCCAAGGAGAGGTAATACAAATCAATATAAGAACATAATGTGATCTTTATCTACCCTTACAATACTAACGATGATTCAATTATGACCGTCACTTGAGTTATCCTGTACAAGGTTATACTTTCTCAGACAATACCCTGTATATACTGAACAACTTGGGGAAGCATCTCTTTGGTCTGTACATAATTGAAAACTCATCAGGTCAGAAAAGTTGGAAACCATATGGATCACAATGAGACATCTCCACGGAGACAGAAAAGTAAAATCAGAGGCACCCAATGTTTTTCTGCTTTTGACAGAGTTCTGTGAGAAGCATATACTAATTGAATTTTCAGAACCAGTAGATGCTCATGGAATAAATATCAGTATTTCCAGCTACAATAAGCCTCATAATTTGATGAGCTATGGAAATGACAGTGCCTGTCCCTGGGTCAAATGTATGCAGTCATGTCAAAGTTGTTACACATTTCAATGATTCAAAGCTGTGAGAGCAGTTCTTAAAAATATTTGTTCAAGTAGTTTTTCTAAACACAGCCATATCTTGCTTTTTACAAGTTTAATGTTAGTTGGTTATTTGACCAGGGCAAACAGTTATAGATTATCTCTTTTTCATTTATAGTGTGAATTGGCCATCTTAACAAAATGGAATTTTAACAGTTGAAGTAAAATTCTTTTTGTAACTCAAGACAAGGTAAACATCACTATATGTGAGGAATTTTCTTTCTACAGGCAACATTTCTGTTCTTTGGTTTAGAGGTACTGAATTTGGATAAAACAAAATGGCAAATTTCACCTTTCTGGAACATAAAATAGATGCTGTGAATCCAACGATTTAGTGGAAAAGAAATTTTGGTGGCTTCAATTAAAGGTTCTTGAACTGCAACGTCAATTTTATGCTATAATGATAAGTTGCACATGAAGCCTAATATGCTTTAAGTGAAAAGATTGCATTACGTGACTGACAGAAGTAGACAAGAATTTTCTTTACTCAGTAACGTGAAAGTTTTATATATAGTAGCTGATTCATCATTGCCAGTCATGTAAGATTATGGAAACTTCCCCAACCAAGACCAGTATAGAAGTGTTCAGCAAAGTGACGTGTGACTGATGGGGTAAACCATTTGATTTTATTGTGGTTGTACAAGTTGACAAGTGTGCTATTAGTTGCCCATTGCAAAAATAAATTCGCCAAATTAGGTGATGTTTGGTCTCAGGTTGTTCTGCTCCCCCCGCTGTGTAACTTGAACAAGAATGCAGGAACTATCTTTTGAAAACTGACGAACATGACAGTGTGATTTGCTTCATGCTTGGATACCTTGCCAGGAAATATGTTTTCTACTTCTGCTGAAGTAGTCTGGAGCTTATACATTACTCACAAGTTCTCTATTCTGCCTCATCAAGGGAAAATACAACCAAATTCAGAAGGCAAATAAACTTGTCTCATTATACCACTATAAATTACAAATCTGCATTATGGAAGTAACCTTACTGGTGTGTGTTACGACAATGGTAACTCTCATTCTGTCCTTTCATGTGAAACTTGTGGGTTCAGAATCATGTCCATTGAGTCAAGGGCAAAGCCTAGACTGATACAATAGTTCCCCATCTACTCTCACAGGTAAGCACATGTTTGAAATGAAAAATTGGACCATTTCCATTTCTTCCTTCAATGCTGATCTAACTGTATTGACTATTACCACGTGACCACTGCTGTTCCAGGAAGTGGACCTCTGTAGCATGTTGTGGACAGTTTTTGTATTTTGGGCTTTATGAAATCTGCACATCCAGGAGAGCTCTGTCCCAAAAGCAACATCAGCAATCTTGTTAAGTAGGATCTCTGAGTGGTCATCAATGGGTCACACTAATTTCTACTTGGACCCAGAAGAGAAGCATTGTTAGCTTTATTAGGGAGATGTGGGTGTGAAATAATATGCCAATGTGATCAGAGAGGTTCAACGGTGCCATCTTGAACAGAAGTTCTGAGGAAGGCTCACCGGACCAGAAACATTAACTCTGCTTTCTCCTTCACAGATACTGCCAGACCTGCTGCGCTTTTCCAGCAACTTTGTTTTCATACTCTGTTTAGTGTTGGGACATAAAATTTGAAGTATAGAAACTAGCAAATAATGATAAAGTGAAAAGTAGGTTCTCAGCATCAATTAGTTCTTTTCTAAAAAAAGCTATGAGCATTTACAAATGCTTAAAATAAACAACAAAAAGAATAGCTAAACTAAGCATTGGTCTCTTAGAGGATGAGACGGGAATTAATAATTGGAAGCAAGGAAATGGAAGATATTTGGAAGGAATTTTCGATCTGTCTTCTGGATAAAACACACTCAAAACATCCCAGTACTAGTAATGCAAATATTACTTGCAATGTATCTACCTAAACCCAAATGTTGTCCAGGTCTTGCTGCATGTGGATACAGACTGCTTTATTATCTGCGCAGTTGCAAATGATATTGAACATCAATCACTTATGAATCCATCCATACTGTACCTATGATTTCCAGAAGAACAATGATGAAGCAGCTGATGATGGTTGGGCCCTGGACATTACCTTGAAGAACTCCCAGCCCCCTACCCCACACACCAGGCCAAGTTACCACATAGCCTGCTATTACCACTACCTGTTATTAGTCACTAATAGTCCCCATTAACAACTATTCACCGTCCCAGCCTGATCATTATGAACTCTTTGTCTGTCCAATTGCTCTTCTCTCTCTTTAGGCTCTATCCTATCATTTACTCCCTACCCAGTCCCCCTCCCCATTTTTTCTGCATGTAAACTGACGTTTTCCCAGCCACCATCAGTTCCAAGGAAGGGTCACTGGACCTGAAATGTTAATCTGTTTTTTCCTTCACAGATGCTGCCAGACTGCTGAGCTTTTCCAGCAATTTTGTTTTTGTTCCTGAAATAACATCCTGGGAGCGAGCTGATTAATCTCCAACAAATACACCATCTTCCTTTGCGCTAGGCATCTCTACAATTATGGGAGACTATTATTTGCTTCTGATAGTTACTGACTTCAGGCTTGATTACATTTTGATGTCAAGGGCAGTCACTCTTTCAAAACTGTTAGTGTGTTTGACTTAATGTTTCTAGAGCACGTCTCTGAATGTTTAAACTTAATGCCATTATCTTGCCTTTTCTCTGCAACCCTGCAAATTGTTTCTGTTTAAATAATCATCCAGCTTCTGCTTAATGACTCAATGGAATCTGCCTCACCACATTTCCAGACTCTAACTACTTCCTGTGTGTAAAACATTATTCACCTCACATTTGTTTAATTTGCAAAATGCTTTAAAACTGTACCCTTCTGTTTTTGATCTTTTTACGAGCAAGAACATTCTTTCTATTGATTCTGTTCAGATTCTTCAGGATTATGAAAGTTTCTATCAAGCCTCTTAGCCTTCTCCTCTCCAAGAAAATCAGTCCCAGTCCCTCCATTCTTTCCTCATAGCTGAAGTGTTTTATCTTGGAGCCATCCATGTAGTGACCTTTGCAACTCTCGCCAATGCAGTCACATTCTTTCTTGAATGTGGTGCCCAGAACTGTACCCACCCCTGCACTTTTTCTGTATCCTTATTTTTGAAGCCTAGGATAGTACTCAGTTATTTCACAGCTCTCTCAACATTTCCTATCACCGTTCATAAATTATGCACATATACACCCAGGTATGTTTGCTCCTGTACACCCTATTGAGAAGCACGCTTTAATTTATATTATTTCTTCATGTCGTTTCTACAAAAATGCCCACAATACCAAATTTTCAGTGTTTTTGAAGTTCCCCTCAGTTTACAATTCTCCCAAATTTTCAATCACAAACATGGAAATTATCCTTTGCACACAAGATCAAGATAATTTATACATATAATCAGGAAAGCAAAGGTCCTAAGACTGACCTGGGAAAGTCCACTACAAACAACCTTCCAACCTGCAAAATAGCCATTAGCCATTCTCTATTTACTATCCTTCTCTTAACTTTACATCCATATTGCTACTGTCCATTTTATTCCATGATCTATAACTGTAAGGGTAGGTCTGTTGTGTGACATTACATTGAACTGCGACAGCCTCCTGGTTTCTAAAACAGCGATAGATTGCCAACTTGGTCAAACAGCAAGGGATGCTGGGTACATTGGCCAAGTGAAACTCTGGAAATCACAAAACCCATACACCAAACACAGTGCAAACATAGCAGCCAGGTGTTCATGACATTAGCAGAATGTAAAAGGCAACATTTATTCTGCACAGACACCCCCAACAATTTATCCACTAGACAAAGAGCAGACCAGACAGAAAGGCACCAGGTCCCGCTACACAAAGCAAGTGACAGTAGCATGCCATCTAAATGGAGTCCAGGTGCAAACCCGAAACGTCGACTTTCCTGTTCCTCTGATGCTGCATGACCTGCTGTGTTCCTCCAGCTCCACACTGTACTGACCGATGCCATCTAAATGATCAATTTGTGTTTCAAACTATTAACGGTATCTCCCTGATTGGCCAGAACTATAGAAAGTTCCAGGAAACCATCTAAAAAGTATTAAGACCAAGTTCACCTGCAGACACCTCTCTTGGAACCCCTCTCAGAATCTTCTGAGACCAGCACGACGAGAGGCAGAGATCAGCTGACCAGTCAGAGAGAGAGGGAGAAAGCAGCTTTGCAGACCCAGAGACAGAGCCACAGAGATGGTGACTGCATGAATTTAAAAGTGACTTGGGAAGTATTGTAATCTTCAGGGGCCAACCAAACAGGATTATGGATCATATATTTATTATTAAAAATTATTGTAATTTGCTTCCTAATGAAGTAGGAATGTTTTACTTTGGGGCCAGCTTGTGTTCGTATTGATTTGACCACTTTGGTATTGTGGGACACCTGTGCAAATTCATTCATAACATTCTAGTCAGAGTTGTCTGCAACTTATTTAAAGATTAGCCTCACAATAGAATGCTTTTTTTGGAAATTCATGCGCACTACATCAATAGCCTTTCCCTAATCGACACTCTGTAACCAGCAAGTCAGTCAGGCATGATATTCCCGAATGAATCCACGCTAGCTCTTCTGAATCAATCAAAATTTTTTCTATATGACTATTCATTATATCCTAAATAATTGTATCTGAAGATCTCCTACCACAGAAGTTAAACTTCCTGGTATACAACTGTTGGCCTACCCTAACAACCTTTTTGAACTTGGTGAAACATTTGCAATTCCCCAGTTCTCCAGTACCAGTCCCAAATCCAGAGAAGATTGAAAGATAATTGTCAGTGCTTCTGCAATTTCCACACATACCCATCAATATCCTTGGATGCATCTCAACTCTAGCCCCTATGCGTGATCAACATTAAGTACAGACATCTTATCAAATACCACATCTCTATCAATTTTTAACCTCTTCCAGGGATTGTGTGTCTTTCTGTCACCACGGCTTGGACAGCATCTGCCTCACAGGTAAAGACTTATGTTAAGCATTCATTTAACACTTCAACCATGCCTCTTGCCTCTAAATATGAATCCCTTTTTTTGTTTTGGAATACTGCTCCTTTTATCATCCTTTTGTAATTGATACGTTCATAAAAGGAACTTTTGAAGTTTTCTACTATCTGCCAATAATCCTAATCCCTCTGCTTCATGTGTTTGCTTTTACACCTCCGTTCTAAATCTTCTGTATTCAGTTTGAGTTCTCAATCATATTTACCATCTGGTAAATATGTGGCTTGAGACAAAAAACTGCAGGTGCTGGCATCCAAGGTAGACAAAAAGGAAGCATTCCTCCTGGCTTGCTATGTTCTTCCAGCCTCCTGTTTATCTACCATAATTATATGGCTTAATTGTTATCTCCTTTGTCATCCAAGAAGTTCTGGATTTATTTATTTTTCCCTTTCCCTTTTCCAGGGATTTTGTTTTACAACCAACCCATGGAGTTCCAGTCTCTCCAACCCAGCTCTGTTCTTGCCTGTCTTAAGTTGGTTCCCAACTGGTTGAGAAGTTTTCCTCTGTATTGATCAACATTATTTTTCACTGTCATCCTAAATCATAAGAAGCAATTATCTCTTCCTTCTAAATATTCTTCCACTATCACTTGATCTACATGGCCCACCACATTGACAAGAACCTGATCTAGAAGCATCTCCTTTCTTGTTGAACTGGGCTCACTTCTTGCGTTTGGGTCTTCGCCTATGTTTGAATCGAGTCTGTAATGAGGTCAGGAGCTGAGTGAGCCTGAGTGAACTTAAACGAAGCATTAGTGAGCAGGTTTGTGCCGAGTAACTGCTTTTGATCACCACTTCGATCACTTTGCTGATGATTTAGAGTAAGCTGGTGATGTGGTAATGAGCTGGGTTGGATTTATTCTATTCTATGTAGACAAGACATAGCTGAGCAACTTTCAACTCCTCTTGTTAGTTATTTAAAAAAAAACAAATGTATGATGGAACAGAATAATAAAAGGCTGGCTTATTGCAGAGGCAACAATATCATATGACTGTATGCCACCTATCTTTGTTTCATGTAATTTAGATACGTACGTACTGTGGCTTTACTACAGGATGTCATCATATTGTATTTGTAGTATTCCTGAGCTCAAATATAATTTACAACATGATCTGCTGGAGAGATAAGCTGTTAAGTGTTGAAAGGACTATAGGGAATCTGAAACTTCAGAGAATGATGTTAGCAATCTTGCTTTCTGCAATAAGATTACAAATTAAGAAACAAACAGGACTGAGGGAGAAAAAACAGCACATTTGATGTCAAATTAGGTGCTGAAAGAAAAGTAAGGAGGAAACGAAGATTGAATTGCAAGACAAAAAAACGCTGAAACACATAAAGTAATATAAAAAAAATAAAATTCAAAATGACATAGAAGGATTAAACACAACAAAATCTGTTCCCTTTTTGCAGTGGAGAAGTTGAATTGCATAACAATTGTAACATTGTTAACGTCCAGATGTACCCATTTAATAAAGTGCAGACCTGTTTTGTCAGACTTAATAGGCAACTACTATGAAAATAGACCAAGTTATTAAACATAACAGGGAAATTAAGGATAACCTGCAATCATGTGAGCCAAATTGTGGTTGAAATATGTGTGTTAGTTGTGGGCATCCACAACTTATGGCTCAACCACATATGAAAACGTAACTTTGGATTAAAAGTAGACCTTGGCTTGCTGACCTATACAATTAGATCATGACTGGTCAGTTTGTAGTTTGAATTCCACAAATACTCCCAAAAACATTTGGTCCTTGTTAGACAAGGAAATCAATCTCCACCATCCTGAAAATATTCAATACCCATAGACCCTCCAACTTCTGAGCCAGGTTGGTGCTTCAGCCAGCGGCAAAGGCTATCAGCACTACTGTACTAAGGTTTTGTTTTGTGCAGACACACAGGCTGCTTCCATGCTAGTCAGGAACCTGGTAGTGGTGGGTGCAGGGGTTCATCTTGATATAAGGTACAGAGATGACAGTGTAACATTTATAAACTCATGCCCGCTGCCTGTGCAACAAACACACTGCACTTTTGTTTCAGCCAAATGGCCATGTGAGAAACTAACTGAGGCTTGTCCTCAGTCCAGTCAATGTGGGGGAGGTACATTGTCTGTCAGGGAGTGCCAGTATAAGGGGTAGTCATGGGAAGAGTCCACGTGCTGTTGAGGGACTCGGCCACAAAGATTCGCTGGGGATGTTCATGATCAGGGGCTCTATCCAACTACAGTTCAGGGAATGGGCAGTGGTCAAGAGACTACTGTATCATCAAATGGGGAGCTGTAAAGACCAAGGTTCCGGTTCGTCATGTCTAGAGGGTGCTTGTCCAAGTAGGTCAGAGGTCTAGGGTGAATAAAGACCTTGGTGTCTGCCAAGCATTCAGGAAAGTGCAAGGAGCATCTATATGGGCTGGTGAGGTATCACTGTTACATTGCTAGAAAACATGCGGAAGTAGAGGCTGGGGGTTTGGGAGGGTGGGGAAGCAGAAACGTTTGATAAGGTGGAGGCACTGATAGTGGTGGGGAACTCCAGGCAACGGCATTGCAAGGTATTGTAAGCTACAGAGCTGGGGGTGGTGTTAGAGCGAGTGGCCACCACTATGGCCTCCATTTTGCATAATGCTGAGTCTGGGAAGACAGTTGCAGACAAAGTTCAGTGAGGTGGGTTTCCACATAGTGGGATGAATATAAGAACACAAGAAATAGAAGCAGGACTAAGCAATCTGGCCTGTTGAATCTGCTCTGCCATTCAATAAGATCATGGTTGAACTTTTCATGGATTCAGCTCCACTTACTCACTCACTCACCATAATCCTTCCTTTACTGCTAAGAAATCAATCTGTATTTGCCTTAAAAACATTCAACGAGGCAGCCTCAACTGCTTCATTGGGCAGATTCACAATCCTTCAGGTGAACAAGTTCTTCCTCAACTCAGTCCCAAATCTGCTCCCCCTTATTTTGATGCAATGCTCGCTATTTCTAGTTTCATCCACCAGTGGAAACAACCTCCCTGCTTCTATCTTATCCACCCCCTTAATTTTATGGGCTGCCAGAGTAGTGTGAGCTAGTATGGAGGGTTTAATGGAGTTTCTGGCAACTGGGCAGAGTCCATTGCTTATGGTGTTCACCACTGGCTACGTTCGCTGCTGCCACTTCCTAATCTCCAGATGCAAGGTGCTACTAGAAATTGGCCGAGACATCCCACAGGGTGGGTGGTGTTTCATGGTCAAAAGTACAGGATTCTCATTTCCTGCATGATAGGATATTGACGGAACAAATACCTGGAGCAGCCATTTGCAAACACCAGCTAAATTTAATTCATAATCCCTTCAATTTCCACATTCTATGCATGCAGAGTGAAGGGGTCAGATGCTGGTCAAAGATGACTTGCATTAATGCCATTGCTGCATTCGAATTAAACATTGTATCTCAATGACATAGGAAAGGTCAATGCTGGCCAAAAGCAAAACATTTATCCATGTAACATTGATGGGGGCTGTTAGAGCCGTATACCATCACTTCATCTGTCTTGTAAGTTTAAGGATTGTCTAGACAGAAAGCAATGAGAAGTTGAATGATTGATGTGGTCTGGGATAAGAAGGGATTAGACGTGCAGCAAGCACTCCTCTTTTTCATACAATGTGCTGGTCCCTCAGCTAGTTGCCTCACATATTGAAGCTGAATAAATGATGGAGATGTGGCCCTCATTATTAGTGTGCAGCATGTCTCATTGTATAGAGAAGAGTTTTAAGCGTCTGCAGATATGCCGCTGCTGAAGTTTTTTTAGATCTATGGACTTTGGCTCTTTATTTTCCCACTGCAGGTCATTTCCAATGAGAATCCTGTATTTCTTCACTGCCGGGGTGTTGGTTTCTGTTGTGGCCTTCCTAAGAGGGCAAAGGTGCATGCAGGAGGCCCAAGGACCAATTGCAAGCACTGAAGTAGCAGCAAGCTGTCACAGAGAATGAAGAGCAGGAACATGTTTCAGCCTGTTAAGGATGTATGCAGTCCACAGGGGGCCCAGAGATTTCTGGTTCTGATTTAATTTCCCAGAGGTGAGCAAAACACCATATACCTTGGGATACTGTGAAACTATACTGGCTGTGGGAGTTGGAGGTCATCCGTTTCTTAGGGGCTCTGAAGGTAACAGCAACTTTGAACCTCTGTGACTGGCTCTTTCCAGAGAGTGACAGTGACCTGTGTGAAATCTCTGCCCACAAATGCATCAGGATAGTGACTGATGCCATCTGTGCAAATCATACCGGTTCACTTCAGCCCTGTATGATGACGTCAGTGCTATAGTCTTGGCTGTAGGATTCAGGAACTTCTGTCATCACCTCCTGGAAGTGTGTGCCTGCTACACTGGCAGCAACACGGCACTCCTATAAGTACACTTGTGAACCTGTTGAATTTGAAGAACCAGTTGCCTTATCAGGCTGGTTGCAGAGGACAGGGGTTACTCACTGCAACCATGGCTTATGAATTTATTGTGCAACCCCTGACTGATGAGGAGAGCAGGCTTAATGCTGTCCTTGCCTCAACCAGGGCTATGGTGGAGCATAGTATAGGAATGCTGGCGAGCTGGCTGAAACATGTCCCTGAACAGGCTGGTCGGACTGGTCTGGGAAGACCCTCCAGTATAGTCTGGACACAATGTACCATGTTATACTGGAATACCGCGCTCTGCACTGTTGGAGCAGGCAATGATCTGCTGGATGCTGAGGCACTGGGAGAAAGAGAGCAGTCTTTTGAAAAGATGGATAAGGACAGTGTCGAGGACGAAGCTGTCGTTGCACGTGATACTGGGCTTTGATTTGACAATTGATTCCAGCAGGTGACAGCTGAGTGCAGCAGACCATCATGGAATTTAAAATTGTCATTTGTCGAGGTGCCAAAGTTTGCTTTACATTGTGGAGACAAACCTCAGCTTCTATTGGTTCAGTTTTAGTTTCCTTTTATTGTTTATATAAAAAAAGCACATGTTTAGAATTGTCTGAATATCTGCCTTTATTTGATCGTCCATATTGGACGACGATGAGATGTGAATCTCCAGTGGCACTGGGGGCAAAGCAGACTTCTGTGTTGTATACAGGATGCCCTGTGCCCACAGCTGGAGCCACAACATCAGACAGTAATTGGTCCAGAGCATAACCTCTGTCACCCCTGCCAGATTTTCCCCTGCCTGCCTATGCATCTCTGTCAGCTCATTAGTGGCCAAGCCTAGCAGCTTATCATTTGCAGTAGGCATATTCTCTAGCATTGCTCTGAACATCGGGGACTTCAGTTGTTTCTTCCTCCAGCAGCTGCTGGCCTATTCTAGTGCTATGCTCACAAGTGTGTCACACTGTGTTTATTCCATATAGGTTCCCCACCAAGATAAATGTCACTTTGCTGGTGGAGGGGATGGAAGAAGGCCTCGGTTTATGACTGTTCATCCTCAGAGGAATAAACAGTAGCTGATAGAGATGGAACACTTCTTTTATTTTGTCATGGCTTGAGAGTCGTATGTGGAAGCTGCAGAGTGAAACATAAAGATTGTTAATGTCGTGGGATAGTACCTTTTACTTAAGGTTTAATTCAACTATTGATGCTTGATGTGCATATAAGAATAGCAGATTGGAAGCTTCACATTGGATGGTTGTGGATATCAAATGTCACCTTCAGCACAGGCAGCTTCTGCCTGCGCTCCTGCCAGCTCAGTGGCTTGTTCCACAAGGAGATCAGGAACCTTACATCATGCAATCACCTTCCGAAACCCCACCCCACTTACTGGGCACATTAACACCTTTGTGCATATCATTTTCCCACAGGAGAAGGGAAGTATTATGAGATATTCATCATGAATGCATGATAACTATATCTGCATTGATGGATATATAGATAGTTTGACAGTTTTTTTAGACAGATAGTTATTTAGATAGATAGATAGATAGTTAGATAGATGATAGTATTTTAGATGGATAGATGATAGTTATTTAGATAGATAGATAGATAGATAGATAGATAGGCAGAGAGATAGACAGATAGATAGATGTCAGTCTTCAGAGCTGTGACTGCCCATAAACAGGATTCAGTACAGGAAATGATGGGTGTTAATGGGCTCTGAATGAAAAGTGGTTCAATATGATCAAAGAATTACTGATGATGAAGCACTTTGATGGAATAAGAAACAGAACTAGGGATGTTGGATATCAGGAACAAAATCAGAAATTGCTGGGAAAAGCTCAGTACATCTGGCAGCATCTGTGGAGAGAAAGAGTTAATGTTTTGGGTCCAGTGATCCTTCTTCAGGAGCTTTTTGATGATGTGTGTACCTAATATGCTTGAGGTCTTCATTTCCAAAACAATCTTTTGTTGTGTGCCATTGTTCCGTGCAAGCCTTTGGCAAAAAGTAATTGGATGTGTACATTAAAAAAAATCCTCTTGTTGTGAATGTTAGGGCTGCCCATGGTTGAGCAGCACCAAATAGCCGGCAGCTGCCCATGGTGTTGGCAGCAGAACATGGCTGACAAGAGTTAGAAAGCTTGGGAAAGTATTTGATTGGTGTATTCTTCACAAGTAGAGCAAGAGTAGCTCTGTAGACCCAAGATAACAGAACTGAGATAGAATATGCAGCTTCAGTTGTTTTTGCATAGGACATAAAGAACAAAGAAAATTACAGCACAGGAACAGGCCCTTCGGCCCTCCAAGCCTGCACCGATCCAGATCCTCTATCTAAACCTGTCGCCTATTTTCCAATGATCTGTATCCCTCTGCTCCCTGCCCATTCATGTATCTGTCTAGATACATCTTAAATGAGACTATTGTGCCCACCTCTACCACCTCCGCTGGCAACGCATTCCAGGAACCCACCACCCTCTGCATAAAGAACTTTCCACGCATATCTCCCTTAAACTTTTCCCAGAAATGGATAAGAACATCTAATATTTTCCAAAGCTTTCTACCTATTGTCAGCCACATTATGCTGCTGATGCCATGGGTAGCTGTCGGCCATTTTGTGCTGTTCAATCATGGCAGTCCTAACATGAAGAAAGGTCAATGAGCTGATGGTGCACAGAGCTGCTGAGCATTGCAGTCCCTTTTTATGTCCTAAGTGTGAACCCTGACAGGCGTGTGAGAAGTAGCAGCACTGTGGTGCAATTAATGGTACACTGGTAGCTGCAATGAAGGGACAGACTACACATAAGGCAGCTGGAGATGGCTAGCATGCAACCTTGGGTAGAGATCTTCTGCAGTGACAATTTTACACTATGACTCCCACTCATGGGAACATGAAACACTGATACAGTGATACATACCGCAGTATAATTTAACTGATTATTCATTCCATTGCAGCATTGGAGATGCGTTCTCTTGAGCGGCTCGCAAGCGCTGACCTCTACAGCCACCACTGTCCAGACCATCTTCATCAATTAACGTTAACTCCTGTCAACATCCATTAGGAAAATAACCCCCTTTCTCTCCTGGACAGCCTTCAGGAGAACACCTAAGGTGGCATGCTAAAGTGTGCCTCAGCTTTTTGACTGGTCTCTAATAGCCTCCAAGCATGGGATGGAGTGATGAACAGAGGTTGAGTGATGATTTTAGATTGCCAGGGGTGATGTGCCATATTGCACCTGGAAGTTCAAGACCAGAGGGCCCAGCAGTGGGACACAAAACATTCTCTCTGTATGCTCATAAAATGTGATGTTGCATATCCAACAAACTGAGAAAAATGTAAATAAGCAGGAAAGCCTGTCTGATCCCTTTCTTTACCTCCAGCCATACCAGTGCAATTAACTTAGGCTTTTAGGCCTGTTTCTATACTTGCTGTCAAAAATCAAGATTCTGCTAGAAATAATTGTTTTCCCACCAAATAATACTCTTTAAAATAATGATCAATATGTTTGGATTTGAAGAGAATTCCTCATTAAAACATACATATATCAAGCTTTCTTCAGAGCCTTAAAGTTTGAAGACTTGTTTTCTTTGCAAGATAGAAGGAGGAATGAGAAGAATTAAGATTTTCCCAAAAATCATAATTTTTATAGGTTAATATTGAACAATTAATATTTTCACCTATTTTGAAAACATTGCTTAATGAGTAATTGATATCAGCAATTTTAACTTCCACTATTCCATTAGATTTCAGAAGCAAAACGTACCACATTCTTCTTTTGGCTCATCAGAACCATCTCCACAGTCATCCTCTCCATCACATTTCCAACGTGCAGGAACACATCTGCTTGTGCCTTTACAGTGGAAATCATCTGTGCCACATGCAATTTGAGCTAAAGTCAATCAAAAATAGGAAAACAGAAATTGTGTGTCTATAACCCACAGTTCAAAATGACTGTTATATAAATCAAATATATGGCATCTTTTCAACAGTTAATATTTAAGATCTATATTATGTCACACTTAAAAAGAACAAATAAAGTTTGAAGTTTCTCTGTCAATGATCATTGTACTAGCGTTCAGACAGTAATTTCCCTTTACCACTTATTTCTCTTCCTTTTCATGCTTTTCTTGTAAATGCCAAGATTTTAAATGGCTTCAGGACCAAAAACACGAAAAGCAAATTGGCGCATTTTACCTTCTCTTTTGCACAAGTGAAGATATATGCTTCCAATTTAAAAATCTTGTCCTGAAAGATGGTGACTGATATAAAGAGAGAGCTGATGAACAACACTATATCTGGGCTACTTATGCTGTTTCATTTATTTAAAAAGTGATTGAGTCAAAGCTGACAAGAACACTATTTTAGATTTGTTGTCCGCAAGAACATTATTCCACAAAAAAATGGTGAAAACTTTATTTTCTGTGCATAGCATTAGAAGCGCACATCTCAAAATTCATTCCAGTTAGATAACATGATGGGAAATGTATGGTTTTTATTTCTGAAGCTCAGTGAATAGCAATTTATTTTGCATGAGTGAGAACTCCACACAAATATCATAACTCATTAGTAGTTATCTTGTGATCACATAACGGTATAAATGTTCGTCCTGACTATCTTTAACAAGGCATTGCAGTTTTTTTTTTCCCCAGAGAAACAACAGATAATATTGGTAAACGGATTATTTTTCTGCAAATTTCACTCAAGGTTTGTAGGAGATTGAGCCTGCCATTTTGTCATGCATACAAATTGTGGGACATAGCCTAAATAGTAAAAATCTCATTGCAGCTTTCAAGAAAATCTTAAGAAATTATTGCACAAAAACTAGTGTCTTTGAATAGTAATCACTATCAAAATATACAGCTATTTCAACATTACGAATATCCTCAAATCTTTTACAACTAAACAGATTCTCATTTTTTAGGCACATATTTAGAAATACAAAGACTTTCTAGTCATAATCTTCCACCTTTTTTTTCATCTGCTTATAAATAACTTACTGCAATTTGATTCATCAGAGCCATCTGCACAGTCATGGTCCTTGTCACAGACCCATTCTTCAGGAATGCAACGTTTGGTTACAGCACACTGGAACTGGTTTGGAGAACAGGTAACTTCAGCTAAGGACAAAGTTTTAAAATAATCTGTCAGATGTTACGAATGACACTAAATGTCAAAACTTCCACTGTGGCAATATTCAATTTATACTTGACTCCTGAACATATTTTTTATTCAAATTTTCACCCTTATGAAATGCCTTAGCTTTGTACTTAAACCACCTACCACTTTGAAAATGTTTAAGTAATAGTTAACAAAATCCCTATCTAAATTGCGTTCTTGCAGTTCTGAATAATGATGTTCAAATTAAGTTCAACAATATATATACAAATTGTCCAAATTAGTTTTGCATTTTGAACCATTTTTTCACCAACTCAACTGACTCATTCAACAGATTAATTTCTTTCGTGGTTTCTATTTTATGCTTGTATGTGCAAAATTTTGATGTATTAAATTAGATCACACATTAAGGTGTTAACTGAACTGAAGAAACCATATTCTTCTGCTTTTTTTGAACCACGCATAGCTGAATAACTTGCAGCACAGCTATTATCCTGATTTTAGATCTTAAAATCATTAAATGAATTTTCACTTCCATAATCTGTAAAGTAAAAACCTTCATGAAGTGTATTAAAATTTCCGTAATTTTATTTGTGCAGATTCATACTTTATCTGACAAGTAATTTCTGTTGCACTTTAATGGATAAGCTATCAATTAGCATCTATCAATCTCACTACATGTTATAACTGTAAAATTGTGCAGAAAATTGAATTAATCCTTTGCATAATGCTATTACTATAAGCGAATAAAAAAGTAGCAATCTAGTTATGAATGATTAAATGCCTTGCCAGCAGATAATATGAATGAATTAAACTTTTTTTGTTAAATAAATGCATTTTTTTTTCTTTCAAACTATGAACTTTGGCTAAGATTGCATCAAACAGCATTGAGATCCATTGCTCCATCCACGTGATTAAGAATATATAATTCATTTTTTAAATTTCCAGAAATGTTGGGAGCAGCCCTGATCTTGGGAAACCAGCAGATTTCTTTTACTGCGAATTGCTGCTAAAAAATAAATTGCCAAAACCATTATGGCACACAAGAATTCACCAAGAAGTAATTCTACTGAAACAGTAATCTTCCTTCTGTTTCTTCTGTAGAAAGTGGCAAGTATATTGAGATACTATTTCCTCATTTTTTTGTTAATTCAGTCATTCTGAAAGTGGTAATACTTGATGTGGTGGCACTTCTTTTTCCCCCAGTGTGATGATAGCATGTGACAGAAAGTGGAATTTCTTGAGAACACGAATAGGCCATGCATCCCATTGAATTTATACTTCTATTCATTAAAATCAAGGCTGGTCCAATGATAACCTCAACTCTACATTTCTCATGGTAAGGTCATCCTAATAGTTTTTGTAGAAATGTAGGGTGTATTCTTAAACTGCATCATGTTTATTCTGAGACTCCTCTCATTAGACTAGAAGAACCCTCATACAACACTTGACTACTGTGGGTCTGGCAACCTCTGTGAAGAAAAAATCAGATTTAACGTTTCGGGTCCGGTGACCCTTCTTCAGAAACTTCTGAGGAAGGGTCACCGGACCCAAAATGTTAACTCTGATTTCTTTTTCACAGATGCTGCCAGATCTGTTGAGCTTTTTCAGCAACTTCTGTTTTTGTTCCTGATTTGCAGCATCCACAGTTCTTTCAGGTTTTATTTGACCACTGTGTACTTTTTATTTTAATAAAAACACACAAAAGACAGAGGTGGCAGCACACTCAACATGGTGGTCAGCATGGGATCTAAAGATGTAACGTGTCAACAGCAGTCCCAAAAGGCGAATATGCTGGTTATGTAGAAGGCTTCAATGAGAACAGATAATGTTGCTTACTGAGGAAAGCTAACATTCGAGAAAAATCTTGAGGAACACTCGCTGCTGAAAAAAAGTTCAAAGATGACACAAACATTTTATCTCTGCTAGGAGATCCACTGGAAGAGAAGAATCTTGTACTTCAAAAATATAGGTACAGGCTCCACCACAAGCCTGTGGGAATTGTCCCAACTCCCAATTCGGCCAGGGTGAGAATAGACATTGCAGACAGCATGAATCAAAACTAAAAATCCCTGGCATAAAGGACAAATATTAAAAAAAATCAGTTGAAACTCAGATCAGACATTGCTGCCATGGCATATGTGTAGGAAGAGGCAAAGCTAGAAAGTTACAACACTACCCCGGCAAAGGGAGAATCTCACTTAATTGAGGAAGGGACAGCCAAGGAAATTGGGGAGTCTAACATATAGAGCCTATAAGCATTGGGCAATATAAAGAAGTGGCAGATCCTGATCTAGCATGGAAAATTTTCAGGAGTGTCCATTTCAACCAGAAAAGGTGGGAATCCTCCATTAAAACTGCAGAGAGTGGGAAGGCCCTCCATAACAGCAGCAAATACAAGAGAACAGCCATTCCTGCGAACTAATAATCTTTAAAGAAGCTAAACTATGTAATCATGTTAGAATTATAGAAATAAATAACATTACTAGGAAGATTTAAATTGAAAATGGGCCAAATAAAACACAAGTTTGGTAATCCTGGAGAAAACAACTCTTTGGGCATAATGTTGAATTTAAAAGCTATTCTACGTCAGAAACTGAACATTTATGTGCACAATAGAGATTACAGCAGGTAATGTTATTACTTTACCAAGAGGTTTTTTGTTAAAAATACAAAAGATACGTTGAAAAGGTACTGAAAGTGTTTGACAACTCTTTGAAACTCAGAAATAATAAAATTCTTGGAAGAACAACATTCAACAGAAGAATATCACATCCAGGGAATCCATAGATAATGATCTCTTCAGACTAGTGAAGAAGTATGACTATGGCAACTTAAAGTCAAATTTCATAATAGATCAAACTGATTACTGCTAAGTCTTTGTCAAATTTATAACCGTCCAAAGAAGATCTAATTCTAAAGAAGTCAGTCACATAGGGAGTGTGGCAAAAGTACAGAAGCAGAGAGATCAACCCTAACGGGAGAAGATCAAACTGCATAGGATATTTTCAGAATTTATTCAATTCTTGGGGTATAGAAAAATAAGGGGCATGCAAAAAATTGATACAGTGGATACGACACAAACAAGTCACTCAAAGTTCTTGCCAATGCTGTAGAGTAAAGAAGCTTCACAGGCATAAAAAATGCCCAGTTACTAAAACAGAATACCTTGTTAAAAAATAGAGGTAACAAGGGGTGGAGCTGGATGAACACAGCAGGCCAAGCAGCATCATAGGAGCAGGAGCCTTGTTAAAAATAGCTCACTTTCAGAATGTATGCTGATGCACAAACTACTGCATAATACCAAATGACCAAAGAACTACTCACACAAAGAGATAGGTAAGGCAGAACACTTTCCTGTAAAAGACAAACCAAAAGCTTCCCTAGGAATGTTAGTGACCTAGGCCAAAATTTTGACAAGATGACATATTTCAATAAGCATCTCACAAATTTCAAGTAATACATCGGAAAAAGAAAGTCACAATAATATTGGAAAGTAAGTCATGGTTGACAAAACACTTTTAATCCAAAAGGGTTACAAACGTAATGTTAAATATATGCTATAAGTAATTCTCAAAAATGGGTGATACCAAGTATTAGAAATCCTGTAATTACTTCACAACCATAAAATTTCAGTCCAAAGTAAAGAAGTATTTATTAACCTACATCTCATTAAAATTTGGGAGAGATTAAGCAACATATCCCAATTTATTGAAGGGTTAAGGAGCTTCAAACCAAATACAGCATCAGACTGAAGGAATGTGCTAAACGCACATGCCTTTACACATCAAAATGCCACATCCTTTAATGAAACAAGTTGAGAACTGCCTTGCAGCGCTGACAAGGGTGTAACTTATTTCTGTAGCTGTGAAACCAACAGAGTAGCATTTAAGGCTGGGTTACTGTTTTCAAGCCTGATCATACAATACAAATTTGTTTTCAATCAAACAGCCCATGGTGTTAGAGAAATATACATTTGGTGAGAGTGTAGCTAAACTATCCAAGTGAACCAAAGCTAGAGGCAAATAATGGATTTTTTTTTGAATTTGTAGGATGCGGGCATCACTGGCTAGGCTAGCATTTATTGCCCAGTGGGCTGTTAAGAGCCAACCACATTGCTGTGCTTCTAGAGTGACTTATAAATCAGACCAGATAAGAAAGGTAGTTTCCTTCCCTAAAGGACATTCGTGAACCAGGTAAGTTCTCCTGACAATTGACAAAGGTTTCATTGCCATCATAAGATCCTTAATTCCAAATTTTTATTAAATTTAGATTTCACTATCTGCCATGGTGGATGCCATTCTGGGTCACCAGAATGTGTTACCTGGGTCTCTGGATTTGTAGGCTAGTGGAAATACCATGAGGCATCACCTCTCTTTAATGGATTCTGCCAAATACCATTGGATGAGTATTCAAGATTTCTTAAGCACATTTACAACTTTTTTTGGAAGTTTTAGTCGATTAGCATTTGCAATCACCTCTGCCCCAAAGTTTTTCCAATTAACTATGATCAACATTTATCAAAGACTTCATGCTAAGTCACGTGGATGACATACAATTCAATTGGACAATGGAGAAAGTACATAGAGTGTGCATGGAGTTTAGGAACATTTACAAGAAGATGGCCTCATTCTTAATGAAAACTGTAAATTCTCCAAAGAATTTATTCTTTCTTGTTTGGTCACATTGTCAACAATGAAGACATATGGGCTGATCCTCAGAAAGCTAAATCCATTACGGAGTTCCACACTCCAAAGTCAAGCTGAGGATATTCAAAGGTTCTTGTTTATGGTAAATCAGATGAAGAAAAATTTTTGCCTAATCCGGCTATCATTACAGAACACTTTAGACAAATCACAAGGCTGGGATTTGAATACTCATTATGCAAATGCTTTTCAGAAAACAGATTATAATCTTTAATTTCTAATGATAATAGCATCAAAATCTTTAGCTACTAATTTTAGAGCAGTAGATTTCTAGGAACAGCCAAAAGGGTGTCATAAACTAATCTATCACTCATCATAAGCATTGTGTTACAAAAACATGGTATGCAGTGATTGAGAAAGAGGCTCTTTCAGTTACGTTGGTCTCTGAAGATATTCAGATTATATCTTTGGTCTGAAAGTGGCCATCAAAACAGATCACCAATTTTGAAGTTTCTCTATTCAATGAGAAGGAACTTATACAAAAGTCTCCAAGAATTCAAAGATTCCAAATTTGTCTCATGAGATTTGCTTAGATGACAGTCTATGTGCACTGTAAACCACAAATGATGGCAGATGTGCCCTCTAGAGTGACAGGCAACAACTCGACAAATTATGATGTGATTTCATTCAAAGAAATGTAAGAATACACTTGGTCCACAGCAGCACAAGGGCCAGCAAGTCACAACTGAATCAACTAGATTCAATGAGAACAAAATAGATCAATAATGTCTCAACATTTTCCAATGTTGCATTGATAGTTTAGCCATTTTAAAGGCCCACAACATAGTCATGAAACTGTGTTTACCATTGTTGATGACTTACTGACATATGATATATGATGGGTCACGCCAAATTCACTTTGAGAGCATTTCTTGGCAAAGCTGCACCAAAAGCACTTGGCTGTCACCAAGTGGCCCAGGATCTCCACAGACATTGACGAACTCATTGCAGATAGTGAGGCATGTGATATCCACAGGCCAGAACAAATAGAACTCTTTATATCTATCAAGTTTGCAAACAGACCTTGGGAATATTTGGGAATATTCCAAACAGACCTTGGGGTAGTTTTGTTTATATTTCATGTAAAAGTCTTATATTATCTTCATTTAGTATTTCACCCGATGGGTCAAGGAGTAGAAATCGCCAGTTTTGGATTTGAACATTTTGGAAACTCACTACAATACCCATAATTTAACAGCGAGGCAGAAAGTGGGATGAGAAGTTGCTCTTGAAGAAATCTTACTTCTACACAGGCATGTGACTTATTTGTCTACCTTACTTCAACGTGATCTTGCATAATCTGAGTTACTGATATACAGAACGCAGAGACTCAGTTCCCTATTGTGCCTAAGAAATTGGCTCTACACTTATGCCATCATTACCAAGCAGAAAATGATAAAGAAACCTAAAAACCTAGAAATGTCTAAAATTCTAACAGCTTGCCTTCAATGGTCAGTGCATTGGACATAGGAGTTGGGATGTTCAGGACATTTGTTAGGCCACTTTTGGAATACTGCATTCAATCCTGGTCTCCCTGCTATCGGAAAGATGTTGTTAAACTCAAAAGGGTTCAGAAAAGATTTGCAAGGACGTTAATGGCATTGGAGGATTTCAGCTACAGGGAGAGGCTGAATAGACTAGGATCTTTTTTCCCTGGAGTATCAGAGGCCGAGGAGTGACCTTATAGAGGTTTATAAGATCAGGAGGGGCATGGAAAGAGTGAATAGCCAAGGTCTTTTTCCCAGAGTCCAAAACTAAAGTGCATATGCTTAAGGTGAGAGGGGAAAGATTTAGAAAGGATTTGAGGGACAACCTTTTCATGCAGAGGGTGGTGCATGTATTGAACAAGCTGCCACAGGAAATGGTAGAGGCAAGTACAATTACAACATTTAAAAGGAATCAAGAATGGTACACCAATAGGAAGGATTTAGAGAGATATGGGCCAAATGCTGGCAAGTGGGACTAGATAGGTTTAGGATGCTTGGTCAGAAAGGACGAATTGGATTAAAGGGCCTGTTTCCATGCTCAATAACTCTATAGCTCTGCGGAGTAAATTCAAAAGGGATGTTCCCATGGCTGGGGAGTCCCGAACAGGGTGTCACAGTCTAAGGAAATGGGATAGGCCATTTAGGAATGAAATGAGGCGAATTTTCTTTACCTGGAGAGTGGTGAACCTGTGCAAATCTTTGCCACAGAAAGCAGCTGAGGCCAGAACATTGAATGTTTGCAAGAAGCAGTTAGATCTAGATCTTGGAGATAAAGTGATCAGAAGGGTATGTGGAGAAAGCAGGAGTTGGGGTACTGAGTTGGATAATCAGCCATGATCATATTGAATGGCAGAGCAGGCTGGGACTGCTGAACGGCTAACTCCTACCTTCTGTTAATGTTTCTATGTTTGGAGAATGATCTACCATGTTCATCAGACAGAACATTATAGTAAACATTACCTGCATGAGTTAGGGACCAGAGCACCTGATGGTGATCAAGTATTCAAACAGAAATTGTCCAAAATTGTACAATTGTCCAAAAATACGCCAATTTATACTGTTAAAAAGGTTGCACAAAAGAATAACAGGAACTTCAACCTTTATCTCGTCTTGATTGAGCCATCCTCAGATTATTGATTGGAATGAACCAAATGGTAAACCTGACAACAGAGGAGCACCTCGGACATTAGGTTGTTCAGACAATTGTCCAAGGCAATTATGTTCTACCCAATAACTACCTTTTTTCCAAATCCAAAGAGAACATATTCAGGAAAGACAGTTAAACCTCCAGATAATCTAAATTTCTAAAATAAAAGATTTTGAGAGAGATGGGTTGTGGCAAACGTAACTATATAAACAAATAGAAATGATAATTACCAGAATAAAGCTTGGGGTTGACGCTGCTTATGAGTCTGAAACAGTTAATACTTGCTTGACTGCAGTAAGTACCACACACCATGATAATGTCATGAATACTTGATGGGAGACAGACCTAAAACAATGTCCTCCCAACAAACTGTAGAGTCATAGAGGTCTACAGGATGGAAAGGGGCCCTCCGACTCAAGAGGTTTGTGCTGGTAAAAGGAAAACAAACATCTAACAATTTCAATCTTTTAATATTCCTATTTTCCAGCAGTCTGAATGTTGAAGATACTCCTATAGTGCTAGCAGTGAAGATCTCATGGAAAGAAACTGTTTACTTCATGTTCCCAAGCTCAATGTTTCTTCAGACCAGTCATTAATTTTCACCTCATGTAGATTTGTACCACCTGACATGGTTAAAATAGAAAACTATAAAGTTTAGATGGGCCTGGGTAATTTCAGTTTAAATATGCTATTCCCCAAAGCATTAGACATTCTTTGCAACCACTTTTGTCTTTGTAGACGATTTTATAAAACTCTTTTTTTCTCTATTTTGTATCTTGAGTTCTCTATCTTGCCGCTACTTTCCCTTTTATCCAACAATTTCAACAGGATTATTGCATTGCCCGGAGTCCATTAAAATCTGCACATAGTTGGAGAGGTGCAATAAACTATATTTTGTTTTTCAAGATTTTTTGTGTTAGATCAGAAGGTGGCTACCTTCACCCAAACTAGGCCATGCAAGTCCCTTACGAACCCATACGCTGAGAGCTGGCAGCATGGGCAATATGTATCCCCTCCAAATAGCCATTCTTTCTACAAGTCCAGGGAATGTGTTGCGAGAATATCAATGGAGGAAGATCTCCCAGATCTAATGTTATACTCTGCTGGTATTAATACTTTCTAACCACATCAAGTGTGAAAATATTGGGTCATGAGACCTTCTTGCAACTCAGAGTTACAGGCTAGGGTTTTGTGCTTTTGTCTTTGTGATTTTCAGAAAATTTAAGTGTATGTTTGGAAAAAGTATGGATTAGAATGAGCAGAACTAGAAAACCATAGCCACTGAATCCAGTGAAGCAGTCTGATCTTGACAAAAATGCCAACTGTCAGGAGGAACAAGAACTGAACTTAGGACGTCACTCATTACATTACTCAGTACCACACTAAATGGCTTTTTATAACTGATTCACTGGGAGCCCACTGACTAGGATACATTCATATGCAAACTACATTAGCTTCAAAAAATGAATGTTAAAACTCACGGCAATCACTTTCATCTTCTCCATCACCACAGTTATCTTGACCATTACATCTGAAGATGATTGGAATGCACCGTTTCTTCTGTGAACACTTAAACTGACTTGGAAGGCAAACATGTGTCTCTAAAGAATTATGAATAAACACATTGAGCTCAATGTTCAAAACTGAACTCATACAAATGGCATCTAAAATATTTTCTCAGTATAAAGTTAAGCAATTTTAATGCAATACTTACCACAGTTTGCCTCATCTGAATTATCTCCACAGTCATTCTCACCATCACAGATGAAGGCAGGTTTAGTGCATATTCCTGTGCCACACTGAAACTGACCTGGTCTGCATTTAAATTCAGCTGAGAAGTCAAGGAAATGTTGCTTATAGAAAGAAAGAATTTTAAGACATTTGGAACAATCACCGTATTTATTGAAAAGTTAAGGCAAAAATGCAAAAGAGTTGTAACAGATTTCTGTTATCTTCCGAATTATTTCCATGCTGTCTTAGACGGTTCATGAAAGGAACGACACTTTTGCCATCTGCTTAGTTAATGATTTTGTCATCATACAGATACTTTCACACCATTGTTGGCACCAAAGAAAGTAATGACCGCATGTAAGGAGCAGAATGATGCAATACCATTCCAAATAGGGCATTTATCTTGTATTAGCAAGTACCTCAATTTGAAACTCTCCAAATATGTTAAAGATGGAATGGCAGATATTATTAAATACAAATATTTATGTCAAACTGATCAAAAATACTCACGGCAGTATTCAGGTTCGTCTGATCCATCTCCACAGTCATCTTCTGTGTCACATTTCCACCAGAATGGTATACATTTGTCGTTGCTGCAGACAAACTGTTGAGACAGTATCATGTGCTTACAATACAATTAAGATAATTAAGCCTAATATGAAATGTACATTCATTGTCGTACATTGCACACTATAAGCAGCAACTTGGCACAGAAATTGAAAGGTGTTATTTTAGTGATATTCCATGGCCAAATAATGTTTGTTCTCACTCAAATTTACCAAATTGCTGGATGTAATAAGCTGGAAAGTTGCCTTGTGCGTTATTCATAATAATTGCAAGGCCTTTCTCAGCAAGGTGCAGAGCTCTTGGGGTAATAATTAAATCATTAATTTATTTATCTTTCCTATTTTTCACTCGCTGCAAAAATTGTGACTCATGCTGCTCCTGGCTTTTTGAGTGTTTAATGCAATGCCAAATCAGCCTACTGCATATTCTTCATCTGTGAGACTCAATAGCAAAAAGTGAAAGGCTAACTAATAATTGAGAACGTTGCAGCGCTTTCCCAATTATGTTCTCAGCCAGTGTCTAGCGAAGGATAAGAATATTGAATGATTTTTCCTTTCCTTAACTGAAGATTCTGAAACAAATTGGAATGTCCTATTACCTCTCCTGCTGTAAACTTATGTTCATAAAATATTTAGTGCAGCCTAAGAAATAATCCTGGAATGTTCTGATTTTTATGTGAAAGCAATGGAAGAGGATTCTAGTTAGGACATATCCGCAATTTGAAGATCAAGCTGCTATGCAATAACTGTTGGTATCTAGAACAAAGAACAAAGAACAAAGAAAACTTACAGCCCAGGAACAGGCCCTTCGGCCCTCCAAGCCTGTGCCGATCCAAATCCACTGTCTAAACCTATCGCCCAATTCCTAAGGGTCTGTATCCCTCTGCTCCCCACCTACTCATGCATCTGTCCAGACGCACCTTAAATGAATCTACCGTGCCTGCCTCTACTACCTCTGCTGGCAACGAGTTCCAGGCACCTACCACCCTCTGTGTAAAGTACTCTCTCTGTTGCCCAAACACTTGAATCACTTCCAAGTTTAATTGCTTCAGTACCACTGGACTTGACACCAGCAAGAGAAAGAAAAAGGCTATCTGTCATATCAGATCACGTACAAATTTAACCCCACATTTGATCACAGCAATGCCTCCCATTCGAGATGAAGCTAACTAATAATAATAGTTGAGATTTGACTCTTTTAAAAAAAAATACATGAGATGCAAGTGGCATGGATAAGACCAGCATTTATTTTCCATCTCTAATTACTTTTGGAAAAAGTTGTAATCCCATTCTTGAACTATTGCCATCCATGTTGTGTGAGTGCCGTTGTACAGAAGGTTGATCCAGGATCACAGCAGCCTTACAATAGAGGCCAGTCGGCACAGAGAATCTGCACTGAGCCTCCGAAGAACATCCCATACAGACCTACCCCCCCACCCTATCCCTGTAGCCCTCTGGGTTACATTGGCTAATCCCCCTAGCCTGCACACCCCTGGGCACTATAGCACATCCAATCCAACTAACTTGCACATCTTTGGACCGTGGGAGGAAACTGAAGCACCCAACAGGAACTCAAGTGGACATAACGCGATTGTGCAAACTCCATACAGATTGTCATACATGGAATTGAACCCAGGTCCCAGTGCACTATGAGGCAGCAGTACTAACCACTATGCCACTGTCTCACCCACGAGTTTGATACTGTGACAGTGAACAAGTGGTGATAGATTAGAGGGGACTGTGCATAGTGGTATTACTATTGAAACTAGTAATCCAGAAACTTGTACTGACATTCTGGAGAAATAAGGTCAAATTTGACCACACCACCTGGTGGAACTTTCAATTGGTGAAGTTCTCATGCACCTGCTCCCCTTGTTCTTTTTGGTACTAGAAATAGCAGTTATAGAAGGAATTCTCAATGAACCCTTGGTGAATTAAGACCTTAAGACATAGGAGCAGAAAATGCATCCTGTAAATGGTACACATTGAGCTACAATAACAAAATATCTACACTGGTGGCTGGGATGCCAATCAACAGACTACTTCGTCAAGGAACGATGTTTAGTTTCTTGAGTGTTACTAAAACACTTCTTATCTAACTGAGTGAAGGCTATTTTATCACACTCCTAGTAGCACCTTGTAGATGCTAGACAAGCTATGGGGAGTCAGGAGGTGAAATGCATTGGATAGAATTCCCAATCTCTTGCTGCTCTTGTAGTTACATTATTTATGTGATTGGCGCAGTTAATTTTCTGGTCAATGGTGATACTCAGGATGTTGATAAAGGCAATTCAGCAATGAACATGAAGGAGAAATAGTCAGATTCTCTCTGTTTGAGATTGTCAATTTAACATATATGTGATGCAATATTACTTCTGCTTGTCAGCACAAACCCGCATTGTATGCATGTCTTAGTTCATACACAGACTGACTAATTATCTGAGGAGTCGATAAAAGAACTGAACACCGTAAGATGTAAGAGGTGAAGTAGGCTATTTGGCTCATTGAGTCTGCTTCATCAAACAATGAGATCGTGGCTCAACTGATTATCCCAAAGTCCATGTTCCTGCCTTATTCTCATAACCTATGATTCCTTAATAATTAAAATATCTACCTCAGCCTTGAACATACTTAATGACATAACCCCTACAGCTCTCTATGATAAGGAATTCCCCAGAGTCACTATTGTCTGAGAAAAGAAATTATTCCCCATTTGTTTTAAATGGAAGACCCCTTACTTTGAGATTATGCCCACTAATCCTAGATTCTCTCAGAAGGGGAACCAACCTCTCAGTAATTTTTCTTCCAAAGGAATTTTAGCATGGAAATCATAACAATGTTCCACAATCAACTTCAGCACAACATGAAACAATTGTCCATTACTGTTGATGGTAAAAGTCAGTGTGGTGTTCAACTTTCATGCACTGAATTTGGACTCAATTGAAGAGTTATGTAATAACAGCCAGTTTTCAGCCAGTCAATTTTAGATGTACAAAGAAGATTATAATTGCAGTATGCTTAGGAACCGATATTCCAATTGTTTCCGTAGTTTTCATACTTTCTGCCTGGTTCCATTTTTGACTAATTGATAGAGATTGATTGCTATTATCGTTATCATAGCATCATGCAACAATTAGAATTGTAGAAGCCAAACTTGATGTATAGCTTTCTTCTATATCCAACAAATTCTATTTGTAAGTGGGACTGCATTCCACAAAGGAAGTAGATGTAGACCAGTTGTTTTGAAGGTGACCTAATATATCACTGAATTGAAGGGAAGGACAACACGTAACAGTTTAGACTGAAATAGTAACTGAGATAATGTGATGGGAACCCATTGCTCAGACATGTTTCCTTGGAGAGTGATTTAATTTGTCTCTTGTCCCTTTATTACAAAAAGAAAGTTAATGGCAATTTGGTTCCATACGGGCTAGTGACAAAATTACGAAAGCTGTAGTATGTTGTGAAATTTAGCTGTGCACTTCCCACTATAGGTTCAAACAACACATTGAAATCTAATCGTCTTAAATTTGTTTGACAGTGATGGAGAACAGTTAACTTGAATATAAAAGGTCTATCAAACACACAAGAATGAATAATTTGCAGAATATGTGCAATTTTGTCAGAGTATTTAAATGATCTGTGTCCTAAAGTTACAGTCTCAGTGAAACTTAGACCTGAGGTTGCAACACAAAGAGAAACAGTTACGGCAGATTAAAAAAAGACAATAATAAAGCACGTAAGAGTTCAAATCAATACTTATGGCCTAATCCACTAATAACCAAAGGGTTTTCTTTCAGGAAGTCCAATAAAACCCTTTCTGCAAGCTGAGCAACACTGAGGGGGAAAAATAAGAGGTGCTATCACATATATGTGGGCCTTTAAACAACCTGGGAGAAGGAAGCAACACATAGCATGGAGGTTTCAGTGTCTGTTTACGAAATCAATACAAAGGCCAATATTTTTTGACTTTAGGTTGATCACTGCGGTGAGCATAAATTATTATTGTTGTAACATATATAGTGCCTCAATCAAAAAATACTCTTCAACCAAAAAGAAGCCACCTGAATTTTCCAATGGACAAATAGTCATTTAAGCAGCGTCGGTGGGAGTTGCTTATATGGACTCGGTGGAATTCCCACGTAGCAGATTCTGAGGGAATTACCCGGAAACCTGAAGATTCCAAAGAGTAATTTCTTTGTTTGCAAACCTCCATCTAAGTTGAAGAATTCAGAGGTATCCACTGTAGTTGCATTAATAATTACCAAGGAACATTTAGATGATTAAAAAAAAAACAGTCTAACTCCTGGATAACTAAAGACTGACAGCTTCACCCCACCACCAAAACCTTGAGAAGCCACAAACAATCTCAACTGCACCTTCCCAATTCCTTACACTTCCTGAACCTTGGTCTGACACCCACCTCTCCAACCTGGCATCCAACATCTCCTGGACACAACAAAGCCTCTCTGCTACAGGATCACCCTCCAGATCCCAACAGACCTGACACTCCAATGGCACTATGGGAGCTTCCCCATGAGATCTGCCACTCCTTTCTGCCCCCAGACCCAAAAACTTCTTCTCCCTCCAGTGCCTGGCAATCTCTCCCCTCTAGGACCCAACACCCCAACCACCCCAGGACTCAACATCTCCTCTTCTTGCAGGACCTGACAACCTCTCCCCCTTGGGACATAACACCTCCCCTCCCTGGTAGACCACATAGCTCCAGTCCACCCTGACCAATCCAAACCTCTTAGTCACTTACCTGGCAACCTTCCCACCTTTCACTCCACCGCCTCTTTAAATTGGCACCCAATCCAATCGCAGCTCACTCTCTCGATACCCCACTTGCCTGTCACGCTGGTACCTTACTTACCTGGCATCCTAACCTCACATTTACCTTACACACTTACCCTTTCACAGGAGCTGTGAAGAAAGCTGTCTGTGCTGCTGGGCCTATAAACCACAGATTACTGCAACTACTACAGTGAAAGACTGGGCATGGTTTACCTCCCCATGACTAACCTGCACTGCAAGGGCACATTTAAAGTATGCTCTGCATTTGTACAGGACCCATGATCAAATTCTCCTGCTAGAAATGCAGAGGTCTTCCTTACTATATTACAAAAAATTGTATGTGCAGGGCGGCAATCAGACACTCCTCAAAAAATCCATCTCAAAATGTTTAAACATATTCAATGACACTGTTCTATTACCAAGTACACTTTCTGTGCGCAGGATTTTTAAAGCGACTTACAGGGTAGTTACAGAAGATAAACTAATTGCACAGTGAATTTAATGTATTTACATATATGTTTAAAGACAATACCTGGCTTGCGGTACAGTTGGAAAGACAAGTCCTTCCATCAGCAGCAAGGTAGAAGTTTGTGGGGCAGGCACACTTGTATTTTCCTCCAGGCGACAGCAAACATAAGTTGCTGCAACCTCCATTATCGACTTTGCATGGGTGACCAGGCACTGAGACAAAGATAAAAAGAAATCCTTTGAGCTTTTAATCTGATGGACAGTGAAAACAAGTTGCGTACAAACATTTACAACTGGAAAATTTTGATGGTCCAAAATTCATAACATTAGAAAGTAGAACTGTAGTTAAAGTTTACGGACAATAATGAAACTGTATTATAGCATGAATCAACCAGAGTTGTCTGCATGTTCTAACTAACGCTGAGGACTCAGTGATGATGATCATCAAAAGATATCATCATCAAAAGACACCATTATCATTTCTGAGCCATTTCTGAGGCCATGGCTAGCGATGGAGCAGGAACCACTTGAGATGATAGACTCCTCAAACCTTTCTTTCTCACATCCCAAAGAAAGTTGCAGGTAGTACAAGCATATGCCTCTTTCTCCCTGCTTCTCATCATAACCTTACACCTGTACCTTTTTCTTTTTATATAACCAAGTAGTACAACCTGTTCAGGCAGTGGAAGAATAGCAAGGAGTGGAGTGATGAAGAACATACAAATTTTAATTTGCTATTTCTAGTTAACACTGTCATTATAGACAACTTGGAAAATAGCACAGAGGTGGTATCTGCATATGCTGAGGCAGTGGGACAAGGATATTTGCCAGAGAGTGATGGCTCACACACGTTCTGGTGGGGACAACTCGGCAAACTTTCAGTGAACAAGAAAAGGAGAAGGCTGATGGGTGTATATATCAAAATGCTTAGTTGCCACAGTCACCTTCACAGCTACTGACCATGCTGTTTTTGTCTTACTTTGTGAATGAGATTTTGACTCTAGCAGTTACGAGATTTCAGTGGTAAGCCCCTTAATGACAGCCAACATTTGAGATATTTTTTCTGAATGGAGTTTCAGGAATGAAGTATTGTCCCCTAAATTTCTTGGCTGGAAATGGCATCTTGCGAATAGCTATTCTACTCTTCTCCTCCCCCTTCTAGTAGTTTGTCCTTCACTGTGTGATCTCTCCCAGTCAATCTTGATGGAGGAGGACAGCACACTAACGGGTCCTATTCTGAGAGCAAGTGATTTGTGCAGAAGCCTAAACCTAGCAAAAAGTACCACAGCGCTCCTTGTATTCCTTTGAAATTGAAACCTCTATTGAAAGCCCAAAATCATTGAGGAATTTAGCAACAGTTTGAGAAATCAACTAGAAACTATTTGCTAAGCAGTTGACAATTTCCTTGCATAGCCCAGGGGTGAGAATGAGGTGAGCTTCTTCACGCTGCAGAATGCATTTTTTGCTTTGTGGGGTTAAAAAAGACAATGGATCAGGGCAGGAAGCCTTAGAATGGAGGCATGGCTGTTAAATCAGTAATGACATGGTATGCTTGCTGTGGATGCTTCCAGCTGGTGTTAACCCCATGCACAGGTGACATTGGTATATTTCCAGTCAGAAGAAAGAGTACGTGACACAGGCCTGATTTTGGATCACTAATTGTACTCATAGCATCTAAAATCCAGTGCTATCTAGCCAAACTGAATCTTACAAAGTAGTATTATTCAGATTATACCACTGCTTCATGTTGGCTCCGTTAAAGTGCATCCCTCATACCTATCATGTATTTGCCAATTTCACCAGTTTATGTCCTTCTGAAGTCTGTTACTATATTTGTCACTATTTATTATGTTGCCAAGATATTTTATTATATACTTTGAAACAGTATGGGGCAGCACAGTGGCACAGTGGTTAGCACTGCTGCCTCACAGCACCAGGGACCCAGGTTCAATTCCAGCCTCGGGCAACTGTCGGTGTGGAGTTTGCACATTCTCCTTGTGCCTGCATAGGTTTCCTCCAGGCGCTCCAGTTTCCTCCCACAGTCCAAAGTTGTGCAGGCTAGGTGGATTGGCCATGCTAAATTGCCTGTAGTATTCAGGGATGTGTAGATTAGGTGGGTTATAGGTGAAAGGGTTTGGGTGGGTGCTCTGAGGGTCAGCGTGGACTTGTTGGGCCAAAGGGCCTGTTTCCACATTGTAGGGATTCTATGAGTGCATCCAACATCTGAATTCAAGTCATTTACATATAAGAAAAGCAAGGACCCTCTACTGATTCCTGAAGGACATCACTGTATAATCATTTTGTGTCAGAAATATATTCACTCACCACTGCTCTCTCCTTCCCATCACTTATTTGTTGCCAAACACATATAACATCCATCTTTTTAATTCACCTGTTTCCGTTTTCCTGTCTCTTACATCTTTTCAAAGTCCACACATGTAACACGTATGTAATCATTTTTATCAGTCCGCTTCAATATTTCATCCAAACTGTTTAATCATGTTAGTTGGACATGACGTGTCTTTCAAAAAGCAAACAGAACCTGTAATGGCTGCCCCTCAATAGTTCTTATTTGGAGAAGCATGAACTAAGTCCTTGACAATTGCCACTAGCTGTTTTCCCAGCACGCTGGCCTTTAGTTACCAGGTTTATCCTCCTGTTTCTGAATAAGAATGTAATAAGTATAAGTCAGTTATCCATGGTCCTGGTATATCTTCTTTATCCAAGGAGGACTGAAAGAAAGACTGGGGTCAGAACCTATGCTCCATACTTGGTTGACTCATCAACTTTAGATGCATTCCGTCTGATTTGGTTGGCTTCTTTATTTTGATTGATGCTGACTTATTTACACTTCCTTTCCATTTTTTTCCTTTCCTTCTTTATAGCAACATTAGCTGATCCTTATCCTTTGAGGAGACACGCATTTAGTTTTTGAAATGCCCTTTGTCTCCAGAGGGAGAAAAAAAATCCTTCTTCAACCTGAATTGAATCCAACATTAACAATAATTTTCTATTGTATATGTTTATGACAGATTTTGGGGTTGACTTTTATTTTGACTGTTTGACTGTTATTCTTTTCTGATGTGCTGGTTTTTATTCTTAAATCCTTTCCCAATAGCCCCCTGCACACTTTGTATACTGTCTGGTGTTCAACAATATTCTACACCTGTCAATTGCTACAGGTCTCCTTGTGTTTTGCTATTTTAATATGTGTTTCCATTGTCATCGGGGCATTTGGATGAGATAGGCTGCTTGGGGTAAAAGTTTTGGTTTGTATCTGAACAATCTCCACTTTGAAGGCCTACTTATTGCTTTTTTAACATTTCTTTTTTGTTTCCAGTCCACTGTGTTGGTTTTCTTCCCAAATAATTGAAATCAGGAGCCTTCCAATCATTGATTTTCATTTTTGATCATCTTATGCCCTTTTCTATTGCTACTTCAAAAATAATGTTATTGTGATCTTGATTACCCAGATGTTCTCCCACTGAAATATGTTCCACTTGCCTGACTTCATTCCTCAGAACTAGATCTTAGAACTGCTTCCTTAGTTTAATACATCATGATTCATGTATTAAATCAGGCAGAAGAAAACATTCTGTCGTTTACGTTTTACTGTCAAAATACTTCAGTCTACACATTGGTTTCTATCTTTCCCTTTTGAATACCCTCCCTCTCCAGGGGCAAAACTTGTTCTGGAGAAAAACCGAACTCTTAAGGACAAACTCCTATCAGAGATAACACAGTGTGGAGCTGGAGAAACACACAGGCCAGGCAGCATCAGAAGAGCCGGAAAGTTGACATTTCGGGTTTGGACCCTTCTTCAAAAAGGGGGAGGGGGAGGGGGATGAGAGCTGGGAAATAACTAGAGAGAGGAGGGGTGGGGCTGGGAAAGGTAGGTGGGATGGTGATAGGTGAGTGCAGGTAGGGAGTGGTGGGGATTGGTCAGGGGGATGGGTGGGGCAGATAGCTGGGAGAGAAGATGAACAGATTGTGTCAGGGCAAGTACGCGGGGATGAGAGGGAGGGTTGGAAATGGGATGAGGCTAGGGGTGGGGAGATTTTCAAACTGGTTTCCATATTTAGGCCATCAGGCTACAGGCTCCCGAGGGGGAATATGAGGTGTTGTTCCTCCAGTTTGCGGGTGGCGTCTTTGTGACACTGGTGGGGTCTCAGGGTGGACATGTCACCCAGGGAGTGGGAGGAGGAGTTAAAATGGTTGGCGACCGGAAGGTGTTGTCGTTTGTCATGTACAAAGCACAGACGCACTGTGAAGCAGTCTCCGAGTCTACGTTTGGTCTCACCGATGTATAGGAGGCCACATCGAGGGAGCAGCAGATAGAGTAGACCAAGTTGACGGTTGTGCAGGTGAACCCCTGACAGATATGAAAGGTTTGTTTTGGGTCTTGAATGGAGGTGAGGGGGGAGGTGTAGCGGCAGGTACAGCATTTCCTGTGGTTGCAGGGAAAGGTGCCGGGTGTGGTGGGGTTAGTGGGGAGTGTGGAGGGGACGAGGGAGTTGCGGAGACAGCAGTCCCTTTGAAAGGCAGATAAGGGTGGGGAGGGAAATATCTCTTTGGTTGTGGGGTCAGATTGTAGGTGGCGGAGAATGATCTGCTGGAAGTAGAGGTTGGTGGAGTGATATGTGAGGAGAAGGGGGACTCTGTCTTTATTTTTGTTGGGGGAGGGGTTGTGAGCGCAGAAGTGTGGGAAATACAAGAGATGTGGTTGAGGGCATTTTTGATCACTGGAGCGGTGGGGGGGGTAGTTACAGTCCTTGAAATTGGAGGACATCTGGGATGTTCGGGAGTGGAACACCCCATCTTGGGGCAGACGTGGTAGAGGCGGAGGCATTGGGAGTATGGGATCGCATTCTTGCAGGAAGGTATTGAGAGGAGTGAAGTCCACGTAGCTGTGGGAGTTGGTGAGCTTGAAATAGATGTCAGTTTCGAGGCAGTCACCAAAGATGGAGACAGAGAGGCCCAGGAAGGAGAGGGAGGTATTGGAGTTGGTCCTGGTGAAATTGAGGTTGGGATGAAAGGTGTTAGTAAAGTTGATGAATTGTTCAAGCTCCTCGTGGGAGCATGACGCAGCGTCAATACAACAATGTAGCGGAGGAAAAGGTGTGGGATAGTGCCAGTGTAACAGTGGAAAAGGGACTGTTCCCCATATCCTACAAAGAGGCAGGCATAATTTGAGCCCATGCTGGTGCCCATGGCCACCCACTTCGTCTGTGGGAAGTGGGAGGAGTAAAAGGAGAAGTTGTTCAGGGTAAGGACAAGTTCTGTTAAGGGAATTCACCAGTTTTAAAATTTTGCCACCCCAGGCCTCATCCCACGTCTAACCCTCCCTCTCATCCCTGCCTCCTTGACCTGACACAACTTGTCCATCTTCTCTCCCACCCATCCGCCTCACCCATCCCACTGACCAATCCCCACCATTCCCTATCTGCACTCACCTATCACCAACCCACCTACCTTCCTCAGCCCCACCCCTCCTCTCCCTATTTATTTCCGAGCTCCCTTCCCTCTGCCCCTCCCCATTTCTGAAGAAGGGTCCCAACCCGAAACGTCAACTTTCCTGTTCCTCTGATGCTGCCAGGCCTGCTGTGTTCCTCCAGCTCCACACTGTATTGTCTCTGACTCCAGCATCTGCAGTTCTTGCTATCTCCTATCAGAATCACCGCTCTCAATTATCACTGAAACCGTTTTGGTTTATCTTTTAAAGGACCTGCATTTCTAAGGTTGTAATTGTTCCTCATTGGACTGGAAATATACTTATCAAGAACAACAATCTGCAAAATTTGATGTTGAATCATCTAAGGATATTTTAGTGTAGATGAGCCAAAAGTAGATCAATGAGGTAGTATTTAAGGAACATTTTAAAGGAGATAGAAAAATGCAGAGCTTTAAGGAGGGAAGTCACAAGTATTGGACCTTAGCAGCTGACTTCATGGTTTCCACTGGAACAATTAAAAGTGGGACACTCAAAAGCCTGCACACATTTTAGGGGCTTTTGATTGTCATTGCTATTTTTTTTCACCTTTGTCAGGGACTTGAGGTTCCATAATATTGCTCTTGCTACTTTTACACTTCTCTGAAATTTACTAACTGATGTGTACTCCTATCTCCTTCTCTCCGGCCGATTACAGAAAATACCCATCAGTTACATAATGTGTTTTTATTCCTTAAAAATAATCCAATACAGTCTGTCTTTAGGCCCTCTAGTACTTTAGCAACCTGCAGAATTAAAGCATTTCCTCACATGTAATTCTGAGTAAATACCATATTATATATTCACAGGAGCTTACGCGAGGCACACAGGGTTGAGATAGACAGACTTTAAATCAGTAAGGAAATCCAAGGTTATTTGAAAAAGGCAGGAGAGTAGAGTTCAGGATTGTCATATCAGTCATGATCTCATTGAATGCTGGAGCAGACTTGAAAAGCCAAATGGCGTCAGTTTAATTCTATATATTTTTGTTGTGTTTTATTTTGTCCATTTAAAGGCTCAATAACTAGCTGTGTGCAGTTAGAAACAGCTGTAATAATGAGTGGATGACTCAGAATTTATGACTTGTGACTCTTTGAGCTTGAAGTCATTCCTGCAGACTATAAATGAATGTCAACCACCTCATGAAATCCTGACATATCTTAGCAAAGGCAAATGAGTCACTGGACAAAGGGCGCCTGTTGCAGAATGTGGGTGAATGCCAAGTGCACACATCTACAGTTTTGAAACAAGTTTTAAGGGCCTTGTTAGCAATTCCACATGAAGTTACATAAAATCAAGAGTTTCATTTTCACTGGTAAAAGTTGGCTTCAAGGCACTTATGCTAATTCTACAAAACTCCTGTTCACTCAGCAAGATGAGGGTCAGTGCATATGATATATTCTCTGTACATCAATTCATATAGTTTGAGCAGACTTCAGTCACCTATAGTTTTCATTTTTCTGCATGACACAATAATACTTCCCTCATGCAACATTTTTTTCCTTAAGAAGACAAGATAAAATTATTTCCTAGGCATAATTATATAGATCATCCAATTACACAAATGATTTTTACATTAAATTTAGAAAGCATACAGCACGTTGCAAAGAATTACCATCTGGTTGTCTGTGAGGATGATACACATGGATATCCATTATCTGATGCCAGGAGCTGATTAGTGACATTTTGTTTAAACCTGTGGTTTTATGAGCACGGCTGACCGACTTAGTTTTCCAATCTGTCCAGTAAATGTAGTCTTCAAATAATGTCACTGCTAAAACATGTGGGATATCTTGGTTCTGAACTGCAATAGGATATGGATATATTAGTGTACTACATTGGAAGAATGCCAGCCTCAACATTAAATATTGCATGAACCATCAGATACAACTGAAACATAATTCTTTTATGAATAGCTGCTGCAACAATATACCGGCTCCCTATGGTTCTTCATTACCATTTGAAAGAACACAGAACAAAGCATAAACTCTGTTATCTTGCAGTTTCACATGGTCGAACACTTGACAGAAAATGAATATGTCTGCTTATAACAAAACCTTTAGAAATTCTTCAACATGAAATCACAATTTTATTTTCCTTTGGTTTTCCCTCTTCTGAAGGTGCCACATTGTAATGAACAAACTATCTTTAAAATGTTTTTAGAAAGGGGAGGTGCTATCTTTTTTAGGTGCTCCATTACCATCAGGGACATACCCAGAGCAAATAATACCTCACTTCCACCCTACTCACTCACTCTAGAATGCTAGCATCCAATACAAGACATGGCATTACACCATAGCAACTAATCAAATTTAAATTCAATTAATATCACACTCTGGAACGTAAGGCTAATCTCAATAATGATGCCACAAAATCATCATCAAACTTGTGAAAACCCATCTGGTTCACTAATGTCCTTCACTTGTCTTGCCTACGTGCGATTCTAGACCTACAGCCTTAATGTTGACTCTTAATGGCTCTATAAAATGCTTTGGCAAGCCATCCAGTCCAAGGCCAATTTGCAATGGGCAACAAATGTTGGCCTTGTCGATAATGCCCATTTCGCATGAAGAAATAAATTAGAAGAAAATGACAGCTGGAGAGAAACCATGAATAATTTATTTCTCTTTACTTTTTTGATCTGTTTTGAATAATCTTTCACTGTTACCAGCCACTGACATTTTCTAGGTGTTAATAAACTTGGTACAGATTTGCTCTATTGAGCCTAAACATGCCTGATTATCAATTAACAGATTGATCAACAATAAAATTCAAACACTCAGCTTGTCCTGCCTCGTAGATAATCTCTAGGCAGATATTTAACATGATTCTGTCTAGGCAGCTATTTCAAAAAAATCTTTTTTCGACTTTCAGAACCTTTGTGGTCAGCGTCTTGAAAATCCCTTAATGAGAACAGAAAATTCACAAGACCGTCTTAGTTTCAACAGAACATGTTGCAGCAATCAATGATTGACCTAGGAATAAATTTTAATTCCAAGTAACAACGGCAAGGAAGAAAGCCTTGAGCATGCCTTTAAATCTGACATTTTAATTCCAGTACCAAATGTTGGCCCAAAATCAGAAGTAGTTTTTACAATACAGTGCTAGAGAACATAGAAGATGTTTTATTCTGACCTTGTTAACATGTTTGAATTAGAATAAGTTCATGCAAATGGTGTTGAATTGCACCATTCTCCACAGTGTATATTTATATATATGCAAAACTGTTGCCTTCACAGAGAAGATTTCTGTTATCCACCACAAGTGGATGATATTTTTATGCAATAAAAAGCAAGAGGAATATCTGGGTCGGATAAAATCCTAATGTCTCGTTAAAACACAATTGACTCATCATCGGTTGAGGAGCTAATATTGTCTTTTTGTGTGTACTCCCTCCTTCAGAACTGTAATCTTTTTTAATCTGATCAGCATTTTTTGCATCTCTTCCAACCTCTGTCACCAGGCAGAAGATACAAATGCATAAACACATGTACCATTTTCAAATAGCAACAATATATGGTGCAACATGCGTAGGAACATATAAATCAGGAGCATGAGTAGGTTATTCAGTCCCTTGAGCCTGCTCTGCTCTTCAATAAGATCACGCTGATTGGATTACAACTTGAAATCCACATTCCTGCCTACCCTGACAATGTTTTAATCCATTACTTAACAAGAATCTGTTTGCCTGCCTTACAAATTGTCAAGGACTCTGTTTCCATCATCTTTTCAGGAAAAGAGTTCCAAAGACTCATGAATCCCTGCGTGAAAAAAATTGCCTAATCTCTGTTTTAAATTAGTGACCCCTTAATTTTAAACAGTCACTTCTAGTTCTAGAATCTCTCGTAACAGGAAACATCTCTCCATATCTACCTTGTCTATTCCTGTCTGAATTTTGTTTCAATTAAATCACCTCTTAAACTTCTAAACTTCAGGAGATACAAATCTAGCTTTTCCAATTGTTCTTCATAGGAATTGAGTGAACTTTCTCTGAACTGTCTTCATCTACCTCTCTTTAACTTAATTTGCCAACTGACTTTAACCAGCTCTATTTCATGATCTCATTATTGCCCTTATTTAAATTTTCAAAAATGAGACTCAGACCTACTCCTCTCTCCCTCAATCTGAACATAAAATGCAATCATATTGAGGTCGCTGCTACCAAGGGGCTGCTTCATTATGAGATCATTAATCTTAACTTTTGTAGGATAGCAGGTCTAGTGTAGGCTGATCTCTAGTTAGCTCCAGAATATGCTGTTCTGAGAAATTGTCCAGAAAACATTCTATGAACTCCGAATCCAGGCTGCCTTTGCCCATTTGACTTTACAATTCTGAAAGCAGCTTAAAATTCTCATGATTATTGCCATGCCTTTCTGACCAGTTTTGTAATTCTTCCTTTATTCCACACCAGAATGTACGGTTACTGTTAGGACATCCTGGGTAGAACTATCCTGAAATAGTCGATCATAGGCTGCAAGCTCTATAAGACTGTAGAGTTGTACAGAGTGGGTTTGTTTCTGTAGCTCCCAAAATGACAAATCTGCAGTATGGCTGGACTGGCAAGTGACCCATGAGCAAAATATGGTGAGTTATCTCAAATGGAATTTTCTTGGAAAATAATCATTTTAATAAGGCAATCACAATCCAACACACAGTTCATTTTAAATTTCTTTTTATTATTCTTATTTCCTGAAATTCACCACATCACTATTCAAAGTACAACTTGAAATAAATAGAATGTAACAGCAGAACATTTAAAAATACATAATCAAACTAAGAAGAGTCAGCATAGCGTCAGGAAGGAGAACTCATGCCTGACAAATTTTCAGAGAATTGTTTTGAGAAGGTAACAAGCAGGATAGATGAATGTGAAACAATTGATGTAATAAGTTTAGATGTCAAAAAGGCATTTGATAAAGTATTGCTTATTAGACTACTTAATAAGACAATTGCCCATAGTGTTGGGGGTAGCATTTTAGCTTGGATAGGGAATGGGCTAACTAACAGAAGATAGAGTGGGATAAGGGAGGCATGTTCAGGTTGGTAACCTGTAACTGGTAGAGTGCAGCAGGGATCAGTGTGAGGCGGCAATTATTTAAAATATACATTTATTATTTGAAGGAGGGAAATGAAAGTACTTTGGCAGAGTTTGTGAACGCCACAAAAATCAATGGGAAGCCAAGTGGTGAGGATGACACAGAATCTACAAAAGGATATAGGCATGCTAAGTGAGTGTGCAAAATCTTGGCAGATGGAATAAAACGTGAAAAAATGTGTTCAGGTATTTTGGCAGGAAGAATAGAGGAACTAAATATGATTTAAATGGAGAAAGGCTGCAGCACAGAGGGATGGGGTTTTCTCATGTATAAATCACAGGTTATAGGAAAGATAAATAGGCTGTTTGTCTTTATTTCAAATGAAATGGAATGTAAAAACAAAGAAATCTTGCTAAAACTATGTAGGACACTACTTAGACCACACCTGGAATATTGAAAACAGTTTGATCACCTTATGGAAAGAAAATATACTGATATGAAAGGTAGTCCAAAGAAAGATGGTCAGGTTGATTCCAGGTATGGAAGGATTTTTTTATGAGGAGAGGTAGAGTACATTGGGCCTGCAATCATCAGAGTTAGAAGAATGACAGGTGATCTTATTGAAACCTGTAAGATCTGTAAGGGTAGATGCTAACACTGTTCACTTTTGTAGGAGAATCTAGGACAAGAGGGCATAATCTGAATGAAGGACTGCCCATTTTAAAACAGATTATGAGAGTATTTTTCTCTTGGAGGACAGTGAATCTATGATTTTTTTTAGCACCGATTACTAAAGAGGCTGGGTGATTGAGTATATTTGAAGCTGAGATAGACACTTTTAATGAGTAAGGGAAGAAAGGGTTATTGGACAAAGGCATGAAAGTGGAGTTCAAGATTATCAGATTAACCATGAAATCATTGAATTCCAGAGCAGACACGATGGGCTGAATGGCCTACTTCTACGCCAACATTTTATGATGTGTAGGTCCCATTGTTGGACTGGGTGGTCAAGGCCAGAAATCACACGACACCAGGTTATCGTTCAGGTTATTTAAAAACATCTTATGAAAGATTACTGGTTTGGGAGGATGACATGGGTGAGGGCCATTGAGTGAACAAGATGCATGCAATGGTGAGAGATGGAGTCTTTGAGCTTTGGCATGAGTTCTTTGCAATAGCAGAGTTAGAGTGAGTGCTGGCATTATGAGAGTGAGGAAGCACAGAGAAGATGGTGGCACTTATCCTTGTGGGGCATAGAAGATCATTGGTCTTTTTTCTGCACTGCTGGATATCTTGCCTTATTCATTTTGCAACATTATCTCATGTTGCAATCTATATCTAGCCTGGCTATGTCCGATGGTGTGGTCCACTGGGAAAAGGATTTCTTCTCCTCTGCAACACCCATCCACAAACACCTCCAGGTCTTTGTCTATGAAGTTGGAAATGTCTCTTCTGAGCCATGTCTTCAGTGATTAGACTCAAGCACAACAGTGTGCTGCGTTGTTCCTAGCTTGAAATATGGCTCCAAAGGCATGTGCACCAGAATGTCTCAGCTGTGGCAAGCACACCAAACACTTCAGCCATGTGAATACTTGAGAAATATGCCCAAAAGCCAGTTGCATACTCAACAAAGTGAACAGTGGAAGATTCCCTGAAAAAAAAATTGCTCTTGGCCATGGTGGACAGATCACCAAGAAACTCACTCATCGATATACTTTAACTGTGAATAAGAAAGTTCTGCCTTGCGTGTGATGCTGAAAGTATAAGTGTCAAGCTTATCCCAGCACTTTGAAGTTAGCCATTGTTGTTTCTGAGTTTCATTTTAATTTACTAGACCTGACTTTCATCTAATCCCAGTAACAGTTACCTGAGGTCAGCAGATAGGTAGAGCAGACACATGCAATTAATTAGTGTAGCCTCGGCTGTCAGGTAAGTGGTGGAAAGTGTAGTTGATCATAGATGAAAGAAGGAAACCAATGGCTATTGTTGAAACTTAAAGCTTATAATTTAATTTATAAAAAGTAAATTAGTTTTACAGACTTCTTTAGGATTGATGTTTCTTCAGTCCCACTGCTATGGGGATAATGCCACCAGATGTAGTTTCTTGCCGTTAAAATATTCTCAGGTCTAAATTACTTCATCAGATACTAACTTTTGAAAACTATACAGACCTCACCTACTTTGGCTAAAGGTCACATTGATGGCCCAAACTATACCTAAAATGGTGACAGGCACAAACATGACATGACTGAGATAAGTCGTTCATTGTTTTAATTGTGTATATATGTTGAGCACAAGGGCGATAATGCATAAACATGTTTGAAATTACAAAAAAAAAATTGAGATCAGTAAAACTTCAAATCTTGAAAAATGAAATCTGTCTTAGCAGACTGCATAGTATTAGTAAAAGATTTTATTGTACATATTGACATTTTATAAAATTGCACATAGTTCAGACAATCAATTAATAATTGTATACATTTAGTTAGAAACATTTTAATTTCACTAGGTTATCTAAATAGAAACATCAGTTATTTAATTTGAAGAGAACTTACCAAATTTATTATTAGCAAATTTCAAGAACAATAATGTTTTATTATTTGATATGAGGTATGCTGAATTAAAGTATATAAACAGAACAAAATAATTCAAAATGGGGGAGAAAAAACAGCCTTACCTACCTCTATGTCTTTTGGATCCATCCAGGGCAGCAAACTCTATAGAACCTTGTTCATCATCAGCCCAGTACAGCCTGTTATTCACATAATCCAGACAGAGACCACTTGGTTTTGAGATTTTTGTGTCTATGACAATGCTTTGATTAGTTCCATCCATTCCTACACGGCCAATATGTGGATAATCGCCATGGTCAGTCCAATATAAATATCTATTCAAAAATGTTTATTAAAAAAAATTAAAACTGAATTCAAATAAAAGAACAGAAAATACTGGAATCACTCAGCATTGTCAGCTAACTCTTGCTTACTTTGCAATTTCATTCCATGAATCATGTTTGCCCAGAAAGTGGGTGGAATTTGGAATTGCTACCATGTAGGATCATTGAGGAAAATAGTTTTGATGTATTTGAAGGAAAGTAAGACAAGCCCATGAGAAGAAAAAGAATAGAATGATATCCTGTTAAAGTGAGGTCAGGTAAGACAGGAGGACAAATAAGGAAGTGCAAACAATGGCTCAGACCTGTGGTCTGAATCTTATGACATTCAATGCAGTTCTAACCCCAACAACAAAGAATATGGTATTAAATGTGAACCCAGCATTATCTTTTCATAGATGGAGCTAGTAGGTACTGCCGATGCTAGAGAATCTGAGATAACAAGGTGTAGAGCTGGACAAACACAGCAAGCCAAGCAGCATCAGAGGAGCAGGAAGGCTGACGTTTCGGGTCTAGACCCTTCTTCAGAAATGGTGGAAGGGAAGGGGATTCTGAAATAAATAGAGAGAGACGGGGAGCAGCGGATACAGTATACCACATTAGCAGATGTGCAGGTGAACATCTGCTTGATGTGGAAGGTCTTCTTGGGGCCTGGGATGGGGGTGAGGGGGAAGGTGTAGGGGCAGGTGTAGCACTTCCTGCGATTGCAGGGAAAAGTGCCGAGGATGGTGGGGCTGATGGGGAGTGTGGAGAGGACAAGGGAGTCACGGAGAGAGTGGTCCCTCCGGAAGGCAGATATGGGTGGGGAGGGAAAAATGTCTTTGGTGGTGGGGTCAGATTGCAGATGGCGGAAGTGGCGGAGGATAATGCGTTGGATCTGGAGGTTGGTGGGGTGGTACGTGAGGACGAGGGGGATTCTGTTTTTGTTGTTATTGCGCGGAGGGGGAATGAAGGATGAGGTGCGGGAAATGCGAGACACTGTCAAAGGCGCTTTCAACCACTGTGGAGGGGATTTTGCGGTCCTTGAAAAACGAGGACATCTGAGATGTCCGGGAGTGGAATTCCTCATCTCAGGAGCAGACATGGTGGAGGTGAAGGAATTGGGAATAGGGGATGGGCTTTTTGCAGGAAAGTGGGTGAGAGGAGGTGTATTCTAGGTAGTTGTGGGAGTCGGTAGGCTTGAAATGGATATCGGTTTCTCGGTGGCTGCCAGAGATGGAAATAGAGAGGTCCAGGAAGGAGAGAGAGGTATCGGAGATGGTCCAGGTGAACTTAAGGTTGGGGTGGAAGGTGTTAGTGAAGTTCTTCTCCTCCCCCATTTCTAAATAAGGGTCTAGGCCTGAAATGTCAGCTTTCCTGCTCCTCTGATGCTGCTTGGCCTGCTGTGTTCATCCAGCTCTACACCTTGTTAACTTTTCATAGATGTTGCCTATTGAGAAATTGCTGGATAATCTGTGGAGAAAACTGATTCTGAAGAAGGATCACTGCACCCAACATGTTGACTGATTTCTCTCCACAGATGCTGCCAGACCTGCTGAGATTTTCTAGCATTTTTTTGTTCTTGCTTCAGATTTCCAGCATCTGTAATTCTTTTGGTTTTTTGGTACATATAAAGAAACCTTTTACTTCTGGCATCATTTCTACAGAAGCTTATGGTATATTTTATGTAATTTGTCACATGTGACCAGATTGAAGATAAAAATATAATGATGATCGAGAACAAAACAGTAATGCTGCAGGCCTCAATAGGCCAATGTACTTAAACAAAAGGCAAAATAAATGATTTGAATAGATTCGTTGCCAGTGTAAACCTACATCAATAGTCTTTTGTTTTAACTTATTCATTCACAGGATGTGGGGATCTCTGACTAGGCCAGCATCTTTTGCCCATCCCTAACTGCCAGAGGGCAGTTAAAAGTCAACCACATTGTCTGGAGTCGGTAGGTCAAACCAAGTAAGAGCATTAGTGATGCCAGATAGATTTTTTTCCTGATCATCATCAATGGGTGCACAGTCATCATGAGACTCTTAATGAATTTAAGTTCCACAAATTGCCATGGCAGGATTTGAACCCAGGTCCCCAGAACATTACCGAGGTTTCTAGCTTAACAGTCCAGCGATAATACCATTCGATGGTTGCCTCCCATAATATGAACAATAGATAATTCCTGTAGGAAGTTGACCTTTCATCTTAAAATGGAAACTATAGGAAAATAGTACACAAGTGATGTTTTGAATTGTACATCACAATAGCTGAGTCTCACAGTTAACTCGAACACTGAGAGACTGAAATGTTGACAGCAATCCTCTGCCACTAAACCCTTAAGCATTGGTTCTAAATTTATAGGTTTCTTTTATTAAATGTTAGTATTATTTTGTACCTTGCTTTACATACACAGGTCTATTTGTTTCAGGAGTAGGTGTGACTCAGCCTTTGTGAAAACATTTTGAAAGCGTTAACAGCAGCATAAATGGTTATGTTCATACCCAGTGCGAGGATCTATCACTAGGTGTTTAGGGATCTTCAATCCTGTGTTCACAAGGACTGTCTGATAAAGCCCATTAAGTTTTGAGACTTCAATAGTCAGCTTTGTTTTGTCGCACCAATATAGATTTTTGCCAATCCAATCAACAGCCAATCCATCTGGAATAGCTTGTCCTGTATGGTGCACCACCTAGCAAGAAAAAAAAACAAATATTAGTGCTGACTAACACTTTTGCCAAAAGCAAGAACACATTTTTAATGAAAGTGTAATACAATGAGTAGCAATGTAGCAAACACCTGTACTTTTAAAACAATTTTATTTTCTAGGTACAGCAAACATATATAGAACAAATCAAATAGAACTTTAACCATTGTACTGGTTATTCAGATTTAAATAGAGACAGTGAGAGGTTGTGAAAATGTGTTGCTTTGAAAGGTTGTAAATGGGTGCCAAAATGAAATTCAGTAAGTTAAGAAGGCTGATAGAAATCAAGGAATATGCAACTAAAACTTTTGGTTTTGTCGAGCTGTATTCAAGATTTTTAGCAATTCCAAATCAACAGATTATAATCTGCAGAAAATGAAAAATGTTCAACAAGAAAAATTGTAAATGATACATCATGAGATCCAAAATTTGCATTTTTGTCAGGTTCATTAAAGGTTGCAGCCAATCTGTTTCACTGATGGCTCTGTAGTGATGGAAGTGCCAATGACAACAGTGGCCTCGACAAGGGCTATGTAGCGTCTACATTCTAGCCTTAGAATCCAGGATCAGGTAATTGCTAGGGTCACATGATGAGGAGGAGTGGTAAGGCCTTGGGACTCTGGGGACCTTAACAGGGAGGCAGGACATGGCAGAGTATCTGTCAGTAGAAACCTGGGGACTGTGTCCAATGTGAAAAGGAAGCTCTTGAGGGACTTGGCACCTGCTTTCCTTTCGAAACCTCAGCAATGACCTGCCAGGCTTGCCCCCTACCCCCTCCTAAGGCTAGGTGTGTAGAGTCTCATTTGGATCAGTGGCCATTCTAGACCTTTCCTGCCCCACGTAAAATTGCGAACTGTAAAATTACACCATATAATTATTGTAGCATAAATATTCTGCCTTTGTTTTGGTGATCATCATAATCATATTCCAAATAAAGGCTCCATCAAAATTCTCAAGAAAAATAGCCTATTCACGTAACTGCCCATCCAGAGTATGTATCGTCTCTCCTCTGCAAGATCAGCGAGTGTAGTCAGGAACAGCCCACATGTCTGCACCACTTCTCCTAATTACTACGCAAATTCCACCTACTGAAACAAGGCTACCAAGTGAATTCTGGTATAAAGCAGCACATCCATATTGCTGAGACTGATACCACACTAAGGAGCCGGACAAGGTTGTGACATGAATTCATTGAGACTTTGCCAGGTCATCATCAATTTGCTGTTATGGAGCTTCTGTGAGGATGCTTGCTGCTACATGGCATGAGTACTAGAGAAAATTGATTTTGATATTGCAGCAATTGGTATCCTCTGAGTGTCTGGCTCTCTGAGGCAGAATGCTCCCGGTTCGAGTCCTGTGTTGACTGCAGACGAACACAGCCACTGGTGCAGTGGATGCTGTCATGTGTCTGTGTCAGTTCCAGTGGGGTGAGTTGGCAGCATGAAGCACATCTGGCTATAAAATCACCCACCAATTCCAAAAGAATAATGGTTGATACGAAGAGTGATCAACCAGCATTCTGATAACCCAAAGAAAATGCAAAAACTTTGAAATGGAGAGAAAGAAATGGACATTGTAATAGAAAGAGATTAGATTAGAAGAATTTAGAGTGACATATTTGCTGTCAACACATAGCTATCTACTCAATAGAGCTAACAGAGTCAAAAGGACACCTTAAGATTTATTTGTCCACCATTTTTGTTTTTGTTGCAATATAGACATGATTCTTCTAAGGAAATCTTTATGTGCATACACAGTTAATGAAGCAGTTCAAATCTATGCTGTCTTTACTTACAGAGAATTAAATAAACATTGGTGTTCGCCTTTCTCTATATTTGCAATTAACCTCTTGGCTTTTAGCTGAAGCATCAGCAGTGTCCAGTTATTGAATGGACCCCCATTATGCTTTGGCAGAAGGTCACGACCCACTTTCCTCATTGCACCTTGGTGGCAGCTGACCCGGGCTTCAGTGCATCCCTCAGCACGTAGCCCTGTACCTTGGAATGCGCCAGTCTGCAATACTTCAGTCGGGGTAAACTCTTTCAACTGGAAAACCAGCAAGTTTCGGGCAGACTAAAGTGTATCTTTCACCGCTAGATAGTCCTCCAGGCACAGTCAATGTCTGTCTTGGTGTGCATCCCCAGGGAACGAACCGGAGAGCACAGAGTCTTGCATCACGGAGCTGATCGGGATGAACCTTGACAAAAACCATTGAATTTCTCTCCAGATTGCCTTTGCTCACGCCCATCAATACCTCAAAAAGTTGTTACTCTTTTAAGGTTCTCGAGAGCTTCAACCATAGTTGAAATTCTATAGCCCAATTCTCCCAGGAAAACACAAATGTCTAATCGTGACTCTGATGACTGTCCTGATTTTATCTGGCATTCAAACATCTTTCATGGCCTTTTAGGCCCTTTTGATATTTAACTAATTTACCATTATAAATTAAATCACAGTATTGTAGTAGCCGTGCAATTTACCATCTTTTCCATACACTGAAAAGCAAAACAGAGTAAAATCTACATATTTATCAAATGTTACAAGAACAAGAAACAACTAACAGTACAGATTTAGCCTTAAACTTTCCATGAAACAACTGTGTCATCTTAATTTTTCGGTAAGCTTCCTTCAATAGCCAATAAATATATTGAAACACTGTGTCATTGCTTTGAACCATAAATGATGAGATGCCATTTTCATACAACAGTGAACCGTGCCAACCTTGAAGATGCACTTCCACGTGTCAGAATAGTTTATGTTGTGATTGCAAATTTACTCTGAAATCAATCCCTATGATTACACAGATATCTGAAATGTTGTTTTAGGCACATGAATAAATCTAATGCAATTCTGCAAAATGGTGCAATCAGATTCTTTGAAATCTCTGCAACTTGCTGTCTCACTCTGTGTGATAAGCTTTCATGTTACTGCCAATGTGTACAGTCTTGCCTCGATGAAATGCAGAAAGGGAAATTTGGGAGGACAATAGTGGTATCCCTTCAAAGAACCCACTGCATCTGCCATCCTTTATTTTGGAAAATCACTGAAAATGCCTCCTGAATTTCTGGAATCATAGGGCATGGCTTCAGAGTAAATTTGTAATCTCCTGACAAATTTTCCTTTTCGTTCAGTCCATATGATGCTAAAAACCCAGGTATTCAAGTTGAAAATTTATCTAATTTTCACTTGCGTGGCAGAAAATTTTGCAACTTCCTTACGTTGAATGAGATGAAAATAGGAACATAGAAGTGGGCTATTTAGTCCACCTGGCATCAGTGTAATCATGGCTAATCAAACACTTCAATGTCTTTTACCTACTCCATCTCCAAAACCTGTATACCAGTGGTAATTAGAAATCTATCCAATCTCTACAGACAGAGCTTCTACAGCCCTTGATAGTAGAGAATTGCAAAGTTCACAAAGCTCTAATTGGAAAATAAAACCTTATATCGAGCTTAACAAGCATCACTTAATTTTTAAATTAAGTTCGTTGGCACTGAGGGTGCTTGACAGTGTTGATACTCATAGAATTTTACCCCGTATGCAGAAATTTAGAATTTGGCATGGTTTGCCATTTAAGATGACAATGAGATGACAATGACAATCAGAGGAATTCCTCCTCTGATTGTGATTCATCCTTGGAACTGTGCAACCCAGGAAATAATGCAAACTAGGTCCTTAATATGTTCAGGGCCATGTCAGAAAGTGAGTTAAAGGTTACAGAGGGCAGGTAGGAAAGTGAAGCTAAGGTGACAAATTACATTAAGCATGATCTTGTTGAGTGGCAGAGCAGGCTTGAGTGACCAAATTGCATTCACTGCTTATTATGTTCTTGTATTCTTATGAAGACGAGGGATGTTTTTTCCTGAAAAAGTACGGCTAACCTGAAATGTATTACATTCATTTTGAATCTTAATCTAAGTAATGGAAGATTTTATGACCATATTATCTATTAGGAATGAAAACGTTCCTCCCAACACAAAATAGGTATTGGAGTTTTAAAATATTATATTGTTAATTCTTCAATATACAGTCCAATAAATCCAGCTAGTGATATTCAGGTGTAAAACCATGAAGTTTCAACTATCGGTTGCAGAAAAGGTTGTAGGTGGAGCTCATGGCAAGCTTCATTCAATCAATTAACATCGTATCCAATGACAGAATTGCCAAAGTCACTCCTGATTCCCCAAAGCCTGTACAGCATTTACAAGGCACAAGTCAGGAGTTGGATGGAATACTCCCACTTGCCTGGATGAGTGCAGCCCCAACAACACTCAAGAAGCTTGACACCATCCAGGAGAAAGCAGCATGCTTGATTGGCACTACATCCACAAGTATCTATTCCCTCCACAGCCGACGCTCAGTAGCAGCAGTGTGTACTATCTACAAGATGCAGTGCAGAAATTGACCAAAAATCATCAGGGAGCACCTTCCAAACCCATGACCACTTCCATCTAGAAGGACAAGGGCAGCAGACATATGGGAACACCACACCTCCAAGTTCCCCTCCAAGCCACTCACCACCCAGACTTGGAAATATATCGCTGTTCCTTCGCTGTCACTGGTTTAAAGTCCTGGAATTCACTCCGTAATAGTATTGTGGGTCAATCTACAGCAAGTGGACTACAGCGCTTCAAGAAGGCAGCTCACCACTACTTTCTCAAGGGCAGCTAGCGATGGGCAAGAAATGCTGGCCAGCCAGCAATGCCACATTCCACAAATGAATACAAAAAAACCCTACAAAATCAGTTATAACAAGGACGCTCAAAAGGTCTTTTGACATATTCTTCTGGTTCTTCAAGAGATTTTTCAGAGGTTAGTATACATATTATTGATTAATATCTCCAAAAGCCAAATGATGAGCAATATATTCAGATTCTGATGCTACTATCTTTATAAAAAAAACTAAAGTAGGCACAGCACATGCTTTGTCTGTAAGCATTTGTTTCTGTTATAGCTAGTCAGTGGTGCTAAAAGTGTCTTGTTGTGAGTGCAGTTCAGCTTTATCATGGGGTCAGGATTATTAAAATTGGTAGGCTAACCAACTTTAATGACATTTGGTTCACTGCATATAAAAACTGCTTAGGCATCAATTGTATACATGGCTGTTGATTCCTGAGATGCATGACCTCCTCTTACCTTCTGTTTTTCTAAAACTTGCATTACTATTGTATGAATTACTTTTCCTCTTTCGCCACTGTGTGCTGCTTACTAACCAAAAAGGTGATGAACCATTGTGTTTTTTTTTGCTTTGTAACATTCCTATATTATTTTTGCAATCTAGCCAGCAAGAGTGCACAGTGCATAAGGGGAGAATTATATGTTGTGGAGCTCTGGGAGAGCAGAAATGCTATGATTGCAATCAGACCGAGAGATTTCCTTTGTGAAGTCTGTATCCTCAAAGCCTTAGTCTGTTACTTTCTCGAGCTAAAGTGCTGATTGATCTGTTGGAATTATTATTAATTCACCTATCTCTGCTTCCAAAATTAAATTGACCTTCAGGGTTTCAAGGGCAAAACTAAGGCTCACAAATAGTTTCCAGGTAGGATTTATGGCTTAGAAATCTCAAGAGAAGTATTTTTTGTTTTTTGTGAGATCAGTAGCATTTCTTGAATGAGATGACTGACTTTGGCAGGTCTGCACTTTATTAACCTTCAAACAGGTATCCAAGATATGCTAAAGTACATCCAGATACACCAACATTATACAAATTACCTGACATTCAAAAACCTGAGGGAGTCATAACTGGTGAGTATAAACGCTTGCTCCTCCATGTCAATAACTGTGGCACAGCACGTGTATTTGGAAAGGTGATAACCCAAAGTGCACAATACAGGAGAAAAATGAGTGATGTAAGCAAGCAAGATCACTGTTCTATGAACCACAATGAATTTATAGAGTGACTCAGTTCATAGCATTCTTGCCCACGAATCAGAAGATTGTGTATTCAAATCCCACTCCAGAGATTTCAGGACAAAAATCTAGGCTGCTGCCCCAGTGTCAAGCTGAAGGAGTGTTACCTTATCAGAGATGCTGGCTTTCAAAAAAGATTGAGGTCCTATCTTCTCTTGCAACTGCTGGACATAAAACAAGAGTCTTTGGACTTGAAATGTTCAGCCTGTTCCTGTCTCTACTGATGCTGCCAAGCCTGCTGTGTTTCTCCTGCATTTTCTTTTGTTTTATTTCAGATATCGAGCATCTGCAGTATAATAATTAAGGGTAGCTGATTTCCTTCCCTCAAGGCTATTAGTGACCCAAATGGGTTTTTACAATAATCTACGGTAGCTATCATGGGTCATCACTGAGACGAGTTTCATAGTTCCATATTTTGTTATTTGAATTTATATTCCACCAAATGATGTGGCAGAATTTGAACTCGTGCCTCAGAGCATTAGCCTAGGCATCTGGATTACCAGTCTAGTGACATTGTCAGTACAGCACAGGCCTTCTTACATTGCACCAGAGACCATATAACAAAAGGACTTAATTAATTGTAAAACACTTTAGAATGTTCCGAGGATATGAGAGCTATCATGTAAATACAAGTTTTTATTATTTTTACTGTTTTCCAGATTAGTGAACCTCTCTTCTCTTTCTAAATATTACTACCAATAATTGGAAACAAATTTGATCACCTAAAACTGTTCAAATCTAATTCATGCACTGGGCTATGTGAAAGTTTGATTTTTACCTTTAAGTACCTTGAAACTTAAACATTATTTCAACAGGACCCATACTCTGAAAGATCTGTATTCATTATTGTCACCTGCAGTTGGCTCCTGCTGTTAATTTAGTAACATGAAGAGATAAATTATTTCTATATGAATTTTAGCTACTGTAACAAAATAAGCAAATAATGCAACAACAAGGTATCTCTGTGAATACAGCCATAGCTACATGTAAGTTTGTGTCAGGCCTTTTATTCTGATAACCGTCATAAACTTATTTAACTCATTGATTCTTTCCTGCACCAGAAATATATAACCGATTTTACACTACTGACTCCACTCCTCAGTGAAGTTCAGATTGAATAAGTGATGGACTGCCCCGGCACTTTGCATTGTGATTAGATTTTGGTTTAAACATGTTTTTGCAAATATCTTTTCAAACTTTCCAAAACCATAATCTTTTCAAATAACATTTAAAGAACAGAAGTTCAAAGAATAACTATTTCATGAGATGTTGGTGTCGCTGACTAAAACAGCAGTTGATGGTGAGTTAATATAGTGTGGAGCTGGAGGAACACAGCAGGCCCGACAGCATCAGAGGAGCAGGAAAGCTGACGTTTCAGGTCGGGACACTTCCTTCTTGAGTTGCTAATGTCCATCGGGTGCTGGTACACCCAGAGTGCTGTTACAAAGGGAGTTCCACAATTGTGATAATGAAGGAAGAGAGATATAGTTCCAAGTCAGCATGGTGTCCTGGGCCAAAACCTAATAGTGGCAGTGATGCCCTATATCTGCTGCGCTTGGCTGTCTAGATGATGGAGATCATGAGTTTTGAAGGCAGTTTCAAGGAACTTTGGTAAGTTGCTGAAGTGCAACTTGCGTACAGTACATGTTGCTGTCACTATGCGTTGGCGGTAGAGGGAGTGAATGTCTTAATTGGTGAATGGTATGCCAATAAAGTGGGATGCTTTATCCTGGATGATGGTGAGCTGCGGAGTATTGTTGGAATTGCACTTGCCCAAAAAATTGGAAGTATTCTATCACAAACTTCACCAGTGCCTTTTAAGTGCTCGGTAGTATTTGAGGAGTTAGATGTTGAGTGACTGTAGATGGGACTGAATATTTAACGTACGACAACGTGTTCTTATGGAAGCTTTATATTTCATGTGTGATAGACTTCCTTTGGGGTGATTTTAAGTCTGCCCGATAGAGAGACAATTTGAATTGGCCAGGTGATTTCCCTTGATCTTAGGATCTTTAAATTTAGCCCATACTTATTAGTAATTGGCAGAGTCATCCACATGAAGCCAGTGAGTTTCTTATTTTCTGGTGTTTTCTCCTGAATTTCTGCCATCGCTCACATGGTTAGCTACCATTCCAGCCTGTCAGCTGAACACTTGACCCAGTATGTGGCAATAGCAAGAACCGATTAAAATCACTTGGGCTTCAAGTTGCAAGGTCCAAGAGGATTAGAGCTCACCCTACCTGTTGCCCACTTCAATTTCACTCAGATAATTTTCTCCCTTTAGTCTTAGAGTAAAGACACTTGAATTACTGTTTGAGCAGCTTGAAATAAACTTCCCTTGTTAATACCTGTATTTGCGGAAATGGCACTGCCTCCTCTCTTACCATTTCTTCTCTCCTTCAAATCTGCTGTTACTACACTTGCTTCAGAAGACAAATTCTTGACTCCTTTGTCCTGGAAAACTAATGCCCATCCCCCTCCTCCGTTCTATCTCCAAAATCCTTGAATTCCTTTCATAAAATTCACAAATTATATCCAATGCGACTGTGACTAAGGAAAATATTCCTCCTCATCCTTTGCAGACTATTTGCAGCCTTTGACACAGATGATCTCAATATCATTCAGCTGAGTGCTACTGCACTAGCCCAGTTCTATTCTTAGTCATGTAGTTTGGGTCAGCAAATCACCTGCAATGTCTTCTCATCCCACAGTTGAGCTGTTATCTGTGGTTCCATCATCTTTCTCGTTTAAATCCTGCTTCTCAGCAATGTCATTGAAAAACACATCAGTTTCTACATATATACAGGCCAACTTCTCTGCAACTTTTCTCTCTGCCTGCTCGCCATCTCTAATTCACCATGTTACTTAACTAATATCCAACAGCGAACGTGTAGACATTTCTTTCAATCAAGTTCAACAGAAACCAAAGTCACTGGGCTAAAGTTTAGTGCAGGCTTCGGGACCATGGAGTCAGAAGTTATTGAAGGCCTTGTGCCCTGTACTTGCGAGCACCAGTTCAGCAGTTTCGCTGGAGGTAGTTTCCAAATTGGCAGACTCTAAGCCCACAATCTTTATCCAAGATCATTTGTGTTAAGGATAAGAGATAAAAGGTACTGCAGATGCTGGAGAATCCGAGACAACAAGCATGGGGCTGGATGAACACAGCAGGTCAAGCAGCATCATAGGAGCAGGAAAACTTGACGTTTCGGGCCTAAACCCTTCATCAGAAATGGGGGAGGGGAAGAGGGTACTGAAATAAATAGGGAGAGAGGGGGAGGCGGATAGAGGATGGATGGAGGAGAAGATAGGCGGAGAGGAGGCAGACAAGTCGAAGAGGCGGGGATGGAGCCAGTAAAGGTGAGTGTAGGTGGGGGGGTAGGGAGGAGATAGGTCAGTCCAGGGAGGACGGACAGGTCAAGGGGGCGGGATGATGTTAGTAGATAGCAGATGGGGGTGTGGCTTGAGGTGAGAGGAAAAACAGGTTAGGGAGGTGGAGATGAGCTGGGCTGGTTTTGGGATGCGCTTGGGGGAGGGGAGATTTTGAAGCTTGTGAAATCCACATTGATGCCATTGGGCTGCAAGGTTCCCAGGCTGAATATGATTTGCTGTTCCTGCAGCCTTCGGGTGGCATCACTATAATACTCTTTTTCATGTGGCTCAGTATCACAGTTTGTTTGACAGCTCTTGTGTGTAATATTTTGATTTTTTTTAACAACTTTAAAGGCACTGTGTAAATACAATTTTATTATTGTTATTAGGGAACTGATATAAATGACTGGACATATTATATCATAAACTTTATCGTACCTTTACTCAACATATGTTGGCTCCATGATAGGGTCATGAACCACATTTTTAGGCTATTATCTAAACTTCCTAACAAGAAACCACAAGTAGAGATGATGAGCTGAGAATGAAAAATTCATAGATTTATCACAGTTATTGTACATTCACAAGTGAAATACTATGCTGAAAATCTCAAAGCTCCTACAGGCTTACTGAGTAGGAGTCTTTATGATTGCTGTAGGCATACAGTTCATTGTGAATGTTTGCATCCCCATGTGTTTGTGCTTAACAACATCCAAAACATTGAGGAAAGTGGCAATATCTTTAAGTTATTGGCATTTCTTCAACTGTTTACCTGCACCTCAATTGAAATGAATGAGTTTGTAGATCTCTGGAACAAATCAGTCATATTTTCAAAGCAGCTCAATATCGATCATTCTTTGGGTAATGTCTGCTAAATCACCACCAGATGATTGGATTGCACCAGTGGGAGAAACAAAAAAATGATGGGGTTTTGAGCTTCACAACCACAGCTGAACCGTTCTGGTCACAGAGGGAACACTTAAGGCATATACCATTATTTGAAAGTTCAGTAATTGCATCCCTGAACAACTTGTGTTTTCTTTAACAATGCTGACTGACAGAATAGCCCTGAAAACTTTGCTCTTCAGAATATATTCTGGAGTCATAGATGATCAATATTCTTGCTGGACCTTGGTAGGTGGGAAGCTAATTGTGAAAGAGGGTACGAAGGAAAGAGATAAGTGAGTAGGCAAAGATCTGTCAAATGGAGTATAATGGGGAAAACTGAGAAATTGTTCATTTTGGCAGTAGCAATGAAACAGAAGCATTCCATTTTTTAAATGGAAGAGAGATTTGGATGCCCAGTGGATGATTCACAAAAATGCAGAGGCAGAAAATAATTAGGAAAATTAATAGTATTTATCATTTATTATGGGGAACTGAATATAGAAGTATGATGCTTCAGTTCCGCAGAAAACTAGTGAGACTACAGTTTTTTTTCTCTTACTTGCTCATGGGATGTGGATATCACTGGCTCGACCAGCATTTACCACCCAGAATTATCTAGAGGGCAGTAAAGAGTTGAGGGAATGGAATATAAAAGTAGGGGAGTTTTGCTAAAACTGCACAAGGCACAAGTCAGACCACAGATAACAAGCATGGGGCTGGATGAACACAGCAGGTCA
>JAHRHZ010000144.1:69792987-69830386 GCA_024137785.1 Ginglymostoma cirratum
TCAAGTTTTCCTGCTCCTATGATGCTGCTTGACCTGCTGTGTTCATCCAGCCCCATGCTTGTTAACCAGGTGTAAGGGATTGTTTTATGAGGACAAGTTGAAAAGATTGGGCTTGTACTTCTTGTAATATAATGTGAAGCAATCTTACTGAAACATACAAGATCCTTAGAGGACTTGACAAGGGAGATGCAAAAAAGTTGTTTCTTGTTTTTGGACAGCTCGAAAATTGGAGGGCATAATCTCAGAATAAATGATTACTCATTAAAGAAATGAGGAAGAATTACTTCTCTCAGAGGACAGTGCATCTGTGAAATTCTTCACCATAGAGAGCTGTTGAGGCTGGGTCATGAAGAATATTCATTGCTGAGATAGACAGATTTTTAATCTGTAAGGGAGCAAGGGTAATTGAGAAAAGGCAGGAAAATTGGGTCAGGGATTATCAGATCAGCCATAATCTAATTGAATGGTGGAGAAAACTCAATGGCTGAATGGCCTATTTCTGCTTCTATGTTTTATGGTCTAACCACGTGACTGAGAGTCTGGAATCACATGTAGGCCAGATTCGGTAAAGACGGCAGATTTCCTTCCCTAAAGGACATGAGTGAACCAGGTAGATTTTAATGATAATCATGCTGCCATTAGTTGAGCTTTTAATTCCAGATTTTTACTGAATTCAAATTTTATCATCCACCATTCTGGGATTCGAATCAGAGTTCCCTATATTTTTCCTTCCAGCTGTGCAGGCCTTGGAGGCCCATGTATAGCTGCCAGCTTTGGAACTGGAAGTCAATGATGCGATCGGCGTGGTGATGCTGATTGCTGTGTATGGAACTGCACATCTTAGAGGGAAACCCAGAGCATTAACCTGATTGCTAATCTCATGACAGTGCCACTATGCCACAGCCTCCACTCTAAACATATATGTACAGTCGTGGATTTTTTGATTTATGCTTTATTGTTACATATGGTCACATTATTTTTTAAAAATTGATGTAAATTGATTGGAAGCAGTTCAGGAAGGTTTTACCAGACTAGTGCTAGAATGGATGGGTTGTCTTTTGAGAAAAAAATTGGCTAGGCTGGGCTTGTATCCATTAGAGTTTAGAAGTGTAAGAAGTGAGTTGGTTGAAACAAAAAAGAAGACACTAAGATATCTTATAAGGCTAGATGTGGAGAGGAAGTTTCCTCTTACTGAAAAATTTAGAAACAGGGATCACTGTCTAAAAACAGGAGGCTGCCCATTTAAAACAAAGATGAAGCAAAATTTTCTTTATCCCATAGTTGATTCTTTGGAATTCTCCTCCTGAAAAGCCAGTGGAAGAATAATCTTTGAACATTTCTAAGGCAGACGTGGCTAAATTCTTGGTCAGCATGGTCTGAAAACTTATCAGTGGTAAAAGGGAATGTGGAGTTCCAATTAGATCAACCACAATGTTAGTAAATAACAGAGCTGTTTTGAGGAGCTGAATGGCCTAGTCCCACTCCTTGTTCCTATGTTGTATGATTAGTGAACTCTACTCAGTTGAAAACACAAAAAAATGCAGGAAATCACAGCAGGTCAGGCAGCATCTGTGGAGATAGAGCAAGCTAGTGATTTCTAGCACTTTTTGTTTTCAGTATAGATTCCAACATCTGGAATAATTGACTCCTCTACTTAGTTACCTTAACAGTTTTGTAACAACATACAAAAGCTATGTCTTATGTTGTAAACTTCCAATGTTGTTCACTTGTATTTCCAAATTCAAGCATCTTACCCACAGAATTTGGGCAGTCAGGCAGTGAATTCTGCAAAGGTTACTCACCTGCCTTGGAAGATTTTGGGCTAGAAGAAGCCTTTTAAATATATTTTTCATTTCCATTTGTTTGGTCCCCTGGCCCTGCAGGACAAGCTTAGGACTAGCCTTCTGGAAACTCAAGCCCACCATTATCCCTTAATCTCTCTTTCCCCACTCAACAATTGTAAGATCTCCATGCAACAATCCTGGTAGCTTGATTCTATCACCAAGACTGGTCTTACATCAGGTTTAAGGCTGAGTTTCTGTTCTAATATACCAATCCATCCATCAGTTTGTTATTACCTGCAATGCTGGGTATTTTTACAGAACTGTACTTGATAATGGGCCACTGAGTATAGATGTTTAAATCACTTTGAAAGCGAACAGGCTGCTCTTGCAAAAATGTTTTCTGTATAACATTCTGTTACCTGCGGTCATTAATCTGCCACTGACATTATAGGTGCTGGTCAGAATGATTTGTTTTTTTTTCTGCTTTGTTGAAATGAAGATTTGCTGAATCCACATTAAAACTACTTCTTCGACCATACTCAGAGATAATGTTTGTTCCAATGATAACATTCCAAGTTGTGGACAATTTCTCTGATTTGCATGGTTGTTAATGAAATATGTCGCTGACTAAGACTGTAATTGTACCAGATGCGTGGTAACTTCATTAGTAGACAACTGCATTATCAAACAAAACAATAATGGTTTTTGCTTTCACAATTCTAAGCTTCTTCTGGCCCAAAGGTTAATCTCACATGCAAATATGTTTCAAATGATGGCAGAAACTGTTGAAATAGACAGCATCTGTGGTACAGAAAATATGTTGAGTGTTTGGAGCATACAACAAGAGTCTTACAACCAAAACATTGATTCTTAATTTTTCTCTCATATGCTGACTGTTTTTGACAAAATAATTTCTGACCTGCTTTATCAGCAACCTATTTAAGTGTGTTAATAAATCCCATGGGCTGAATTTTATCAAAAATATTCTGAGCATCAATTTCAGGGAATTGTATGGCGGGTTTCACTCCCTGAGCTTGAGCAGGTTTTCTCACGCAATTTTACACTGCTCATTATATATGCACCATACCTCTATGGTGTCTCGCCTACGCGACCTCATGCTTACCAGCAGCAGTAGTACTTGCCATAGGCAGGACTTTCTGGAATGCCTGCTGGTAGTGCCATATTTAAACCCAAATGGTGGGCTTGGTCAAACGTTGCCAGCCAGGAGCTGCCTATGCAGTTGCAGTGTCGGAAGAACTGCCTCAGAGATAGCTGAGAATAGCCAGTTGGCACCCTGATTTTCTGACAGGGACTTGGAGGTCCTGTTGGACAGGAAGGTGGAAAGGAGGGCCACTCTGTTTCTTCAGGACTTACCAGAAGAGATCTTGGCACCAGACCTTGCCAGCCTGTTCAAATGTTGTAGTGGCCACAAACTGGAGAAATTCCCAGCAATGTCACAAGAAGGTGAATAAACTTTTGCGCTCCATCTGGGCAAGTGTCACCACCTTCTCCTACAAAGACTCACGGTCTACCACTCTAAATCTCACACTCACTGCATCATTCCTCATCTGCTCTACCTACCATGACCACCATTCCCCAGCCCTCACCAGACTACTGTACTGCCTACTCAGCACTAATAGCTGTGCCAACCACTTTCATCTCACTCAATCTCTCCCTTTGCCTCCTTCCAGAAGGAAAAAAATCCAACAATAAGAAATAAGATGGGTGGTGAGATGTCTATCATCAGTCCCCTTACTCCCTACAAGGACGATTTCCATGTCTTAGTGGGAGAGGACTGTGACTGTTAGTGTGGTGATGCCGAGATCACCATGTCCCTGTAACTAAAGATTCATTTCCAAATGCTGCACTGCCTACTCCCTTTTGATCACTGCAACTATAGTCTTAACATGCACAAACATCTACTCCTATTCTGCAACTCATTATATCCCCTGTCTCCTGCAGGCACGAGTGGCACCCCTACAATCACTGCCATGAAAATATCAGCCACTCAAAACTTCATCTTCTTCTATAACTCCGAGGAAAAAGTCATAGATACCCCAGTAGCAAGCATGTCCTCTGCATCTTCCTTAGATTCTTGTACCCTGTTGGGTAAGTTACTGAACGGACAGTTGGGAGCACAATGCTGACGAATATATCACTGCCCACCATTTCAGCAGCTGTTTGAGGAAGAAATGCTCCAGGTTGCTGGAAATTGAAGGTCTGCTGAAGATGGGGACTTGCTGAGCCCCAGGCTAGAGGGGACTCCAAGGTATTGGCCATTAATAACTTTATTCAAATGAACAGGCAGAGACAGGAAACGCTGGTAGAATATTGGAGGCACTTGGTACATGAACGCAAAGGCTCGAGGAGTCCACCATCTCTGTCTGCTTGATGCTGACTCTGGCATGTAAGAGTCTGGCTCCCTCTATGGACAGGATAAATGTCTCTGCTGGATTTATGCACTAATCTTAACTCCAAAGGCAAGGTGACAGGGATTATAAGTGACCTTGACCTCACTCCCCATGCTCCTTCCTCACAAGGAGATAGGGCACTGCCAGTGGGATCCAGTTGGAGGAGGAACTTCCAAACTCATCTCCAAGTCTCCTCTCAGGCTGGGGTCCTCTACCTCTAGCCTGCCTGAAAACTCCAATTTGGTGGCAGTTGAAGCTGAGATGAGTGAGCCTGCAATCTAGACATGGCACACTCAGGATGTCTGAGCCCTCCAGCCACAAAGACCCTGGTATCATCTGACCAAAACTCCAAGGCCAAGAGTCATCAGCCTCGGGCAAGACCCTGCACTCCAGCTGCAGGGACTAAGACTGTGGGAGGGAAAAGGGAATAGAAAATGACACCATGACTACATACAGGTGATATTCCATCATATGTGGCTTATTCATTTGTACATATGTGTTCACGTTTCATCAGTAGCTGTAAAAACAAATGTTATTTTATCTGCAACTCCAAGAATGAAGATAGCAGCTAAGAGGCTCTATCACTGCGGCCGCATGTTAGCAATTCTTTCTGTTGTGCCCACACCAGCACACACCCTTTTTCAGAGTCAAATGAGGGAGCATTGGACATTGTGAAGATTTTGATTACTCATGTGTCTCAGTTTCATTGAACAAGGTTCACAAAGAAATCCTGTCTGCATTGCTTGAGCTGTCACATCTACATTTAGGATGTAGAAACTGTTGTTACATGTGAAAACAGTCCTATGCTCTCACTTAGCACAATGCTGAGTCTCTAACTGATCCTCATTGTTCATTACATGCTCTTGATGTGTCCTTCTAGTTACCTGGAACAGGGATTCCAAGTATCAAGGGGTGTCCTCCATCGACATGACATTGTTATGAAGTTCCAGATGTGACCTGCATGAAAACCTGATGTGGAGGGGCCAACCTGTTGCTATCAGTGGTCCCAGTGGAGGAAGGTTATCTCAGAGTACAATGGGATCTTGATCAGATGGACCAGTGGGCTGAGGAGTGGCAGATGGAGTTTAACTTAGAAAAATGGGAGGTGATGTGTTTTGGAAAGGCAAATCATGGCAGGACTTATACACTTAATGGTAAGGTCCTGGGGAGTGTTGCTGAACAAAGAGACTTTTGAGTGCAGGGTTCATAGTTCCTTGAAAGTGGAGTCACAGGTAGATAGGATAGCGATGAAAGTGTTTCGTCTGCTTGCCTTTATTGGTCAGTGTATTGAGTACAGGAGTTGGGAGGTCATGTTGCAGTGTACAGGTCATTGGTTATTAGACTATTTTTAGAATAGTGCATGCAGTTCTGGTCTCCCTGCTATAGGAAGAATGCTGTGAAACTTGAAAGGGTTCAGAAAAGATTTATAGGATGTTCCCTGGGTTGGAGGGCTTGAGCTACAGGGAGAGGCTGTATAGGCTGGGGCTATCTTCACTACAGCGTTGGCGGCTGAGGGGTGACGTTATAAAGCTTTACAAAATCATGAGGGGCCTAGATAGAGTGAATAGACAAGGTCTTTTCCTTAAGGTGAGAGGGGTAAGATTTAAAAGGGACCTAAGGGTCAACTTTTTCATGCCGATGGTGGTGCATGTATGGACATGAACTGCCAGAGGAAGTGGAGGAGCCTGGTATGATTACAACATTTAAAGGTACCTAGACAGGTTTATGAATAGGAAGGGTTTAGAGAGATTTGGGCCAAATGCTGGCAAATGGGACTCAATTTATTTAGGATATCTAGTCGGCATGGATAAGTCGGACCAAAGGGTCTCTTTCCATGCTGTACATCTCTATGACTCTATGACTAAGATGTTCCATTGCAGATATGGTGGACAGCATGATATGGGATTCTGACCACCACCTCTAAAGAGAGTAGAATGATACTGCCCCTCTCTCATCTACATGGCATTCCATGGAACACAAACACCTGTGGCTCTCCTGCTTCTTTACCTCTTCACAAGGCCATCCATGGCTGAAACCACACAGTTGGTAGGTTCCACATCAGCTGGAGATTGGTGCTGATTGTGGCCTTGTGGATGCTTGTACTCCTCATCCATTTCTGCAGCAGTCCTTACTGCAGCGGACAAAGGGAATACCACAGCTTTTATGCCTGGATTCAACAGCAATGGTTCCAATGAGCCTACCTGTGCTCAAAGGTCTGAGCAATGAAGGCAAGCAGAATAAGCGCCTTCTTAGCCACCCTGTCTACATGTGATGCAAACTTCAAAGGATTATGTAACTGAACCCTTAGGGTTCTCTGTTCTACAGCACTACCTAAGACCCACTTTTAATTGTATAAGTCCTGCCCTTGTTTGTTTCACGTTAATGCAATACCTTGCATTTATCCAAATTAAACTCCATCTGCCACTCCTCAGCCCACAAACCCAATTGATCAAGATCTCTTTTTATGACCTTAGATAACCTTCTTCACGATAGAATTAGTGAAGCAGGATTAGTAAATTTGCAGATGACACCAAGATTTTTGTTCTCATCGACAGTGAAGGAGGAATTAAGACTTCATGTTGAGTTTGTACAGGATGTTGGGAGGCCTCTTCAGGAGTCCTCTGTCCAGTCCTGATTGTCCTCTTTTCAGAAGGATATTATTAAGCTGGAGAGGGCTGCACAATTTTTATCCTCTCTGGTTCTCCATCTGCTGCTTCTAATCACAGAATCCCTATACTGTAGCTAGAATCCATTTGGCCCCACGAGTCTGCACTGACCCTCCGAAGAGCATCTCACCCTTACACCCTATCCCCGTAAGCCTGCATTTCGCATGGCTAATTCACCTAGCCTGCACATCCTTGGATATTACAGGACAATTTAGCATGGCCAGTCTACCAAACCTGCACATCTTTGGACTGTGGGAGGAAACCGGGACACCCAGATGAAACCCACACAGACACAGGAAGAACTTGCAAACTCCACACATCCCCCAAGGCTGGATTCAAACCCGGTCTCTGGTGCTGTGAGGCAGTGGTGCTAACCACTGAGCCATAGTGCCACCCTAAACCAAACATCCCAGATCAGCCCGCACACCTCACTTTCCCAACAACCCCTTCACAAAAGTACACTTGATTTATTTCCTCACCCAGGCCCTAAGTTTTATCCCAGTTATTTTAAAGTTGCAATGCCTGGTTCAAGACCCTCCAATCAGGCCTAACACTTTGCCTACATCTACCCTGCCACAATCTCCTTAAGTATTTTGTAGGTTTCAATGAGATTACCTCTCATTCTTCAGAACTCTCTAAAGGACACAGGCCTATCCTTTCAGGGCATGAAGGAGATAGAGGAAGCCCAGAGTCTATCATCTCCAATGTCATCGCCTCCAGATTGTTGCTCCAGCTGAGGATGTCCTTAGTCACCGCCACAGCACTATGCGATCTGCTGGAACAGCACTGGGCCATTGACTGGAACAGGACTTATGACCTGAAGGGGTGGATGGCTATCCTATCCTGGCAGCTGTCAAGGTGTCAGCTGTGCTAAATTTTTATGCTTCGAAGGAAATACCGAGGCCTGTGTGGAATCTCTCAAACATCAACTAGCCAATATATCAAGACAATGACTGATGCAATAGACTGTATACGTGTCATGTTGAGAATGCCATCTCATAGTGCAGCCGATTTCATCAACACAAAAATGTTCCAGTCCATCAATGTAAATTATCAGCACCACATCCTAGAACTTCAGACCAGGAATCCTGGAAGCTGCCATGATGTTTATACCTTTGAAAACTCTCATGTTTCTGCTTCACTTCAAGGGCTGGGTGCCTTTCAAGGGTGGCTACTAGGATATAAACTGCAGCCTATTTATCTGAATTGAAACATTCATTCATTGATTGTAAATTTATTGCTGTTCAAAGACAAGCAGCTCCTTTTTACTACCAAAAGCAAATGCAACTTTAGTTTTGTTTATTTTTTCTTAATTTGTATGGAACAACAGGAAAAGCATTTTCAACTGTTTGAAAGCTTTTCAACATGTGATGCTTCCACATTGAACAATGATGAGATTTTATGTTACACCACCTCTCAGCATTTACACTATAATCCAGTGTATTGTTGGAGGCTATGTTCTAAAAATGGGGAATCTATAAGTCTTTCTTCAGAACAAGAGAACGATTGATAAAAGTTCTAGGCTAGGATCAGGACACAGATTATCATTGGAGATAGTAAGAACTGCCGATGCTGGAGTCAGGGATAACACAATGTGTAGGAAGCAGTAGCACTCTTTAGAATGGGGTTTTGACATGATATGATACCAAGCCTGAGTAGCTTCATTCTTGTAGCTACAGTGAAAAATAATAATCAGACAGGTGATGACGTAAAGTAGCGATGTGTTTACAAACATGAGTTTCTGTTTCCAATGATGGGTCACCAGTATGTCCTCTGCAGCTTTTTTTCTTCATTTCACTTCCACTACATATACTATGAAGGGTTATTTGTGGCTGTCAATGATTGACCTTGCTGTGCATTTTAGCACTAAAAATGGTGCCAGCAGTGATGTGTTCTTCCACTGCCAGGGAGTGAATGGGAGCAGTACCACGGACGTATGGTGCATATGGAACGTGAGCAGCAGAGAACTGCATAAAAAACGCCTGATGGAGACAATCCTTTCATAACATTGTGCAAAACTGAACACTACCATTTTTTTGTCAAATTCAACCAATTGAAGCTTCAAACCCAATTTTAAATATTTGTAATCTGCATCTAACATTTATGAACAGATAATTCATTCTGTACAGTGCGCCTTGACAATGCTGCTGGGTTCACTCTTCACAGACTTATCTCCAGTCATCCTATAACAGGTCCTCTGCTGCAACAATGCCAGTATTAATTTGTGCATCCATGCAGTTGATGGGAGGATGGGAATGGTAAGGGCAGCAATAAGGTGATGATGTAAAAAGAGAGAAGAATTAGTACAATGTCCATGAGAGCCCTGACATTGAACCTATTTCATTATCTCCTGAGCAGCCACTTTACTTTGTCTATAACACTGACTGAACATGTCATCATCACACTATTACTGCTCAGGAACAGCCAGGTTACTGGACCCAGGTCAGTTCAGTCAGCTTTGCGTGAGAGTGGGCGTGAGTGGTGGTGGCGGAGACATGTGCATGTAGTATGAACATCTAATGATAATGTTACCATCAAGCTTTTTTTAAATCATTAATGGCAGGGAAAATTTTGTGGAGGATACATCCAGCCTTAGTGTTAGCACATGCTTGCCTGAGGTTACGGCTCCAAACTCCTGACAATGAAATGAACTCAATTTATGTATTTACATTTACGAAGGCAACACCTTCAATGATAACACAATGTGGAGGTGGAGGAACACAGCAGGCCAGGCAGCATTACAGAAGCAGAAAAGCTGACATTTCGCGTTGGGACCCTTCTTCAGAAGAAGGGTCTCGACCCAAAACATCAGCTTTTCTACTCCTCTGATGCTGCCTGGCCTGCAGTGTTCCTCCACCTCCACATTGTGTTATCCCTGACTCCAGCATCGGCAGTTCTTACTATCTCCAATGATAATCTGTGTCCTGATCCTAGCCTAGAACTTTTCTCAATCGTTCTCTTGTTCTGAAGAAAGACTTATAGATTCCCCATTTTTAGAACATAGCCTCCAACAGTACACTGGATTATAGTGTAAATCCTGAGAGGTAAATAAAGGTTTCACATTGGAGTTTTGATCATTCCTAACTATCATCATAATATTACATTCATCAGACAGCTTGAGGTTAAGCTGGATCTTCCTCTATTGATTTTAAAAGCTGCTATTAAGTATTAGATAATGAAATAAATCATGTTGTGTAAGATTATGTAGTTCATATAAAAAAGATTTATAACTCAGTTGGATTAATCAATCCAGAAATAACAGTTTAGGACCCTTCTTTCTTCCAAGAACTCTAAACCATAATAATTTTTAATCGAATAGTTTCACTAGGGAAAGCTCTGTGTATGATTACAAACTTGTGGAATCCCTAGTTTGCAAGACAATACATTTTTAATATTTCAGGAATTGACTTGATGTGAGTCCACCGACTAATGTGAAAGGGATAACCTAAATAACATTTCAACCCAGTCAGGAAAGATCTGTCAAACTGATGCTCAATTTGTCAAAGTAATTAGACGGCTTATTTCAGATATCAATATATGCTAGGAGTGCATTTTAAATGTATAGAAATTTGAAAAATTTGAATGAATTAATTAATGTTCCCCTTTGACAATTATACATGTATAATGTCCTTTCAGGAAGGAAATCTGCCTTCTGAGCAGAAGTGAAGATGTAATAGTACTGTCACTGGACTAGTAATCCAGAGATCCAAATAATGCTCTGAGACCTCTGTTCAAATCCCATGATGGCAGGCAGTGAAATTTGAATTCAGAAAATCCTTAATTAAAAGGTTTACAATTCACATTATTGTAAAAACCTGTGATCTTAAAGTCAAGGGCAGTCACCCTCGCCTTCCTTGTTCAATTTGCCTCAAACATGAGTTCTGAGGAAGGCTCACTGGACTCTTATTTTTCTTTACAGATGCTGCCAGATCTGCCGAGCTTTTCGAGCAACTTCTGTTTTTGCTCCTGATTCATTAATAGACTTCAGGGAGGAAAGTCTGCTATCTTTATCTCATGTGGCCAATGTCATTGACTCTTAACTGCCCTCTGAAATAGTCTAGCAAGCCACGCATATGTATCAAGCCACTCAAAAGTCTCAAAAGAATGAGCCAGGCAGACTATCTGACATTGACCTAGATAGCAGGAATGACAATGACAAACTAAGCCCTCTTGATTCTGTAAGTATTCCTTACTAATACTCGGGTGGTGTTGCTGGTGAAGCTACAACACCAGATTGCTTATATATCAAATAGCATAAACAGCAAGCAATAGAAAAGAAAGAGCTAAATGATTCAGAATCAACAGATCAGATATAAGCCCTGCAGTCCTGCCACTTCAGTGATGGGGAAGCACAGCACATAAGTGCAACAGAAAAAAAAAACTGAAGCATTTGCAACAGTCTTCAGTCAGAAATGTTGAATGAATGATCCATCATAGCATGCTCCCAGGCCCAAGCATTATTGATACTAGTCTACCCGTCCTGCAACATCAGTCTACACTTGTTCATGAGAAATTGATGGAAGTGCATATCAACAATGCTATCAAGCAGTACTTGCTTAGCACTAACCTGCTCACTGACTCACAGTTTGGGTTCTGCCAGGGCTACTCAGCTCTTGACCACATTACCGCTTCAGATCTTTTGTCCAAAACTGCAGAGGGAAGGCGAGAGTGGCTGCCCTTGACATCAAGATCACATTTGATTGAGTAGAAAAACTCAAGTCAATGAGAATCATGGGTAAAACAGATTGGAGTCATATTTAGCAGAAAGGAAGATGATTATGGTTGTTGGAGGACATTATTGCAGGAGTTCCTCAAGATAGTGCCTGGGCCCATTCATCTTCAGTAGCTTCCTCAATGACCTGCCCTCTACAGTCAGATCAGAATTGAGAGTGTTCACTGACTATTATACAACTTTGAGCAAGATTTGTGACTCCTTAGATGCTGAAGGAGTCCATGTCCAAATGCAACATGACCTGGACAATATTAGGCTTCAGCTGACAAATGGCAAGTAACATCCATGTCAGACAAGTGCCAGGCAATGATCATCTCCAACAAATAAAAATCTAACCAATGACATGTAACATTCAATGTCCCTATAATTGTTGAATCATCCACTATCTAAGAATGTAAAATTATGCAGTGTTTATTTGTAACAGATACTAAATTGTATGAAAACAATTGGAAAGTAATGATACTCCCTGTCCAACATAAAAACAAAACAAATGTCATGTTTATTGACTGGGCTATAACAGTCTTAACTGGACATAACTGAAATTTCTGAAATTATCAACAACCAACTGCTAATGCAAATATTCCTACCTCAGGATTGCTTCCATTCAAATGGATCCTTGATATTGTACTGCCTTGTGTAGTGAAATCAGCCCAGTAAATACATTTTTCCCTGTAGTCAAAATCTATTGCATGTACATTATTCAGCCCCTGTAAATAAGCAAATCTAGTTATTAGTGTATCAAAAGAGTTCAAATACAAAGCAAGGTGCAACAATGAAACAAACGTGCAACTTGCCTGCTTTAATAAAGTGTAGTTGAATCCATCTATACTCATTTTTCTGATTTCATGTCGATCAGCAAATATTAAAAATGGTTCCTCAGCTGAATACAAAGGAAGAGAGCACCTCAGTAAATGCAGCAAGGTCAAACATATTCATGAAACTATTTAAAATTTCACCCTGCTGATATATATGCTTTACAAATGCTTTTGCAAATTTAATATATGATTACGTATAAGACAATTTTGCATCTAACTCTGGCAACAGGAAGGTATGTCCTCCCATTTAATCCAAATGTAATCCATCTGTCATTAATGCACCCTAACCATGCTGAACTCTTTAGCAAAGATTGGATTCCCTGTGTCTAATGTGTAACATTCACCACCATGTCTAACTTATACTCCATGAGCAAAGCTAAAGACAGCCAAGCAATTATAACACCAAAATGATAGACAATATTGATGTTTAAGATATATACTAGATGAATGAATAAGGATGATTTAAAAATAAACAAAGGAAAACGTTTGTGGTTTTTAGAGGTCAATCATCTCAGTCACAGAACATCACTGCAGGAACTCCTCAGGATAATGCACTAAGTCCAACCATTTTCAGCTCCTTCATCAATGCCCCCATCCATCAGAAAATCACAAATGAGGTTGTTCACTGATGATTGCACAATATTCAGCATTATCTGGACTCCTTCAATGCTAAAGTCAGCGTCCAAATGCAGCAAGACCTGGACAACATTCAGGCTTGGACTGATAAATGGCAAGTTAACATCATATCACTCAAGTGCGAACCAATGACCATCTCCAACAAGAGAGAATACAATCACCATCCCTCAACATTCAATGGCATTACCATCACTGCATTTCCCATTATCAATATTGACCAGAAACTGAAATAGACTAACTATATAAACAGTATAGCTAGAAGAGCAGGTCAGAAGCTGGGAAATCTGTCACCTCCTGACTCCTCAAATCCTGTCAACCATATACAAGTCAGGAACTTGAAGGAAGGCTCTCCATTTGCCTGAATAAGTGCAGCTCCAACAACTCTCAAAAAGTTCAACAACATCTAGGTGTTTGATTGACACCCCATCTACGATAGATCCCCAAATAGTGGGGATGAGGTGGAGGAGCAAATACGTCAGAAAATTTCTGAGGTCAAAATTAATTAGACAATAATTGTTGCAAGCTTCAAATACCCAAATATGAATTGAGACACACATAAAGTGAAATGTACAAAAGGACCCAAAATTCTTGAATTTCATTCAAAATGACTTCTTTTAAAATCAAAAACAAAATAAGTCGAACGAGCGAACATTCAATTCTCGACTTAGTCTAAGGAAAATGAAACTGGGAAATGGGTGAAGAAGCAATGGGTGAACATTTTGGAGATAATGGTCATAGCATTGTTAAATATAGAATTATTATGGAAAGAGACAATGATAGAACAGGAATAAATGGTCTTAATTAGGGAAAAGCGTAAGAACACAAGAACATAAGAACTCGGAGCAGGAGTAGGCCATCTGGCCCCTCCAGCCTGCCCCGCCATTCAATAAGATCTTGGCTGTTCTTCGTGAGACTCAGCTCCACTTACCCTCCCACTCACCATAACCCTTAATTCCTTTACTGTTCAAAAATTTACCTAGCCTTACCTTAAAAACATTCAGCAAGGTAGCTTTAGCTGCTTCACTGGGCAGGGAATTCCACAGATTCACAACCCTTTGAGGGAAGAAATTCCTCCTGATGTCAGTCCTACACCTGCTTCCCTTTATTTTGAGGCGATGCTCTCTAGTCTTAGTTTCACCTGCTAGCGGAAACAACCTCCCTGCTTCCACCTTATCTATTTCCTTCATAACCTTATATGTTTCTATAAGATCTCCCCTCATTCTTCTGAATTCCAATGAGTATAATCCCAGTCTACTCAGTCTCTCCTCATAATCCAAACCTCTCAACTCTGCAATCAACCGAGTGAATCTTCTTTGCACCCTCTCCAGTGCTGGTATATCTCTTCTCAAGTAAGGAGACCAAAACTGCACACAGTACTCCAGGTGTGGCCTCACCAGGACCCTATACAGCTGCAGCATAGCCTCCCTGTTTTTAAACTCCATCCCTCTAGCAATGGCAGACAAAATTTCATTTGCCTTTTTAATTACCTGCTGCAACTGCAATCCCACCTTCAGCAATTCATGCACAAGGACATCCAAGACCCTGTGCACAGCAGTGTGCTGCAATTTTTTACCATTTAAAACATAGTCTATTTTGCTGTTATTCCTACCAAAATGGATGACCTCACTCTTATCAACATTGTACTCCATCTGCCAGACCTTTGCCCACTCACTTAGACTATCTATATCTCTCTACAGACTTTCAGTGTCTTCTGCACACTTTGCTCTACCAGACTTTACAAATCTGAGATGACCTTGTGAAAGTGAAGTGATTCTAGCAACATGAAGAAAGATCCATGGAAGTAAGTGGGAAGCATTCAAAACAGGATTCTTTAGTCCCAGTGAAGACATGACTTATAAAACAAAACAAGTGATCCTGCCAAATCTGGAGCCCCTGGATATTCAGAAATTGACTTTCACACTTATGCATAACACAACACTGCTGCAAATCCATTTTTCATCTACTTCTAAGTTGTTTTTAATAAGGCTTATTAAAGCAGAATTCAAAGTCATGAGGGAAGAGAACGATGCTCATAAATGATGCACAGGGAGAACGTGCAAACTCCATACATTCCCCAAGGCTGGAATTAAATCCGGTCTCTGGTGCTGTGAGGCAGCAGTGCTAACCACTGAGCCACAGTGCCACCCCAAACCAAATACCCCAGATGGGACAAAGATGTGCGAGTTTGGTAGATTGCACAGGTTATTTCTTTCAGTACACTTTACTAACCAATAACAGATACTTCCCTGAAGCAAAATTATTTTCTCAAAGAAATTTTTTGGGGTACTTTTGAGTGTCTATAATAGTAGATGGCAGTAAAATTACAATGGTCTTTTGAAACGAAATGGTTGAAATCAAACTTGGATTATTTGTCATGTAACTACCATTTATCCAAATGAAATTGCTTTGTCCAGTACTTAAAGAGTGGTCTTATCATTGTTTTAATATGTTAGTTACAAAACAGAGTACAAGTTCATTCCACTTGGTTCTAAAACTATCAATTTTCTTCAACTTATAGTTCACGTCCTTAGACCTGTTGTGAAATATACAAGTTTTAATGCGGCGGTGAATAAATAGAAAGTCATACCTGATAAGGCTTTGCAGCTATTGGGATTATCTGCTCGTATTTCATAGCCTTCTGCACACAAACACTTGTAGGTTCCATAGGTATTGATGCATTGCTGGCTACAGGGGAAGGTGGTTGAACATTCATCAATGTCAAGGCAGGTTTTGCCATCATCTTTCAGTCTGAAACCTGGCCAGCATTTACACTAAAAAATATAATCGTGAAAAAATTATGAACAGCAGCAGTTTATTTGAAGGCTTTTATTTGATATATTCAAGGTAAAAAAATTAGTGTAACTAAAGACTTTATTTTGGAAGTTACTTACTTTGAAAGGAAGGGAACATGCAAATCAGTAAGTTTCTGAAAGAATGCATTGAGCCATACCGTGGTCGATGATACTAAGATGCTTTACGCACATAAACTGAACAATAAGCTTTTGAATAACACTAGATTCTGAGTTAGAGATGTGATACAGACATCAGAAGAGACATCCAGGGTCCACAAATAACATAGGTATTAAGCCCCTTCCACATACAAACTGGGGGCGTTATGGCTATTACATTGTCCCTTTTGTTAAACACAACCTGTCCAGTGTAGAGCTGGCCAGGAAAATGTGCAATGTATGTGATTTAATCAATGGTGCTTTCTAAGGTGCTTTCTAAAAGATTGATGTTGATAAATTAGGTATGTTTACCAAATATACTTACCTGAATGGCAACACCACTGTTGCTCTTAAGACATTTACCAACTCCTGCCATTTCCTCCATCATGATAACTGTCTCGCTTTCTTGTTCACCCCTGTTCTAGTCATCTACTTCACATCCCATTTTCACCCAATCCTTTATCCTCTTCACATCTGAACAGGTGCCAGTATTGTACTGGCCTGAAGTTGCAATTCTTTCCATTGGTGAGCTGCTTAAGGATATCCAAGAGGCCATGTCTCGCTGGTCTTGTGTCGTTGAGACCTAAAGCCCATATTGAGTGTCTTGGATCAATCACTATGGCACAGGCTGGTACAAGTCATTTTCTTAGTCCTTGTACTGCATCTTAGGCAACTTTGCCTGAGAAAATCAAATTATTCAGCACACTATTGAACAGGAGTATTAGTCCTTACTTATCATTATCCTACTCTTTTGGCCATTCCTGATGAAAGTGAGGGAGTTGACTGCGCAACAACTGTATTCATATTAAATTTCAGATTTTTTTAGAATTGTACTTTGCATCCAGTATGTAGCTTAGACTAAATAGTATAGATAGAAAACTGCAAGGATCATTAGGAAACCAACAGGTTTATGCAGGCAAAGTTGACTTAAAAATTCTAGGTCTGAAAGTTAGTTGTTATTTGTTCATTTCTTTCGACATTCTCTGTATTAAAATGAAGATAAATAGAATAAATGACATTTTATTTGCATTAACTTGATCTTTGACTACAGATATCAAACAAAGATTTCCTTTTTTCCTCAAATGTTTCTTAAAAATTCAAAGTACTATGTTATATATTAGTGACCATACTAACCTTGTACCCAATTTTCAGATCCTGGCAGTCTTGCGAACATCCACTAATTCGCTTATTAGCACATTCATTAACAAAACAATTTCTTTCATCTGATCCATCTTCACAGTCATTATGCTTATTACAAGTAAAGGTGTCATTTATACATCTTCCATTTTTACACAAAAAGGAAGAATCGCTGCAGATTTTGCCTGAAATTTAAAACAAAAAATAATGTGATTAGATTGTGAAGGATAACTTAATAAGTGGAATCTTTACATTTTTGGATGAGCAACATTAACACGCAACCACAGCTACTTGGGAAACGACAGCGTCAAACGATCCTCAGTTTTCTGAACCTCTACAGCCTGGAACATGTAAAATGTAACAGTTCTCAGAAACATAAATGTACTGTCCAAAGATATTACAGTCGTTCATTTTGATTGTAGTTACAAATTATCTTCTCTCTCTCGGTCTCTCTCCCTCTCTCTCTTTCTACTGGACAGACGGAAATTCCACAGGTATCGTTCTCTTTGCTTCATTTACCTTGGCTTTGGAGTTTTCAGTGAAGTCACAGAATCAGTTTCACAAAACAATATTATTATTAAGTTTATTCATTATGGGCTGAAATTTATATTTATTTGGCTAAGTCTAAGTTGCATTATATTTGAAAAAAAAAATTGTACCATGAGTCTTGGTAAGTACTTTGCTGTATCTTAACAAACTCACCTCATTAATGATCTACCCCACACCTATGGAATTCCTCATATTGATTTCTGCCTCATCTTACTCCATGCTGTTCCTGAAATAATTCACTGCTCAGTAGATATCCTTCAAAACAAAGTACCCGTTGCCCCCGTGCCATCTTTGAAAGACTCCTGTGCACGCAGAAATCATTGTCAATTCAGAGATGCTCATCTTAGTTGCTAACATTTGCCCCAACATGGCAAACATGGGGAATTAGGTGCCTAGCTCTGGGGGCAAAATCCTGGAGTTTCTGCTGGACAGGGTGTAACCAACTAATAAGCACCCACCAGGCAGCATTGGAGAGTACAACGTACAAACGTGCCAGCCTGGCCAAACGTTGCTACTTGGATTAAAGCAATCTCAGATATCTTGAAGAATGTAGGAGGAAGGTCAATGTCCTTCTCCACTCTGCCAGAGTAAGTGTCACTATCTTATCCATGATGCATCCCATTCACTCTACCTCGTAGACTCAGAGAGGCGTACGGCACAGGAAAAAGGCCCTTCAGCCCATCATGTCCATACCAGTCAAAAACAACCACTGTCTGCTCTAATCATAGAATCCCTACAGTGTGGAAGTAGGCCATTCGGCTCATTGCATCTGCTCTGACCCTCTAAACAGCATCCTACCCAGACCTAGCCCTCTAGCCTATCCCTGTAACCCTGCATTTCCCATGGCTAATCCACCTAACCTTCACAACCTTGGACACTACGGGCAATTTAGCATGGCCAATCTACTTAACCTGCACATCTTTGGACTGTGGGAGGAAACCGGAACATCCGGAGGAAACCCATGCAAACATGGGCAGAACGTGCAACCTCTACACAGTCACCCACGGGTGGAATCAAACTCGGGTTCCTGGCACTGTGAGGCAGCAGTGCTAACCACTGAGCACCGTGCGGCTATAAATGTACTTGTGAAAGGTATGATTTGTCTGAATAGCACACGAAACAATACTTTTCACAGTATCTCGGTACATGTGACAATAATAAATCAAATGAAGTCAAAATCTCATTTTCCAGCACTTGGCCCATCGCCTTGTATGCCTTGCCGTTACAAGTGCACCCCGAAATACTTGTAAATGTTATGAAAGTTTCTGCCTCTAAAACCCTTACAGGCAGTGAGTTCCAGATTCCCAACACTGTCTGGGTGAAAAAGCTTTTCATCACATCTCCTGTAAACCTTCAGGGAAAAGTTTCTTCCTGTCTCCCTATTTATGCCCCTCTTAATTTTATATATCTCAGTCATGTCCTCTCTCAATCTCCACTGCTCTAAGGAAAACAAACCTAGTCTGTCCAATCCTTCTTCAGAACTGAAACTCTTCAGCCTAGGCAACATCCTGGTAAATCTCCTTTACAGCCTCCCCACTGCTATCGTATCCCTCCTATAATGTGGATTCCAGAACTGCGCACAATGCTCTCCATGACTTCTCTCCTCTTAAACTGTATGTTTTAGCTAATAAATACAAATATCCCATATTGTTCCTTAACAACTTTATCCACCTGTCCTAATATATTAGGGTCTGGTGTAATGCATACCAAGGTGCCTCTGATCAATGATGCATCCTTATCACTGTTACTGTAATCACCTCCCATCAAGGCTCATGTTCTACCATGCTCACTATTACCTGCAACCCACCCCAACCCACAAAACCACCTACACTGTATGCCCTCTGCACTGCTCACTCATTTGCTTGGGACTCCGACAATAACTGTGCCCCCACTTTTGTCTCCCATAGTATCTTCTTCTCATTCCAGAGCGAAACAGACTAGTCAGGCAGATGTGTCAAGATGTATGATTTGCTGTCCTTATTCAGCTCCTTATCCCATATGTACAAATGATTCTGGCTCCAATCACTCTGAGTAGGCCCTGGACTGGTATTAGATGCTGCCCATGACTTATTGTGCCGTGGTGCCCTGAAAAAAGTCTTGCTTCTTTGACGTAACTGAGGTTTGCTGACAACCATAACAAGCATTCTGAATTTGTGTCTATGCAACTGGCAAGATAGCAGTAATATTTAGCAAAGATCCACAGACAGCACCTTCCAAACACTCGACCTCTTCCATTTAGAAGCACAAGGCAGCAAATACATGGAAAAATCATCACCTGAAAGCTCTCTTACAATCCATTCACCGTCTTGACTTGGAAATAATATCGCTGTTCTTTCACTGTTGCTGGAATTCCCTTCCTAACAGCATTGAGAGTCAACCCACGGCACATGGGCTGCAGTGGTTCAGGAAGGCGGCTCATATCACCTTCTCAAGGGCATCTAGGGGCAGGCAATAAAAGCTGGCCAAACAGTAATGGTTGCGTCACACAAGTGATTAAGAATATATATGTGCTTGATATCTCCAGCTGAGGGAGTAAAGACCAGAAAAGTAAAGTAATTCATGGCAGAGTACTGAGAGCATTCAGGTAGGGTCAGAGTAACTGCTATGACAATGAGTGAAGATGCAGGTAGGTTCAGTTCATGAGCTGGATGTGTGTCTCTGAACACGTAATGTTCCCGCAGCAGGATTATAACGATACAATAAAACAAAGAACTCTGGATGCTAGAGATCTGAAAGAGAAACAGAAATTGCTGCTGAAACTCAGCAGGTCTGGCAGCATCTGTTCAATGTACACCTTACTGGATATTAGGTTACAGATGTATCTTGTAAATGCATTGGAGATATGGCATGAGGGTTCTCAGAGGCTGGCATCTGTCACGTACCAATAGCCATGGATCTGGGGTGCATGTGGCTGGTTGCCATAGAGCATGCCTGAGATGCTGGTGCCCAAGGTCCAACTTGGAGGTCGCTCAGACCAAGGGCAAGCTAAATCCATCAGGTGTTAAGTCTGGTTTCCTTGTCAAGTCTTCCTGATATCAAATTTGTTTGGTAAGATGGGAGGCTGAATATTATTGTTTCGAGTTGGACATTTAACATACAATAATGAGCATCAGTTGGCATCTCGCCGCTTTTTAGTGAGTATCTTGCCACACCACTTGTGAAAACAGAAACAATGGAGCAACATGATTTCAACATCGACATGAGCCCTCCCATACTTGTTGCTCAATGCTGCCACACATCGCACTGTAGCCCATGTCACTCAGATCGTTTTAAGATCCAACCCTACAGCTTCTGATTTTATTGTGGTTCCTGGAAAATCCTATCCTGGAATCAATGCTGTTCCTCCATCTCATGTTTGATTATTTTTGATGATACTTAACAAAGAGAAAGTAGGATACTTTCAGTGGAACTAACAACTATAAAAGATATTTTAAAAAGAGAAAGTGAAATCACCTTTACAGATCGTTTAAAATATTGTCATGGAAGTATAGGCAATTTGTTCAATATTCATTGATGCTTCTGAGATTTTAGTTTCAGATTTAACCTCACATGAGCTGTGAGCAGGTAGAACATAGTGTTTAAATGAGCCATTTAGAAAACCATTTTCTATTATGGGAGCCGTGAACACAACAAGGAAAAAAAAAAGCTGTGATTTTTAGAATAATTAGAATAAATGCAGAGATTACATGCAGGTTAAGTAGACCATTAAAATTCATTGTGTCTTTGATGTCAAAATGATTCATTTGAAAAATACTTCTTTTTTCTCAAAACAATGCTTTCAACATTGAAAGCGTCCAACGGAACTCATTCAAAGTCTAACTTCATCAGTTAGTGTACTCTCAATGTGAAATCATAGATAATTAGGTTATCTCAACGTTCCAGGTTATTCAGACTTTCTGTTTTGAGTGACAGTTACATAACAGATGGAAACATTTAGACAAATATACAGATAAGCCCACTGTCAGTTGGCATGTGCTTCAATATAACAGCTACATAGAAGAGGCAGAAAAGATTAGTTGAGAATCTGAATAAAGAGATTAAAGTAAGAAAAATAAAGGAAGAGAGTGGTCCAAGAAAGTAAAGGAGCTTGCAAGATACAATCAGCAATTCTATACTTTGGAAAAAGGACTCGTGTGAAGTGGATAGATAGCAAAACTTTCAACACATCAGCAACTAGTCTCACATTTTAATAAGATTCACATACAGGGCTGGACCTCACCTAATGTGAAGGAAGAGGAAATGGAAAAATAAGCTGGTTGCCTTCCTGTCACCTATCTGCCTGCTCCTGAGCCGACTTACATTTTAAGACAGATGGGAGATAGGTCGGGTTGCCCAATTGTCCTGGATCAGTTGAGGCCCCAAAATGGCCAAGAAATCTAGCCAGTCAGGTTAGGCAGGCTTGTTACTTGCGCCCTTATCCCATGTTGGCTAAATATACCAACACAGGGAATGGAGGCAGGAATCCCCAAAGTGGGTTCATCCCACCATTAGTAAATGGCTCCAGAGGCAACACAATGCTACAAAAATCTGACCCACTGTCTCTGTAAGGTTTCTGTACACTGATTAGTTAAAGAAGACACATACTGGTTTGTTTTGTTCTTGCAGATGCTAAATTTCCAGTCAAAGGTTCAATGATGTTTTGCATTTATAATTATTCCGCTTTACAGAAAGTCTGTGGGTATGTTGAGATGGAAGGAATGGCTAGTGCTCTTCATTCATCACTAATCACAAAAGCTCAGCTGATACCTTAGTGAAGCCTGTAAACTTTGTTACCTCAAATACATAGGACTATTAAAACAGATGAGTTTGCTGTCAGATAATTTAATGTTTTTCAATTTAGTCCAAAATTTAAAACTATAATAAGCATGAATGAAATTATCAGATGATTAACTTTTCCATCCCTGAAGCTATTTTAATTCATGCTGATTAGTTTAACAAAGGGTCATATTTTCACAAGATTGCTTCATGTAATTGTACATGGTTCAAATTGATTTACTTTGTTTAGCTATCACGTTCCTGGATTTCCAATTTAAGAATATCAATTATTTGCTATACATTTGTCAATGATTTGGCCAACAAAAATCTTTATTAAAAAATGATTCTTTCACAGGATGTGGCATTCACTGGCTGGGACACCATTTAATCCCTACCCAAGTTGTACTTGAGAAGGTAAACTACATGCTTGAATTGCTACAGTCCTGTGGTGCAGATGCATCTTCAGTGCTGTTTGGAAGGGAGTTCCAGGCTCTTGATTCAGTGACAGTGAAACAACAGTTTTAAATAAGAGTGGCTTGGAGAGAAAATTGAACATTGTGCTGCATCTGATATTCTCATTCTGCTTGGAGTTACGGAATATTGTGCATTCATCAGCAAACATCCCACTCCTGTTCATAGGATGGAAGGATGGTCATTGATGAAGTAGCTGAAGACGGTTAAGCCTAGGACACTACCCTGAGGACATCTAACACCAATGTCCCAAAACTGAGAAGACTGGCCTCCATCTTCCATTATTCTTGCTATGACTCTGACCAGTAGAGACTTAACTTTGCACATCGCCTCCATCCCTGATTCCCATCGACTCTAATGCTACTAAATTTTACCTTGATGCAAAGAGTAGTCACTCTGACCTCACCTTTCAATTTTTTTTCTTTTGGTCATGGTTGCATTATAAAATGAGTTAGTGAAAATGATCTTGCATAAGACAGCTACTTTCAGCACGCTTTTATATATATTACATTAAAACTTATGAACAGATATCTCACCAAGAATGGATCAAAATTAGGACATGTTTGACATTTCATTTTAATGGTTAAAATTGGTTCGGAGTAATTTCAGCTATGAAATGCATACTTAACTTCACTGTTACACTAGCTTTCACCTTCAGGTTATGTACATTTCATCCTGGGTCAACAACGTTTACAAATGAAAAAATCATCTGAATTACTCAACAATGTAAAGTGAAAAGGTATGTAGATGATAAAAACTTCATATCTTGTAGCAAAGTGAAAAAAAAACTAATTTGACCTTATTCTTATGCTTCTCAGCCTGTCATACTGTTTTGAGCCATGTCAGATTATTCTTAGCAATCAGGTTGGCAGGAAGTGAATGTAATAAATGAGTCACTCTTCAGAATGTGCCAGCAAGTAAGTCACGTTAGTCAAACTTACATGCCTTTGAAAACTGAGGTATGATGCAGCAAAGCATTTTCTATTACTGTTTCAGCAATGACTTTTGAGTTTTACCTTAGTTTAGGCCAAGCAGTTTAACAAAGGGTGGTGGCTTTACACGAGTACTTGTTATTTTTTCATATATTTGTACATGGATCAAATCAGTTCATTAAACTTCTATTTACTTTGTCATTGATGTGACTGGTTTTCTTGAGCTGCTGCTGTATGTACACCAACAATGCTGCTGGGGAGGGATTTCCAAGATTTTGACCCAGTGACAGTGAAGGAATTGTGATGTAATTCCAAGTCCAGATGGTATGTGGCTTAGATGTGAGCTTTCAGCTAATGATGTTCCCATTACTATGGCAGAATTGGAGGCGCAGAATTAGAACAGCATACTGTCTTTATCTTGTCCAGTCATTCCATGGATCACAAAATAAATTAATTGTTTTGCAGAGTTCCTGATATGGCTAATTGTATGCTTTCATTATATTAGATATAGAATAAGACATCTATTAACTACTTTTCTTTCACAAACACAAAATTATTGACTTGTTCAAAACCAGATCGAAGCTAGCTGCACCGGCACGGTAGGCAGTGTTCAGGCTCCTGAGCCTGTTCATTCCAGGTCAGTGGCATCCTTCTCTCTCTCTCTCTCTCTCTCTCCTTTTTCATCTTTTTCTTTTTCTTTCTTTTCCTTATCTTCTGACATGGTGAGGAAGCTGGAACAGTGTAGCGGGGTGTCAGCTGCAGTAGTGGTGATGTCTGGAGGATGGGCTCCTAGCCACAGGAAGCCTGGAGCATGGACTTGGTGGGTCTTCGGCTGTGGCAGTGGCAGTGCCTGGAGGGTGGACTCCTGGCTGCAGTATGCCTGGAGCTGTCATTGCTGTAGCCGGAAAAAGGACTTGTTGAGGCCCAGGACACCTTGCAGAGACCTTGCAGGAGCCCTGGTGCTGCTTTTAAAGACCCTTTGTACAGAAGGTGAACATTATTTATATAATTTCTTTTTATTCTTGATTTAACACAAAATAGTGCTAGATTGTGGTGACAAAACACTTTTCACTATCTTTCTAGATGTACATGACTACAAATAACTCATAACAGAACCTATTCAACAATGATGCAAAAGTCATTAACAAACAGTTTGAAATAACTCAAAACACAGACACACACCAGGGAAAAAGGAATAAAAAAGGATTTCTCTCTGCAGAGAATCACTTTTGGGGGAAGAAAATCAATCACTTTGGCCAATACTAATTCATTCTTAAAGAAGATAAAGGATGAAGTGTGGAATGTTCATATGGTTGTTTAACACCACTTTGGCGCAAATATTCAAATCTTTAGCAAGTGTATTTGTCTCCTGTGTTTTGGCAGATGCAGCTCAATCAGGAAACAGTATTGAGAAGTCTTCAAGGCACTCTTCACAAGGACAATTAACTTTTATACTGGACTCACTTCAAAGTTGTTTCAGGAACAAGAAAGCTATGAGTTGGGTAGTTACATTTTAGCATTCTTTTTCTACAACTGCAAACTTAACCAAATCCAAGTGAAACACTAATTAAACAGGGTTTTCATAAAACTTGGGCAGCTGATTTCTGGGAAGCTGGTCCAAGTAGTTAGCTGAAATTATGTAAATTCCCAGAAGAGTCTTTCAAAAATAAATGACCCATTATGTCCTTTCATCGACCACTTAAAAGAAAACCCAGGGGTCACCATTGAACTTGAAATAAATCAATTTTTCCACAATTCTTCCAAAGCAAGACTTCAAAATAAAAAAGAAGCCTGAAAGTACTACATATCTGCTGCTTTTATTCTTCTTGATGGTTGAGTTTGTGGGTTTAGACGGTGCTGTTTACAGAGCCGAGGTGAGTTGTTGAAGTGCCTCTTGTAGATGGTACACACTGTGGGTGGTGGAGGGAGAGGATGTTTGGGACAATACATGAAGTGACAGTCTAGAAAGATGCTTTATCCTGGATATTATCAAGCTTCTTGAGTGCGATTGGACCTATGCTCATCTAGCCAAGTGGAGAATGTTCTGTCACATTTCTGGCCTGTGTCTTGTAGATGGTGGATTTACTGAATGTTAAGGGATGATTGTTGGATTCTCCCTTATTGGAGATTGTCATTGCCTGGCGGTTGTGTGGTGCAAATGTTATTTATCACTTGTTAGCCCAATCCTGAATGTTGTCCAGGCTTTGCTGTGCTGGCCATGGACTACTTTAGTTTCTCGGCAGTCAGGAATGGTGCTGAACATTATTCAATCATCAGTGAACTTTTCCACCTCTAACCTTATGATGGAAGGGGAAGATCATTGAAGAAACAATTGATTATAGTTGGGCCTTGGACACCACCATGAAGAACTCCTATAGTGATGTTCTGTGCCTAAGATGACTGAACTTCCACAATCAGAACCGTTTTTCTTTATGTTAGCTATGTCTTTATCCAGCAGAGTTTTCTTCTCTCATTCCCGTTGATTCCAATTTTGTTTGGGCTCCTTCATGCCACATTCGGTCAAATGCTGCTTTGATGTCCATGGCAGTTACCCTCATTTCTGCTCTTCATTTCAGGTCTTTTCTCCATGTTTGGACCAAGGCTATAACAAGGCCAGGAACTGAATGGCCCTGGCATAGGCCAAACTGAGTGTCAGTGAACAGGGTCTTGCTAAACAGGTCTGCTTGATAGCATTGTCAATGATCCCTTTCACCCTTTTGCTGATGTTCAAGAGTAGGCTGACAGGGGGATTATTGTTCATGATAGACTTGTCCTGCTCTTAGTATAACGGTACAGCTGGGCAAATCTCTATATTGGCAGGTGAATGCCAATTTTGTGGCTATAGTTGAGCAACTTGGTTTGGCTCACAGGCACTTTGGGAGAACAAAAGGACTGTTGCATCATTGCTATCAATACCACCACAGACAGATGCTTCTTCTGTAGATAGAATGATGGAAATGTGTACCAATAGATTTTTCCCTTTGACCTCACCACCTGCCTCAGGCACAGCAATAGCTTGATCCTTTAGGATTCGACCAATTGGGTCAGTAGTCTTGTTGCCAAGCCATTCTCGGCAAAGGACACTAAAGTCCCCAACCAAAGTGGATTCCGTGTCCTTGCCACCTTCGGTGCATCCTCCAAGTGGTGCTCATTGTGGTGGGAGAACTGATTCATGAACTGATGGCAAGCAGTATGTGATCATCAGAAGGAAGGTTTCTAGTGCTTGTATCTCCTGATGATACTGCATGGAATCTAAATAAATGTTGAAGAATATCAGGAGAACTTCTTCCAGATAATATATCATGTTGTAGGGGTTCTGTACAATCAGTAAAACTGCTGCTGTTTTAGGTGGTTTAGATCACCCACCTCCTCCCCCCCATCCCTGATTCTGACACTGCACTTAATTTCGGAGTGTGAAGTGAAGAAGGCAGAAGCGCAAAGAATCTCTGCATTTTATGAATACAAAGGGGAGTATATCACAAAATAAAAGGCAACTTGACTGAACAGAGAAATAATACAAAGTTGAATATAAGACTAGAGATAAAAATAAGGCAAATACAAAACAGTAAAACTAAGGGTCTAGGCCCAAAACGTCAGCTTTTCTGCACCTATGATGCTGTTTGGCCTGCTATGTTCATCCAGCTCTACACCTTGTTATCTACTATTATCAGTTATTCAGAGGACGGTACTTAAATATACTATTAACTTAACAGGTTACTTACTATTAGAAACTAAACACAAACACTTTAATCAGACTTCCTAACCTTGGGGTGCCCTGCACTGTCACCAAGCCACCTTCCCTTTCCTGCTAGCTAGGTTGGATACTTTGGGGTCTTGCGGAAATAAGCTCACCACTGGGGATAGACATGTTTTGAATTACAGCTGGCCGTTCTCACTTGCCGTAGCCGGTGCTTCGCTTAAGACTTCGGACAGTGTCGGCCTTCAGTCTGGGTTGAGTCCGCTCCTGTGGTAAACCGTGTTGTGGATGTATCCGGCTAGTACTATGGTTTTCACCTCAGATTGTGCCTGAAGCCTTGTGGTGTTGGTAGGGTCGGTGGTTCCCAGAGGTCATTAGTTGTTCGGTCGCCAGTGGTTGGAGATGGCTGTAGGAGTCTCTCTCAGTGCAGTAGCTCTCTGGATTCCTTCTCCTGTTGGTAGCTGCGGGGAATAGCTCTTGAGGCGGATCGCTGTTTTTCTTCCTTCCTAGGTGAGGTTAGGTCCTGCAATTATACTAAATTACAGGTCTCTTGGTGCCAAAATCTGCACTTTTCAATTGTTGTCCTCCTTTGAGGTGAATTGCCTTCCTGGTAGTTTAGAGTAGGTGTGTATGTGGAATGTCCGGTATTTGGAAGGGTTGATTGAACCGTGTATAGCATATTACTTCCTGTACCTTAGTCAATGTTGGGGAGTGCATCTAGTTTCATTTCTTTTCACTCTGTTTAGTATACTTTTTCGTAATGGGAGGCGATGGCTTAGTGGTATTACTGCCGCACTGTTAATCCAGAGACCCAGATAACATTCTGCAGACCCAGGTTCAAATCCTACCATGGCAGACAGTCAAATCTAAATTCAATAAATCTCTGGAATTAAGGATCTAATGATGACTGTGAATCCATTGTCGATTGTTGGAAAAACCCATCTGGTTCACTAATGTCCTTTAGGGAAGGAAACTGCCACGGTCTGGCAGACCCACTGCAATGTAGTTGACTCTTAACTACCCTCTGGACGATTAGGGATGAGCAATAAATACTGCCTAGCTAGTAACGCCTCTCATCCCGTGGATGAATAAAGAAAGTTAGTTAGCTAGCTACAAGCTCTGTAGTTTACTAGGGTGGACCATGTCATAGGGCATTTAAGAGTGAACAATGTGGTTACATTTCTGTTGCTTTGGAATCACACGTGGGATAGGCTACATAAAGGTGGCAGATTTTTGTTTCCGAAAGCACACTAGTGGACCAGGTGGGCTTGTTTTATAACAACAATTGATGATGGTTTCATGGTTTCCATTAGACCTTTTTTTAAAAAAAAATGCGAGATTTATTAATTTAAATCTCACTCACTATCTACTGTAGTTGGAGTCAAATACTGGTTAAGAAACAATACCATTTTGCCACTCCCAAAGGTGACCTATTATACTCCTGGAAGTGTTGATTTTAAGTTTATCCATCATTGTCTATATCTGCATTTAATTTTCAAAGGAGCCAGGTAAATAATGTCAGAACTTTTATTGTGACCAGAAAAAAAAATAAATATACTAATGAAAATGAAACCTTTGTGTATTATAGAACATTACGCTGTAACACCTATTAACAGAATCACAATCAAAGCTCAGACTGTTGGAGCTCAAAAGTATGGTAAAAACAAAGTCAGCAGATAGCATATGAAAATGACTCACAACTGGATGACATTTGAGGGGCCATTTAGATTGATTTTAAAACGATACCAAGCTTTTTGATTTGATCAAAGACCTGGATATTTAGAATCATCCATCCCATTTATATTATAAAGCCCTCCTCCAACCATAATCTTCAAACTCATTTCGAATACATCAACATGTTGGGTAGTGCGTCTAGTTTCATTCCTTTTCACTCTGTTTAGTATACTTTTTTGTGATGGGAGGTGATGGCTTAATTGTATTACTGCCACACTGTTAATCCAGAGACTCAGATAACATTCTGCGGACCCAGGTTCAAATCCTACCATGGCAGATAGTTGAATCAAAAGGGGTGGTTTTCCTCCAACTCTCAATTATTTACCACCACTTCCAGAAAAGATCAATGTCCACACTGTGTAAATTATGTGAGTACTACTTAGGATCGTTGTCCAGCTCACCCATAGTAACTTTGACAACACAGCCTCAGATATCTTGGAATAATAACAAGTGTCAAAATGACATACATGCTCAAGTAGAGTTTGTTCAAATGATTCTCATTCCCACTTGAAATGGACTGCACATTCTAATACTTGCAGGGAAATATCCAGCTTTCTTGAATTTTCATTAAAATAATATTATTCATTTTCTGCTTTGGACTCTTAAGAAGATAATTGAGGAGGCCTCTGGGAAATGAAAGCTCAGAGCAATTATTCTGTTATATACACTGCTATTTTCTGGAGTATCCTTTATAAGGTCCAAAAAAAAACCCAACTTCATGCGCTTTTTCAACAATTTTTAATCAAGTTGATGCCTGCAAGTTGGATCATGCAACATTTAAGAACTGAAACACCAAAAATCAATGAGATTAAATTTTTGAATACAAAGTTTAAAATCCTTTTACTTAATTTAGAAGCTATGGTGATGCAGATCAAGGAACAGTAATAAACAGACAGCAGCAATTTAAAATAGCCTAACACAAAGACCTTGCAGATTTTAATAAAATTACAGACAAGGAATTCCCCAAAAAATGCATTAAGTGTCCAATAAGTAACGCAATTTCTTTCCATAGGTCAGATATAAGTATTGGCAATAACAGCAATCACATTAAGCCATGGATATGACAGGATATCTCTGCTATTTTTATGGAGACATTATCCTATTTGAAAGAATTGTGTTACTTAAATTTTATGACGCCGGAATCAATAAATCATAACGTTTAGAGGAATGGTCATCAAACTGATATTGTAACTTTGTTGCTGTCATCATTGATGTTGCCAGATCTGACTATTTCCAGCATTTTCTGTTTTTAAATCTAAGAGAAAGGTGAATCTGCTTTTCCCACAGTTCTGTAGTTGCAGCATTGGCAATTAGAAACATGGAAAATAGAAACGAGAGTATTCCATTCAGACCATCTACCCTGCACTGCCATTCAATATGATCATGGCTGATCTTGTTTCTCAGCATGGTCTACCCTGTACCATGGGATCATGGACACTTATTCCATAACCCCAGCCAGAGCAACATGATCCCTGCATCCAGTCTGTCCAGTCCAGTCAGAATTTTATGCTTCCATGAGATTGCCCCTCATTCTTTCAAACTCCAGTAAATACAAGTCTAATCTACCCAGCCCCTCTACCTGGGACTTACCTGCCTTCCCAGAATATGGCCTGGTGAATTTTTGCTGGACTCCCACCCTGAAAAGAATTCCCCCCACCTCCACCCCGCCCCAGTAAGGAGACCAAATCTGCACATTCCAGGTTTGGTCACATCAAGATAGTTACAGCAATACGTACATGCATCTGTAGTCAAATCCCCTTGCATTAAAGGCCAATATACTATTTGGTTTTCTAACTGCTTACTGTACCCACATGCTTGCTTTTAGTGACCAGTGTACAAGGACACTCAGATGCCTTTGCAGTACCAACATTTTCCAATCTAATCTTTTAAATGATACGCTGTCACCGTTTTTCTTTCTTAAAAGTGGACAGCTTCACAATTATCCATGTTATACTGCATCTGCTATGCACTTGTCCGCTCACTCAGTTTATCTAAATAGTGTTGAGCTGCTTTGCCTCCTCTTCACAACTCACAATTCTTCCTATTTGTATCATCAGCAAACTTGGAAATTTTACACTCAATTCTCTCATTTAGATCATTGATATATATTGTGAATAGCAGGTGTTCGAACATTGATCCAAGTGTTACCCGACTAGTCATCACCTGCCACTCAAAAGTGACCCAATTATTTCTGTTTCCTGTATGCAACCAATTCTTTTCCACAACAGTATATTACCTCAATCATATGTGCTTTAATCTTGACATAAATCGCTTATGTGGGACTTAATCAATTTTTTTTTCATTGAATATTCAAATACACCATATCCACTGGTTCTTCCTCATCTATTCTTATAGTTACCTCCTTAAAAAAAACTCCAGGAGGCTTCTCAAATATGATTTTCCTTGCACAAATCTATGCTGACTTTATCAAACCCTGTTGATTTTATCCAAGATTTTCTGATGAAGGGTCTAGGCCCGAAACATCAAGCTTTCCTGCTCCGATGATGCTGCTTGGCCTGCTGTGTTTATCCAAGCGTCCTGTTATTTTATCCTTTATAATAGTCTCTAAAATTTTCCCCATGACTGTTGTTGGACTAACTGGTCTGCAATTCTCTGCTTTCCTCCTTTTGTTTAAATAGCAGGATTACATTTGCTACCCTCCAATCTGCCACTACTGTTCCAGAGTGAACATAATTTTGAAGGCAGACATCAAATGCATCCCTTGTCTCCATGGCCTCATCCTGACTTTGAACTGTATCATACATCTAGTCAAAAATAAACCAGGCAGTCTATTTCAAAAGGTGGTAATTCCAGTCCTACTGACAAAGTTATAATGCTGATGAAATGCTGCAAGCACAATTCAATCCTACATAATTTGCTCTTGATGCAATTTTTTTTTTATTCTTTCAGGATATGTGAGGATCAGAGGCAAGGCTGACATTTGTTGGCTATTCCTAATTGCCCATGAGAAGGTGGTAGTGAATCACCTTCATGAACCATTGCAGTTCATCTGGTGCAGGTACACCATCAGTACTCTTAGCACAACGGTTCCAGGATTTTAATTTGCCTACTCAGAATAGTGTGCGGCTTGGAAAGGAACTCGTAGATGATAACTCACTCAGATAGCAAGAACTGTAGATGCTGGGGTCAGAGATAACAGTGTGGAGCTGGAGGAACACAGCAGGCTAGGCTATATCAGAGGGGCAGGAAAGTTCACTGTTTGGGGGTCCCGATCTGAAATGTCAACTTGTAGGTGATGCTTTTTTTTGTCCTCGAGTGCGGTGCATGTCACGAGTCTGGAAGGTGCTGTTGAAGCAGCCTTGTGAATTGCAGCTCTGGGTGGTATATCTGGCAGTCTGTTTGTAGCAATAGTAGAGGGAATGAACCTTTAAACTGGTCAGTGAGATTCTGATCAAACTGTTCTGAATGGACAAGCTTCTTGAGTGCTATTGGAGCCACAACCACCCAGGCAAGTGAAGAATATTCCATCGTAATTCCAAGTTCTACTCTACAAATAATGGACTGGATTTAGGGAGTCACAAAGTGAGCTTTTTGTCACAAAATTCCGAGTCTTTGACCTGCTGTAATAACTATAATCATTGATGACATGATAGACATTTAATGATTCTATTTAGCTTAGTTACTTTCATTATACGTTGATTTGTAGGATTTGTTTGTATTACGTTTCAATCTTTGCTTCAGTCAAAGCCTTTCTTGTTGCGTGATTAAATAATTTTTTGAATAATTTATCAGGGAGGATACAGACAAGACAATTAAATCAGTGTGATGAAATGAATCGTATTACGGAGGTAAACTGTAAAACAATGCACCTCGTTTCCAGCATAGTTGTCAAACTGAATATTTTACTCCTTATTCTCTCTAGCTGTGCTTTAGATACAATTCAGATTTTTCTTGGCTTGGATCATTTTTATTTTGGGGAATGTGAGTACTGTAGCAAAATGGTAATATTACTGGACTATTGATCCAGAGACTTGGACTAATGGTGTTTAGACATATATACAAGATACACCATTTACGTTTGTGGAATTAAAATTCAATTAATAAATCTGGAACAAAATGCTAGAATTATTAATGATCACGAAACTACAAGGTTAACATTAAATACCCATTTGGCTCACAAGTGCGCTACAAGAAGTGAAATTTGCTTTCCTTACCTGGAGCACTTAACATGTGACTCAACACCTAAACCGGGTGGTTGATTGTTTTTATCTACTTACAGGATGTGACTATCGCTGGTTCGGCTAGCCTTTATCGTCCATCTTTAATTCCCCTGAAGACGGTAGTAGTGTATAAACCGTCTTGAACCACTGCAGTTACGGAGCAAAGGGACATCCACAAAGGTGATGGTAAGGGATTTCAGGATTTTGACCCAGCAATAGTGAAGGATTGGCAATATAGTTCTAAGTCAGAATTGTGTATGACTTGACGGAGAACTTGAGTGGTCTTCTCAAGCGTCCACTGTTCTTGTCTTTCTAAGTGATAAGGGTCACGTGTTTTGGAGGTGCCGTTGGAGGAGTCATGGTGAATTGCTGCAGTGTTTCTTACAGATGGTACACGTAGCTGCCACTATGCATCAGTGAAATGAGTGAATATTGAAAGTGGTTGATGGGATAACTGCACTTTGAAATGCAAGCCACTCAACTGCAGGCTGCTCACCACCACGAGTATTTAGGATTGAACATTAATTAAATCTCTTTACTGACAGTGCTCACAACACAAAAAAATAAACTCATTCTTTAAAAGATTTGTGTGATATTGAAATGTTGCCGAGTGCTGAATGCAATCTTAGTCTGACAAGTCAAATGAAAAACTCAAGGAGGTAAAAAAAGGATAAATTGTAGCAAGTGAACTTTTTGCTTTTCATGAAACAATGATATCAGGATCAGAAGAAGATTTTAAAAAAAAAACAGAAAACATTTAGCAAGACAAGGCAAAAGAAATGTCAAGTTTCTAATCTCCTATATTGTACTGATACCTTTTATGAACAGTTTCCGAGTGAGACCAATTACAGTACCTGTGTTACTACTTAAACTTAATTTAACATGCCCTTTTAAATCCCTGTGGGAATTTCAGGTATTTATTTTAATTTCCTTCATCCAATGTTATGGGCATTTAACATTCTGCTCATGTAGACATATAACTCCAAACTGACAAGGAGGATGTAGTGTGATTTTGCACATGTTTTAGGTTCTTGGGTAAATTACTTTAAAACTTTCTAAAATCCTTCAGTTTACAGTTTGCACTTGCTTAGATAAATTAAGTATCGTCAACTACTTTAGTTGTAGTTTCACTCTAGTAAAAGTTTCAATTTCAAAAATGAGATGAATCCCATTGTCAGATTCAGAATCCATGAAGTGTGATTAGCCTTAATCACATTGATTGAGGCAGGCAACATGTGACATTCATGCTATCTATTCATTAGTATGATAATGGAATGCAGCCTAGTACAAAATTGCAGCTTCACTGTACACTCAGAACTAAACTCTGAGTCTATGTCACAAGAAGCTAGCCTGCATCCCTTGAAGAGCAATTTCACTAAGACTAAGCTAGTTTCCAGGACAATCACATGAATGTTTTGATTCAATGAAGGAGACTGGGAAAAAAAGAAAAGCATTAGACTGTAGAGATCACTCTCAGGTTCTCTCACATAGAATTACAAGCCTTGTGCTACTAGTGGAAAAGAGAACAGAGGTAGTGATTTGACAGGGGATCAGGAGTTGCTAAAGGTGTACATACCAAAACTGGACCTCAAGAGAGAAGGTGAGAGTCGCTTACTTTGACATCAAGACAGTAATTGATCAAGTGTGGCAAAGCCAAAGTTCATAGGAGCCAGGGTGAAAATTTTCCACTGATTACAGTCATACCTATTACAAAGGAAAATGGTATGGTTGCTAGGAAAAAAAACCCACCATCTCAGTCCCAGGACATCACTGCAGGAGTTCCTCAGGGTAATGTCCAAACTCCAATTATACTCAACTCCATTATCAATGACTTTGTTTACTTTCCAACCAATCAGCACTCTCTTCTCATCAAGTGTATGCTGTTCTCCCCCTTGAATTTGTATTCTTGTGACATGTCTTGATCAGTGAAAGATGAAAAGTTTCGACAAAATGTGTTTTCCAGCAATACTCAAGTTCTATAACACCAAATGAGTAAAGGATAGTTTCATTGGATCCATATTGAAAATTAAGGGAGCATTTAAGTTTTTGTTTTTGAGTACTTTTTAAATTGTGAAACATTATTGGGAATAAAGTCAGGGAAGTGGAAATCCCCAATGATTATTGAAAGCAGCTGGAGGATATTAAAAATTAGAACTAAAAGGTACTTAAATAACAATTGATAGTGACAAAATGAGCAACATGGCAGTGAAAACAGAACAACTGGCACAGTAAAACAGATTTTAAGGAATTGTGGTACAGACGTGAGATTCCTGCTGTTTTCGATTCAAAGGATGAACATTTTGGAATATTTGAAGCAGACAACAATGGCAAACCACTAATAGGTTTAATGACTAGCCATTAATCACATCAAGAATAGATCTGTATTGCATGAATTATGATTCATATCAAGTTAATGCTACTGTACATTGCAATGTTGTAATAAAAAAAATTCAAGTTGCTATTAAAAATTAAGGATTTATTTAAGTCCTTTTAAAAATTGTCTGATCATATCATGGGTTGGTGTGTTCAAATTGTACAGTGCCCTTACCTGTTCATAGAATCACATAATGATTCTAGTACAGAAAGTCACTTGGCACATTATGTTCATGGCAGCTCTCTGCAGGAGTTCCTCAGCTAGTCTGTATTTGCATCAGCCCCATCCCCTAACCTGCTGCCTTTTCCCTATTGCATTGAAAGTGTTTTTCTCTTCAGATAATTATGGCATAAAATTCCTTTAAAATTCTTTATTGAACCTGTGGCCACCACAGTCACAAGCTGTCAACTCCAGATCCTCAGCACATGTTGAAGAACAAAATGCTTTTCTTCATGTCACTTCTGTTTTTGTTTTGCCAAACAAAAAGTTGATAACTTCAGGTCTTGACTACTGCCAAAGGGAAGCAGGCTTTCCTATCTACTCATGACCACTTACAATGCTGAATATCTCTGTGAAATCTCCTCTAAGCAGGACGGGATGTGTTAAATTTTAAAGCATTCAGATTGACTCTGATTGGTCAGGACATCATCACTTACTCGCCCTGAGGCTGAACAAGTTATTTCAATAGGTCCATGACAGTCCCTTTGCTTTTGTACTCCATGGCCTGAATTTTCACCTTCGTTGTGTGGTGTGGGCAATACAGTTGGGAAAGTACAAGAATTTTTTTTAAAGGATCAGCATCTTCACATTGAGAAATGGTTTCACAATTTTCTCCTCAGATTTTTAATGTCAACTTCAGAATCTTGCTATTGAGTGCCATCGTATTTCCATACATTCGCCCGTAGATCATTTCGACACATCATTCATTAATCCCCTCCTTCCCTGGGAAACTGGATGCACAAAGTACCAACCTGCACAGCAGAGTGGGAGCCTGGTAGCTGCAACTCATCGCTTGCCTTTCCCGGCTATCACCCAACTCAGTCTTCATCACAATGTCCCTGCAAGCACCTTGGCCACGAGCCGCCTCCACGCTTCATCCACCAATTTGCCATCGACAAACCACAAGCCTCACTACTTCAGCATGGCTGCTCCCAGACCAACTCTCACACCATTTCAGCTTGTCAACACTAGACTTTGAAGTTCAGTGGCTCTGTAACTCGCGTGCTAATACCAGATTATTGGTGAACAAGGACATACACGCACCTCGTGCATCTGTGTAGGATACTCTTTATGGCATATATCTCGCTTACTCACTGGTTTTTTGGAGACTGCCAGCCTCTGTGGCATGAATTGCTTTTTAGAGGGAGCCTCATTCAGCTTGTCATGGTGTGTAATACTGAATATTAAAAGGGGTGGATATGTTACTATATGATACCAGGCTATGTCAACATCAGACTTGCAGAATGTGCTGGCAGCTTACGTGGCCCACACACACTGTATTCACCCCAACCAAACAGCCATGTCTAAAAATCAAAGTAGGCCAGTTTGTAATGGAGATAACAAGCTGTGGGGCTGGA
>JAHRHZ010000144.1:69855386-69882222 GCA_024137785.1 Ginglymostoma cirratum
CTATTTATTTCAGAACCCTCTTCCCCACCCCCATTTCTGATGAAGGGTTTAGGCCCGAAACGTCAAGTTTTCCTGCTCCTATGATGCTGCTTGACCTGCTGTGTTCATCCAGCCCCATGCTTGTTATCTCGGATTCTCCAGCATCTGCAGTACCTTTTATCTCTGATATCATTTTAAGAGTGCTGTGTTTGGCCTACAGTGCAATTTTGCACTGCATGAAATGGAGTATAGAAAACGGTGGTCAGTAATCATAAATAATTTTTACCTGTGGGGTTATCAGTCTTCCATTAACATGAAGGTACCCCTCTGAGTGCATTGAAAGACAACATGCTGTTCTTTTGGCAAAACAAATTTTTAATTGCAATGGTGAGAACATATCACCTATGTTAGCAGCTTAGAAAATCCTCCATTTGCAATATTTCATATTGGCTGTGTTTATTTGAGCCACACCAATGGAAGAGGCATTTGCTGCAAGTGCTCAGATGCAGCCTCAGTGTCACCTAGCAGCGCTAAAAAAATAAGCTGGATTGATACAGAATAACAATGATGTCTAATTTGCCCATTTTTAGGTTGTGCAGTCATGTAACTATTTGCAACTTCTTAAATGCACACTACCAATGATTTATTAATTGTTCCCTCTAAAACACATTTCTGATAATTCAGTTGAAGGTGGAGGTGCATAGTTAAGAAATTTCAGCAAATTGAAACTCTCAATGTCCAATGTGGAGCATTGGGTGTAATAGTTTGGCAAACAATCAATAAAAAGTGCTTTTGAACAAAATATCGAAGAAACATTAATTACCAACGACAAAATCAGTCCTGGGATTCATAATCCTTTCATCTGCCTCACGAGATACCCAGGCTAGAAACATAGAAAATAGGAGGTGGAGTAGACCATTCGGCCCTTCGGTCCTGCTTCACCATTCAATATGGTTACAGGTGATCATCCAACTCAATAGCCTGCTCCTCGTTTTCCACCATATCTTTTGAGCCCTTTAGCCTCAAGTGCTATATTCAATACCTTCTTGAAATCATACAATGATTTAGCCTTGACTGCTTTCTGTGGCTGAGAATTCCACAGGGTCACTACTCTCTAGGTGAAGAAATTTTTCTCACCTTCAACCAAAATGGCCTACCCTGTATCCTTGGTCTGTGATCCTCTGGCCTTTGGAACATCCTTTCTGCATCTCATCTATCTAGAACTTTTTAGATTTCTGTGAGATACCACTTCATTCTTCTGAACTCCAGCAATTACAGCCCTAATCAATTCAACCTCCCATTATATATCAGTCCTGCCATCCCAGAAATTAGTCCAGTAAGCCTTGGCTGCACTCTGTCTATAGCAAGAACGTGCTTCATCAGGTAAGGAGACTAAAATTGCATGCAATATTCCCGGTGTGGTCTCACCAAGACCGTATATAAATCCCTGCTCCTGTACTTGAACTCTTTTGCTATGAAGGCCATCATACCATTTGCCTACTTTACTGCCTACTGCACCAGAATGTTTACGTTCAGTGACTTGTATGAGGACACCCAAGCCCCACTTCATATTCCCCTGACTGTGGTCATTCCAATAACCATCTGCCTTCTTGTTTTTGCTACCAAAGTTGATAACCTCATATTTATCCACATTATGCTGTATCTGCTATGGACTTCCCCATTCACTCAGCTTGTCCAAATCATGCTGAGTATCTCTGCACCCTCCTCATATTTCACAGTCCCACACAGCTTTGTGTCATCTGCAAACTTAGAGATATTACATTTAGTTCCCTCATTCAAATCATTAATATATATTGTGAATAGCTGAGATCTAAGCAGCCATCACTATGGTACCCTACAAGTTGCAGCCTGCCATCTGGATTTATTTCACTGAGATAACAAGGTGTAGAGCTGGATGAACACAGCAGTCCAAGCAGCATCAGAGGAGCAGGAAAGCTGATGTTTCAGGTCTGAACCCTTCTTCAGAAATGGGGGAGGGGAAGGGGATTCTGAAATAAATAGAGAGAGAGGGGGAGGCAGATGGAAGATGGATAAAGGAGCAGATAGGTGGAGAGGAGACGGACAGGTCAAGGAGGCGGGGATGGAGCCAGTAAAAGCGAGTGTACGTGGGGAATGGGGGTGGGGATTGGTCAGTCAAGGGAAGACATACAGGTCAAGGAGGTGGGGATGAGGCTGGTAGGTAGGAGGTGGGGTGGGGGTTGAGGTGGGAGGAGTGGATAGGTGGGAGAAAGGACGGACAGGTTAGGGAGGCAGGGACGAGCTGGGCTGGTTTTGGGATGTGGTCGGGGATGGGAGATTTTGAAGCTTGTGAAGTCCACATTGATACCATTGGGCTGCAGGAAATTGGAAACAGAGAGGTACAGGAAGGAGAGAGAGGTATTGGAGATGGTCCAGGTGAACTTAAGGTTTCCCGAGCGAAATATGAGGTGCTGTTCCTGCAATCTTCGGGTGGTATTGTTGTGGCACTGGAGGAGGCCCAGGATGGATATGTTGTCCAAGGAGTGGGAGGGGGAGTTGAAGTGGTTCGCGACTGGGAGGTGCAGTCATTTGTCGCGAACCGAGCGTAGGTGTTCCACAAAGTGTCTCCAAGCCTCTGCTTGGTTTCCCCAATGTAGAGGGGGCCACATCGGGAACAGCGGATACAGTATACCACATTAGCATATGTGCAGGTGAACGTCTGTTTAATGTGGAAGGTTTTCTTGGGGCCTGGAATGGGGGTGAGGGGGAGGGTGTAGGGGCAGGTATAGCACTTCCTGCGGTTGCGGGGAAAAGTGCGGGGGGTGGTGGGGCTGGTGGGGAATGTGGCGAGGACAAGGGACTCACGGAGAGAGTAGTTCCTCCGGAAGGCAGATAAGGGTGGGGAGGGAGAAATGTCCTTGGAAGTGGGGTCAGATTGCAGGTGGCGGAAGTGATGGAGGATGATGAGCTGGATGCGGAGGTAGGTGGGGTAGTACGTGAGGACGAGGGGGATTCTGTTTTTGTTGTTATTGGGAGGAGGGGTTGTGAGGGATGAGATGCGGGAAATGCGAGAGATGCGGCCAAGGGCGTAATCGACCACTGTGGAGGGGAAGTTGCAGTCCTTGAAAAACGAGAACATCTGGGATGTCTGCGAGTGGAATTCCTCATCTCGGAAGCAGATGCGGCAGAGGCGAAAGACATGGGAATAAGGGATGGCATTTTTGCAGGAAGGTGGGTGAGAGGAGGTGTATTCTAGGTAACTGTCGGAGTCGGTAGGCTTGAAATGGATATCGGTTTCCAGGTGGTTACCAGAGATGGAAACAGAGAGGTCCAGCAACGAGAGAGAGGTATCAGAGATGGTCCAGGTGATCTTAAGGTTGGGGTGGAAGGTGTTAATGAAGTGGATGAACTCCCCTTGAACAATTTTATACCACTCTATCAAGTCACCCCTCATCCTTCGTCATTCTAAAGAGAAAAGACCTAGCTCTCTCAACCTTTCCTCATAAGCCCTTCCCTCCATTCCAGCCAACATCCTGGTAAATCTCCTCTGCACCTTTTCCAACACTTGCACATCTTTCTTGTAATGAGGTGACCAGAACTGGACACAATACCCCAGATTTGACCGAAAAAGGATTTTGTATAGCTGTAGCATAACTTCACGGCTCTTGAACTCAGTACCTCTATTAATGAAAGCTAACACACCATACGCCTTCTTAACAACTCTATCCACCTGGGTGGCATCTTTCAGGGAACTGTGAGCATGAACCCCGAGATCCCCCTGCTCCTCCACACTGCCAAGAATCTTTCCATTAACCCTATATTCTGCTTTCAAATTTGTCCTTCCAAAATGAATCACCTCACACTTTTCAGGGTTAAACTCCATCTGCCACTTCTCAGCCCAGCTCTGCATCCTATCAATGTCCCTTTGTAACCTAGAACAGCCCTCCACACTATCCACAACTCGACCCATCTTCGTATCTTCCGCAAATGTACTAATCCACCCTTCCACTTCTACATCCAAATCATTTACAAGAATCACAAATAGGAGAGAACCCAGAACAGATCCTTGTGGTACACCACTCGTAATTGAGCACCATGTTGAATGTTTTTCATCCAATACCACCCTTTGTCTTCTAAGGGTCAGCCAATTCTGAATCCAATCTGCCACATTTCCCCCTATCCCATGCCTCCTTACCTTCTGCATGAGCCTACCATGGGGAACCTTATCAAATGCCTTACTTAAATCTATGTATACCACATCCACTGCTCTACCTTCATCCACGTGTTTGGTCACCTCTTCAAAGAATTCAATAAGGTTTGTGAGACATGATCTACCCCTCACAAATCCATGCTATCACGAGTCAAACGGTGTCTATCCAAGTGATCATAAATCCTGTCTCTCAGAGCCCTTTCCAATAATTTGCCGACCACTGAAGTAAGACTAACTGGCCTGTAATTTCCAGGGTTATCCCTATTCCCTTTTTTGAACAAGGGAATGACGTTTGCCACCCTCTAATCTTCTGGCACTATACCCATGGACAGTAAGGACGAAAAGATCATCGCTAAAGGCCCTGCGATCTCTTCCCTCACTTCCCATAGAATCCTTGGATAAATCCCATCAGGCCCGGGAGACTTATCTATCTTCAGGTTCCTCAGGCCTCTGCAATTTCTCACAACTTAGATAATATGTTATCTTTATTTTCTTTTCTGCCAAAGTAGACAATTTCATACTTTTTCATGCTGTACTCTATTTGCCAGATCTTTGCCCACTGACTTAAATAACGTACAAAGGGGGCATAGATAAGTGATGTTCTCTTCACAATTCACTTTCCTGTCTTAGTATCATCAGAACAATAAGTTACCATACTTTTGATCCCATCATCTAAATCATTGATATAAGTTGTAAAGAATTGAGGCTTCAGCTCTGACCCCTTTGGGACACCATTCAGGGCATCCTGTCAGCCTGAAAAAGACCCACTTATTCCTACTCTCTGCTTCCCATTGGGAAGTCAATCTTCCTAATTCGTAGTTCCTGTCTCAGTGTAACATCAGACAATAACGTGGTGTCCCTTGAGGACTTGCTCATCCAAAATTGTATTCAATCCAATATGCAAGAAGATGTCACAATTCAGGAAAAATTTCAAATTACTTTTTAAGGAAATTGGGAGAAAATAAAATGGCTGTGATATCATTCTATATACATTATTACTCAAGAAGAGGGGCAGCACAGTGGTTAGCAACACCAGGGACTGGGGTTCGATTCCAACCTTGGGCGACTGTCTATGTGGAGTTTACACATTCTACCTGTGTCTGCATGGGTTTGCTCCAGTTTCCTCCCCACAGCCCAAAAATGTACCAATTATGTCGATTGGCCATGCTACGTTATCCCATAGTATTCAGGGAGAGGTAGGCTAAGTGGATTACCCATAGTAAGTACAGAGTTAAGAGGATAGGGTGGGTCTAGTTGGGATACTCTTTGGAGGGTTGGTGCAAACTGGGTGGGTGAAATGGCCTCTTTTCTGCACTGTAGAAATTCTATGATTCTATTTCAAGCTCAAGTTCCACAATTGCACAATTGGATAGGATACAAATGTCAATTGATAATTAACCAGAATGAATCAATGCAATTAACAAGGCCTACTAACAGAGTACTTAGAGTTACAGGTGGAGAAAATTCATTGTTCTCTGCTTCATAATCACAAATTCACAGCACATGTCCTCAAATCATGTATTTTCCTTGATTGTGTCTGAATAGCATGACTGCATAATGAAAATCTTATTGTTGGAATGCAATCATGTTGCTTTTACTACTTTGAAGCTGGTGACAGAGATTTTGTTTTAATCCATTCATTAGATGAGGGTGTTGCTGGCCAGGCAGCATTTATTGCCCATCCCTAATTGTCCAGAGGGCAGTTAAGAGTCGACCACATTGCTGTGGGTCTGGAGTCACATGTAGGCGCGACTGGGCAAGGATGGCAGTTTCCTTCCTTAAAAGACGTTAGTGAACCAGATGTGTGTTTCTGACAATCGGCCATGGATTCATGGTCATCATTAGGCTCTTAATTTCAGATTCTTTTATATTGAAGACAAATTCTACCATCTGCCATAGTGGGATTCAAACCTGGGTCCCCAGAACATTATCTGGGTCTCTGGATTAACAATCCAGCAAATGTACCATGAGGCTGTCACCTCCACCAAATAGAGAACCAGATGTACAGAAATCTACTTAGGACTGTCATGCTTGCAATATGCATATTCAAAACCATTTTCCAATTCGGCAAGTAGTTCTATCTTGAACAATGGATACTTTTTTTTTAAATGCAAGTGGCTCACATGTAGAGGGACAAAAATTTGAAATGAAATTTGGATACACGAGGTATCTGCTGCATACACCTGTGATCTTATTGAAAGGGTGGGAAAGGTGATGGGTAATGTTTCTTTATCCTCAGCCTTCCCAAGCTTTGGGACATGTCTGGCCTATTTCTGGTTGAAATTCCTCCAACTGCACACTCCCTTCAGCCCAGCTAAAACCCTACTTGAATTATTGTAACATGATCTTCATACAAGCTTTGGCCAGAGTTCTTGGTTATTGTTAAACAATGTTTATCGATGGACACGTATGCTCATAAAGCTGCAGACAGCATGTTCTGTGCTGTACAAATTCCAGTCTCCTAGCCAAGTACAAGCTCATAATTACTGACGTCATAGCTACAAGATACTTTACTTCAGAGACTCACATATATATTTGTTAAACCCCATTTCTGCAGAATAGTTCCAAACATCATTAGAACTGTTATGTTTTTCCAATGAATGGCAGGATTATGTTAATTATTTTAAAACAATTTAAGTTTACAAAGCAAATGCAATTCCTTGGTTCAGAATATGTTCTTTTGCAACTCCACACATGTGGATTGCCACCCTCTCCCACCCAACTAAATAAAGAACAAAAAGCTCTATCACTACAATTTGGAGTTGACTCCAGAATACACGTCTTTGGTAATTTAACATAAACTAAGTGACCGAAAACTTCGGACTTGAGTTGAAATCAAAATGAGATTTCCTGATATCATTGGTGTACTTGATATTTACAGGATTTAGTAGAATCATGGAGATGGGCAAAATATATTTTTAGGAACTAGATAACTGGACAATGTTGCTCAGATTACATTTCAAAATTGGTTAAACAACAACTGGGATCACCAGAGTTAAAATTTCTGTTAGATATGAGCTGATATCATTAACTACTAGAGAAAAAACATAGACAACAATATTGAAACCTGTACAATTCCAAACTGAAAACCTACCACAGAGAGAAGCTGCTTCATCAGCACCATCCCTACAATCATCTGTACCATCACAGACCCAGTGGTTAGAGATGCATTTGTGATTTGGGCATTCAAACTGATCCCATGTACAGAAAGAATCTGTGAACAAAGGAAAATGTAATGTTAGTATCAATTTAATGCTTTGCTAAATTGTAGTAGGTTAATGGCACTCATTTTGTTAAAAGTTATGCTTCATTCAGCCTGGGTCTGTCAGGAATGAAAATTGCAAGATTTATTTTCATAATCATTGAATTATCATCTTGAAGCACTGTAATTCATGTAGTAAAATTTATGCCTGAGATTGTAAATTCTTAAAACTGGGTGTTTAGTTAAAACTCCCTGTCTTCTTGCTACTTTGTCAATGTTAAAAGCTGTTGTCCAGAAGGCAAATAATAGCTCCAGTAGTGATTGGAATGGACCATAAATTTTTGTTGATGGTCTTTTCTATTTGGCAATAATTTTTCCATGTCATATTTCTCCATAAGGTTTTTTGTCCATCTCGGAAATCTGAACTTTCCTTTGTATCAGAGACCAAGTTAAATATGTAATTTAACACTGAAGCAAGAAATGTGAAGGAAAAATACTGAGCTTAACATAATGTGTTGGACCTTGAAACAGCAATATGTTCAAAATTATAAAATGAATGATTAAGAGTCGATTGATCTGAAGAGTCTGTTTTTAAAGATCAAAAATATAACTTTTACGAATAAAATTACAGACTACTCAACTAGTTAACAATTCAAGAAATCCAAGCACTTTGTTTTAAACCTGTATATCCATATAACTATGATGTATCTTCTGGTTTTACTGAGACATTTGAAAGAAAAGAAAAATGAATCTTGCATTTGTATAGTGCCTTTCATGGGGATGATGAAGACCCAGTGGTGTTATCGCTAGACTATTCATCCAGAGACCAGTAATGTTCTGGAACCTCGGTTTGAAACCTGCCATGGAAGGTGGTGGAATTTGAATTTAAGAAAAGAATTTTGAATGAGAAATCTAATGATAACCATGAAATCAATATTGATTGCCATACCATTGTCATAATGTTCTTTAGGGAAGGAACTCTGCCTAAACAATGTGTCCCCGAAATGATCTATCAAGCCATTCAGTGGTAACTATCATTAGAAAATCTGAAAAACAATGAAACCAGAAAAGGTATCACCGTTCGTTTGGTGTCACTGGTTCAAAATTCTGGAATTCCCTCTCCAACAGCATTGAGGATCTACCTACAGCACGTGGACTGTCGCAGTTCACCACCACCTTCTCAAGGGCAACTAGGACAATGAATGTTGTCCCAGACAGTGACATACACTCCTATGAGTAAATTAAAGAATGACCTCAAAATATCCCACAGGGCTTTGCCACAGAAAGAAAATTGAAGTGGGAAATAGTATTGCACGACAAACGCCACAAATAGTAATGTGACAATTCACAAATCAATTGACTTTTAATGATCCAGGTTGAGAAATACGTGTTGACCTGTCGGAGGAATCCCTGGCTATTTTTGGGTCATGCTACTGGATTTTTGATTTTTAGTAAAAATGATGTAATGTCTCAACCAAAGGATGGCATCAGTCATAGGGAAGGGATCCCTCAATATTACAGTGAGTTGTCAGCCAAGATTTTGTGTTCAAAATCTCTAGAGCTTGACTTGAACCAAAATGATCTTTTGACTCTGTTAAAAATGTCATCACTGAATGGTAACTGTGACCTAACAAAGCTTTAGGTGTAACTAAAATAAGAGAGTGGATACCACAATGGGATTCATCTGCTCCATCTTCACAATCCTCTTCCTTATCACATATCCAAAAAGCTGGAATACATCGTCCATTTGGGCATGCAAAGTAGTGTTCTTTGCATTTAAGTTTGTGGTGAGCTAAGAAAAAAATGAACCACAAAGTATTTAATTAGTATTTCAGAAATCCCACAACTTACTAAAACAAAAGATACCACAAAGCACTCAACCATGTTAAAAAAAATCAATAAATATACAATAAAACATTAAAACAGAAAATAAAAGGATAGGTTGATGAATTAACCAGAGATCTTTCACCACAGAGGTTCAGAATTTTCATGGTACTCATGTTCATGTGGCTAGACAGACCACAGCAAACAGTATTGTACTGTACCTGTAAAAATGTAACACTGACTCAATTTGATTGACTGGTTGATTAATATGGCTAACTGAATGGTTAATATACAGCCTGCTCTAGCAGTGCCTTTGTGCCATGAATTGAAGGGAGAAAGTACAGCATCATTTTATAACATGATAAGACAGATTCATGGGGTCCTTTTTATAGGAATGTTGTTCGACGAACAATGGACTTATTTTCACAATTAACGAGATCTTGCCTGATCAGGATTCTATAGCTTATTCTCCACTTTTTTGTTACACAGCCTCATCTGCCATCTCTAGCAGATGTAAATGTAAAGTCTGTAATAAAAACATCTGTAAACACAGAAGCTGCAATTTGTCATTTAAAGTGTGTCATTTAAATGTACTTCAGTATCATTCATTTTAGAGTTTGGATTCTGAACTTGTGGCATATACCTATTAAGAGATTTAATGACTTAACTTGTAAGTATTTCTGGTGCCACAGTGATTTAATTTAAAACACAGTATGGGATTGAAGCTTCCTAGAAAGTAATGGGTTTTAGTTTTCATTGGTAGCATTTTATTTTTGATAAACTAAGTAAACAGTGGTGCTTGAGGCTTCATGTAGAAATTTCCAGAATGGATTTTTTTCTTTTAGTTTTACTTAGCTTTCAATTTGGCAGTTTTGTAGAAAACTTGACAGAAGTTGGATGTGTAAAAAGAGTTGCTCCGAAAGAAGCTTTAGAGCTATGAAGAGATAGGATACCTCAGTGTAAAGATTTTAACTTTAAAGTTGCAGGCCAGAAGTGTTTAGTTAAAATCTTAAAGGAGTTATTTGAAGCTGAGAAAATCTAAGCTCAGTTGTATGAAGGTTCAAAGAAGAGGTGATCAGATTCTCCAAATTAAAAATTGAAGTCACAGTTAGGTCCTCGTGATTGAGAATGGAATTATTACTGGTGATTGAGTACTGTAAGTGACTGCTGTTGGGAAAAATGGAATTGCAACTTACCATGTCTTTTAAGTCATGAAACATTTATACATGAATGTTTTTGTTATTCACTTGTGGGACGTGGGTATCACTGGCTGTCCAGCATTTAATGCCTATTCCTAGTTGTCCTTAAGAAGGTGGTGATAACCTGCCATCTTGAACCACTGCAATACACCTGATATAAGAAGACCTACAATGTCTTCAGAGAAGGAATTCCAGGATTTTGACCCAGTGACAGTGAAAGAACAATGATCTGTTTCCAAGTCAAAATGGTGGAAATTGGAGGGGAACTTGAAAATTGTGGTGCTCCCATGTATCTGCAGCTCTGATCCTTCTAGATGGAATGGTCATCAGTTTGGGAGGTGTGTTGAAGGATCTTTGCTGAATTTCTGCTGTGCATCTTGTAGATGACACACACTGCTGTGACTGCATTGATGATGGAAGGAATGGATGTTTATGATGTCAAACAAGCATTCTGCTTTGTCCTAGATTTTGTCAAACTTCTTGAGTGTTGTTGGCACTGCATCTGTCTGGGCAAGCGAGGAGTATTCCATCACATTCCTAACTTTGTTTTTATTCATGCACAGGATGTGGGCATCACTGCAGACCAGCACTTATTGCCCATCTGTAATTGTCCAGAGGGCAGTTGAGAATCATCCACACAGCTGTAGGGTTGAAGTCACATGCAGGCCGAACCAAGTAAGGATGGCAGTTTCCTTCCCTAAAGGACATTAATGAACCAGATGGATTTTTCCTGACAATTGGCAATGGTTTCATGGTCGTCTTTAGATTCTTAATTCCAGATTTTTAATGACTTCAAATTCCATCATCTGCCGTGATGTATTGGAACCCAGGTCCCCAGAATATTAGATGGGTCTCCAGATTAATAATCTAGTGACAATATCACTGGGCTATCACGTCCCTTAACTTGTGCCTTGTAGATGGTATACAGGCTTTGGGGAGTCAGGAGGTGAGTTGTTCACTGCAGTATTCCTAGTCTCTGCTACTGTAACCATTGAATTTGTATGACAAGTCCACTTGAGTTTCTGCTGAATGGTAATCCCCCATAATGGGGGATTCTGTGATGGTAACACCATTGAATGTCAAGGGGAGTGGTTATATTGTCTCTTATTAGAAAATGTCATTGCCTGGCATTTGTGTGGCATGAATGTTACTTGCCACTTGTCAGCCCAAGCCTGAACATTGTTCAGCTCTTGTTGCATTTGAACATGGACTACTTTAGTATCTGAGGCCATGAGGTTTCAGATTGTGCTGGAGTACAATTCTGCTAATGTTAATGACCCACAGAACCTCTTGGATGCCCAGTCTTAATCATAGAATAGAATAGAATCATAGGATCCCAACAGTGTAGAAACAGGCCCTTTGGCCCAACAAGTCCACACCAGCCATCAGAGCATCCCACCCAGACCTATCGCCCAGCTAATCTATACATCCCTCAACACTACAGGCAATTTAGCATGGCCAATCCATTTAACCTGCACATCTTTGGACTGTGGGAGGAAACCGGAGCACCCGGAGGAACCCATGCAGACACAGGGAGAATGTGCAAACCCTACACAGACAGTCGCCCAAGGGTGGAATCGAAGCCGGGTCCCTGGCGTTGTGAGGCAGCAGTGCTAACTACAGAGCCACCGTGCCGCCCTTAAGTTGCTAGATTGGTTAGAAGTCAGTTCCATTTAGCATGACAATGGTACCACACTACATAATGGAAGGTATTCTCCATGTGAAGAAGGGAATTCATCTCCACGAGGACTATGTGGTGGTTGCTCTCGTCAATATTGTCTTGGACAGATGCATCAGCAGCTGGTAGATTGGTAAGGATCAGGTCAAATATATAGTTTACCTCTTGTTGATTCACTCACTGCCTGCTGCACATCCAGTCTAGCAGCTATGTCATTTAGGACCTGACCAGCTTTTAAGTAGTGCTGCTCTACCATCTCTTGATGGTAGACATTGAAATCCACCATCGGAGTACATTTTGTGTCCTCAGTGCTTCCTTCAAGTGTTGTTCAACATGAAGGAATACCTATTCATCAGCTGAGGGAGGATGGTACGTGGTAATCGGCAGGAGATTTCATTACCCATGTTTAATCTGTAACCATGAGATTTCATGGGGTCCAGTGTCGATGTTGAGAATTCCCAGGGCAGCCCCCTCCGGCATGCATACCACTGTGCTGCCACCTCTGCCTGGGTCTGCCCTGCCAGTGGGATATGATATAACCAGGGATGGTATTGGTGGTGTGTGGGTCACTGTCTGCAACGTATGATTCCATGAGTATGACAATGTCTGTGGGACAGCTCTCTCAATTTTGACACTAACTCCCAAACATTAGTAAGGAATGACTTTGCAGGGTTGACAGGAATGTTTCTGCTGTTGTCTTTTCTGGTGCCTCGGTTAATGCCAGTGGTCTGTCTGGTTTCATTCCTTTGTTGAGGCTTTCCTTGTTAAAATCAAAATATAAACAAAATAGGATCTGCCAAGCCAGGTTTGAGTCTGGGACCTGACTTGGATAGTAATGACATTAGCTGAAATCATAACAAGTTACACTTTCCTCCAAACCCCACAATAACTCACGAGGCCTGGTAATGCAGGTGATCACACTTGCAGTCCATGCTAAGTATGAAGCTCAAGAACCAACTTCCATAAATTCCTGGGGCCTATCAATTCAGCTTCACACTGTTCAAAATCTAATCTGTTATCTAATGGTTCCAGACATAAAGTTTTAAAAATCTACTCTGTTTTCTTTTGGTTCTATAAATGCTGTTTTCAATGCCTTATCTGCACGAGAAATACTTTGAAAATCCACGCACGTTATGAACATCTTGTTACCTGATGAAAAATGACTGGTGCTAGATACATCTGAGAAAGATATGAACTTTATGAGCAATAAATAGAAGCTACCACTATGCTGCTTGTGTCTACATAATGAAAAAAAAAGAACATTAGCTTTGCTAAAGAGTCTGTTCTGGGACCCATTTTCTAAATATGTCAATCATAATATGTTTAAAACAAGACATCACTTCTTCAGAATTTTCACAACCCCAATTCTCAAAGCACATCTATTTAATGTTCACACATTTCTTAATAATGCAATTACAGGATATTCTCTGAGGCTCTTCATATAACCTGCTGCTCATTATTAATATGAAATGTGAATAGTTGCATGCTGTCATTCTCTTTGATGGCAGACAACAGCAATAACTTTCAGGTTTTAACAAGTATAAGACACTGTAGTATGCCCAAAAAATTGTAGCAAACATACTTGACAGGTGAAAGTGGATTTCATTGCAGTAAATAAAATCACATTTTTAAAAGTAAAATCACAAAGTGTGGTGATCAAAGTTAATGTCAAGTTGTGTGAATGAAGGGTCCAGGAAGAGTATGCCAATTGACCAAGGAGGCACCACCTCATGCAGAAGAAGCAGTTCCATGTGAAGAGAAGCTAGAGGACAGCACAAGTATTCCACAAATTGCAATGCATGCCGACAATACAATTTGCCAGGTACCAGTTCGGTGATGTCAGTAAAACCTTTGCTCCATTGAGTTTCTTGATGGAAGAGAGGAGAATTGGAAGTGCATTGTTGACAGAACGAGCTGGGTTTTAATGAGAGGGCAAAATTGGGTACATTTTTCTTGACATCTAAAAGCAGATTTTTTTAGTTTTGCCCTATTTACTTATCATGCTCATGATTATTCTCGTCAGACCAAGGAAGGCGTAATTCCACCCTTCGTTTAAGTAGCCAATATTGAAATAGATATAATGCACCCATTTTAAAATTCATGAAGTCAAATTGGAGCTTACATACAGCAAGCTATAACTATTTTTCAAGGTTCTACAAAGGCCATGTCATTGGTTTTCTCAGTGTTGCAGTAAACCTCCTAAGAACCAATAATTATATATTTTTTCACTTACCCTAATTCGAAATGAGGAGGAGGACTCATACCTACCCTCTGCCTTCACAGGAATTGTTAACATCGTCATTAACATTAGCCACCAATATTTATAGTGCTCCAATGTGCTAAAATACCTCAAGGCATTTAACAAAAGAGAAATCAGAGAAAAATTGACTCTGGGCCGAGGAAGGAAGAATTGGGATAAAGAATGAGGAGGTTAGGCGCAAGGATAGAATATAAGCAGAGTCTTAAAAGAGGAATGAGAGATAGGAAGCTTTAGTGAAGAAACCACAGAGCTAAATGTCTTGGCGACTGAAAACAAAATGTGCAATAATAGACACAGGAAATCTGGGATGCAGAATATGCATTTGCATTCCCTCCATTTGACTTGTAAACTAGTTTTTATGAAAGTTCATCAAATACAACATTCTGATTATTCTTCTCTACATGTATTGCCTTATCTGCTCAGCATTTCTAGCACTTTATGTTTTTGTTTATATATTGAAGAGGAGTTCCTGATTTTCACTGACGTCGAAATGAACAAAAATGAAAATCAGGCTAGATATAAAATCTATTCAGCCAGTATACCGGCCATGCTGTGATGGTGAAATTTACCCCCAGGTAAAACAAAAAAAAATCAATATTTCTCATCAGTGGTGAGCAGCAGAATTATTTATCAGAATCTGATGGTGCATTGTAATAAAGCACTAAAAATGTTACTGGTATAATTTCCTCAGTGTTGCCAATGCTGGGGGGGGTTTATGATGATAAACTTTCAAGTCCTAATGTTCATCTGTTAATTTTGTCTTAAATCAAATTACAAAGGATATTTACCTTGGCAATTTAATTCATCTGTGTAGTCACCACAATCATTGGAACCATCACAAATCCATGATGGAAGGATGCAAAGAGAAGTGCTGTTACATTTTATAAAATTTGTATCCTTGACTCCAACTCTATAGAAACCAGCACAGTCTGTGTTGCCTGAAGTAAAATTGATAGAAATTAATGAATCAAGATAAGTGTTGTTTGCACTTGATTAGTAAAATATGTATGATATTTCACTACTTATTATTATCTACTTGATGCTTTCAGACAGTTTTTTTTTTATTATTCAGGTAAGTTCATGAAGAGAAAACTGTAGTTTAGCAAATGACACCTTCCAGTTACATCTAAAGGCCAATGAATTTGCACACACTTTCTGTGAAATGCCTACAGCAGAACTCACTGAAATGTTGCCAAAAGCTTGCAACTTACCACAATCTGTTTCATCAGAAGCATCCATACAATCTATCACCTGGTTACACTGTGCTGATTTGACAATGCAAGTACCATCTCTGCAACGAAACTCAGCTGTGGCGCATGTAGAATCTGCAATACGTAGACAGGACATGACAGGACAGCATAGTTATGCTCATAAGTTAACTTTCAGCTACTCAAGTTACTTAATTTTTTAATGGTTAGAACATACAACATTCAGAAAATCCTGACTAATAACTTACTGGATTGCAAACTGTTTGGAATTAGTATAAGATTTTAATGCAGCAAAATCGGATGCAAGAGGTCAGGAATCCAATTGAGTAACTTTTGGAAGGTAACATGTTGGGAGCAAAATATATCTTATCTGAAAATACTGTTCTTGGGGAAAGGCAAATGGATTCTAATAACTCAGGAAGACATACATCAGAAAAACAATTACTAAAGTCGTAATATAAATATTTAATTTATGCTAATTGAATGCTGACCAAGTTATTCAAAATACTAACCAGTGCAAAGAGGGCTGGCAACACCAACATAATACTTACTATTGCAAGATACTTCATCTGAGTTGTCAGCACAATCATCAACGCCGTCACACCACTTTGCGTTGGGCACACAACGGCCATTGTAGCAATGCTTAAAGCCTTTTCGACAACTCCTGTTTGCTGATGCAAAGAAACCAGGGAAATAAAAGTGAAAGAGTAAGATGATAAACTCATCACACTGATGGAAAATGTGTCTAATTAGACAATGCATCTAGTGATCAATATTACAAAGTTAGACAGTTGTTTAATTGGAATATTTCTCTTTTAACTTCACCAATCACACTTTGACTTATTTCCCTCAAGGAAATGGGAACTGTGTTTTTGTCTGTGATCATTTCAAAATTCAGTGACTTAAAACTGCTCTCCCAATTTTCTTGTGCAACCAACTGCCCTTTCTGCATTATTAGGTGGGATTGGGAAGAGAATGTTCCCAATGAATTTGGATCTTTCTCCTCTTCACCCTTTTGTTTCTGGTCTGTGTTATGGCTGAAAATCTGACTTAATCAAATCACTCACTTTGATAAGCCTTCAAGTTAGCTGTAATTGATGACTGCTGGTAGATCTCCCTGGTTAATCTCTTTTTAGCCACTAACAGTGGCTTTCCTTTCATGAGTAGAAATCATGGGGTAAGTTAATAAACTGTATTAGTTCCAATATTTTTCTCTCTCCCCACCCAAAAAATTGCATTATTGCATGTTAATACAGCTCTTCAAGTGGATTTCATATATCATCAACCTACTTATGCAGGACATTCAAATATGTTTTCATCCAGGTAGCCATACACCATTCATAAATAGAGGTTAATGTTCCTACAAGAGCACCGATACTAATCGGCATCCCTTTCATGTTTTGACAGAGATTATGTTATTCAATCGAGATTGAGGATGTTCCTGGCAATTAAAACTCAATTACTTTCTGAATTAACCAACAGAATTACTGAAAGACCTTAACTGGAAGCAATTTTACAACAGCCTGGTGTCGTGCAGGCAATAGCTGTTACAAAATTGCAGTTGGGAAATCATAATATTGATTTCCAATTAATAGCTTTAACAAGGTGATAACATTTTAATTTTGGTGGATAGAGAAATAAAAGACTTGATTCACAGAGCGTGTTAATAAACATCTCTGAGTCCTGCAAGCCAATAAATTGCTTTGGAGATGTAATTACTGTTGTGATATCAGCAATTGAAACAGCCATAATATACAAAGAGGATTTTAGAAAGATAAGTGAGATAAATGATCAGTTAATTTGCTTTTACTAGTGGTTGAAAGGGAGATGTTAACCAAGACACCAGTAAAACCACCCACTTTCAGGTCTTTTTTAACCACAATACTTGGTTTACTTTCAGTACAGAATACCCCATTCTCTGCAACCCTCAGCTCTCTTTATCACTTATGAAGCTTCTGTTCTGTCCTGGCAGGCCATCTACAATCTTCTGTTTACCTACTGCTGTCATATCTCTCTCTCCGGACTCCATCTCCATCTATCTGTTCACCACTAATTTCTCTGAACCCCTCACTCATTCAAAACTAGCTCCCTCTGAACTTACTGGATACTCAGACCCAATCCTGACCATGTCTTCAAGCCTGCTGACAAGGGTGGTGCTGTTGTTGTCTGGTGTACTCACCTCTACATTGCGGAGGCTGAGCAGCTCCCATCTATCCTTGGACCACGACCCCACCATTGAGCATCAAGTGGTTGTGTCCACGACTATCATCAACCTCATCTCATCTGGGGATCTTGTCCTGAAATCATCCCAGATTGTAGCCCTCCCAACCCCACTTCTACCTTCTCCACCCCAAAATCTGCAAACTGGGCAGACCCATTGGTTCTGCCTGGTGCTGCTCCACAAATCATATCTCTTCCTACTTTGACATGATTCTGTTCTCCCCTTGTTCAAACCCTCTCCAACTATATCCACACTTCTTCTGATGCTTTATGTCAGTTTCAGAATTTTCAGTTTGCGGGCTCTAGCTGCCTCATCTTTATTGTGGACATGCAATCCCTTTATACATCCATCGCCAACCAGATGGTCTCAGGGCTCTCCACTTTTTTCTGGAAAAAAGGACTGATCCATTCCTATGCACCACCAGCTTCCACTGTTTGGCTGAGATCGTCCTCACCTTGAACAGTCTCTCCTTTAACTCCTCACACTTTCTTCAGGTCGAAGTGTGGCCATGGGTTGCTGTATGGTCCCCAATTATGACTGTCTCTTTATGGGGTACGTGGAACATTCCTTGTCAAGTACATCAATTATGTCACCGTTTGCTGCTTCCCTTTCTTGTTCTGAACTGGAAAAAATTGTTAATTTTGCTTCCAATTTCCACCCTGTTCTCACCTTCACCTGGATTATTTCTGACTCCTCCCTTCCTTTCGTCGACATCTCTGTTTCCATTTCTGGGATAGGCTGTCTACAGATATCCATTACAAATGCACCAATTCCTACAGTTACTTTGACTATATATCCTCACACTTCGCTTTCTGTAAGGAATCCATCCTATACTCCTAGTTTCTTCATCCCCATTGCATCTATTCTGAAGATGCCATCTTCCGCAGGGGGGCCATGAGAAATGTCCACACTTTTCCTCAACCAAAGATTCTACTACCATGGTTGACAGGACTCTTAGTCATGTCCAAACCATTTACCACACTTCAGTCCTCGCCTCTTCCCTTCCCTCCCACAAAAACTGATAGGGTCCCCCAGTCCTCAGTTACCATCCCAGCAGCCTCCACATCCAAAGGACTGTGAGCCACCAATGGGATGCTGCAACCAGCATTCCACAGGTACTGCTCCATTCGGGACACCCTGGCCCACTCCTGCTCCATCCGGACCACTTCCCCAGACTCCAATGGCATCTTCCCATGCAATTGCAGAAGATGTAATACCTGCCCGTTTACCTCCTTCCTCCTCACTATCCAAGGCCCCAGACATACCTTGCAGGTGAAGCAGCAATTTACCTGAACTTCACTCAGTCTAGTCTATTGTTGTTCGCTGTTTACAACGTATTCTCCTCCAAACTGGGGAGACAAAATGCACACTGGGTGATCACTTTACAGAACACCTACAATCTGTCCACAACAATGACCCAGAGCTTACATTTGCTTGCCTTTTCAATACAGCACCATGTTCCTTGGCCAATGTTTCTGTTGCAGACCTGATGCAGTGCTCTAACAAACCTCAGTGCAAGCTTGAAGATCAGCATCTCATTTTCTGCTTAGGGATCCAGCAGCTTCTAGGACTCAGCATTGATTTCAGTAACCTAAGAGCCTAATTCCATCCTTCCATGTTTTATAGCCACCCACACATCCAGTCCTGTTCTCACATAGAGATAGTAGGAACTGCAGATGCTGGAGAATCTGAGATAACAAGGTGTAGAGCTGGATGAACACAACAGGCCAAGCAGCATCAGAGGAGCAGGAAAGCTGATGTTTCAGGCCTAGACCCTTCTTCAGAAAGGGTCTATTTCTGAAGAAGGGTCTAGGCCTGAAACATCATCCTTCCTGCTCCTCTGATGCTGCTTGGCCTGCTGTGTTCATCCAACTCTACACCTTGTTATCTCTGTTGACCCAAACATTAGCCTGCCCACTCTATAATAATGGGTAGAGAGTGTCCTTTGTCATCTATGGCTCCCCCTTGAGGTAATAGTACCCACCCTGTCCCTCCTACCTGCCTATACTTCAAGATCTATTCCTTTACCTCCCTCTTTAAAAACACTTCCATCCGATAGCCCCGGCTTACCTCAGCCCAGAATCCATTGGGCCTCCTTGATGCACTGCCCACAGACCCAGCAGCTCCCACTGCAGAGGTCTCATGCTATGCGGATTCAGAATAGCTGGCAGCTCTGGAAGGTGGAGCTTTCTTCCCAGTGTGTGGTGGAAATCAAACCCAACAACACTCCAGCCTGCTTACAGTATGTTGTGGCTGGGAGTTGTGTGGGGCATTTCCCCAATGCATTCCCACTGCCAGAGATGTTTCTCACTAGTGGACAGGGACTTTGATTGACTGTCCACTGAATAAAAGGGAGCAGTTAACTATCATATTTAAAATCCCAATTTGAGCCAAGTTATGAAGAAGCAAGCTATAAGGTCAACTTAGGTAATCAGCTGGACGTTTACCAGCTAAGATTGGAAGTTCAATTTAATTTTGTTCTCAGAAATGTGGATGGTGCTGAGAAGTTTACATTAATTAGGCACCTCCGAGATGTTGATGGGACACCTCTTCAAACTGTTACAGTCCTTGCCATGATAGAGTGCCACTATCAGTTTGCTTAGGTGGCTGGATGGCTGGTGTGATGTAAAGTGGATTCAATTCCTGTACCCGCTGAGATTATTGCGAAGGCCCTGCTTCTTTTGCCTGAGATGTATCAATCCTCAAGTTAAAAACACCATCAGTGGTTTGTCCCTCTCTCTCTGTCTATCTGTAATGAGAGATTAGTCTGCAATCTTCTGAGACTGTGGCAACTTTCACTTTCAGTGTTCATATTAGCACTAAATAGGAACTGGAGCATATTGATCCAGCAGTAGTGAATGAGCAGTGTTATATTTCTTAGTCAGGTTGATGCACAGATTGGAAGAGTATCTGGAGGTGATGCTGTTGTCATGAAATTATGGTTTTTATCTTCCTTGATTGTGGAGGTCACAAGGAAAGAGATGCTGCAGAATGATTTCATACCATTGCAATCCTCAGGGTACTGCACTATGTCATAATAAACACCATGAAAGTGAAATTAAGGGTGAACTAAATGTTTCTTTGTCACACATAGAAGCACTTTCTTTCTCATTGAGCAATACGTAATTGCAGAAAGTAACTTCCCACATGTTCCTTCCAGTTGTCTCTTGTTTTCTTTTCCAATTATTTACCATTTCTGGCCCATGTTCTTTGTCCTTAACACTTCAGGTATAACAAGACACTACAGACAAAAAAAAAATCACGACTTGGCTTCTATATGTGACTTTCTCTCATTCTTTGTCACCTGTGACCTTTCACCAGTCAGTGACTGCATAATTCTTATTTTTACCATTTCATTTTGACAAACACCAAATCTCTTTGTTTCAGAACATTCTGTACCACAAACTGTCAGTAAACCGACCCATTTTTCATTTTTCTATATCACTGCTGATATTGTAAAATCTATATTACTTTGATTCACTCAGAGTAATTGTAAATTATGGTTCAGCATTGATTAAGAATGTAATTTGTGATGATTAAGACTGATTAATCATTGATAATAATTGTTCTGAATTCCATTAATCATTGTTTGGTGCACAAAGAATAATTGAACTTATTTTCATGACATGCCTCTTTCTACAACCACCAACTCATTAAAATTTGCCATTTGAAGTTCATCTTAAGGTCTTAGAATGAATGACTAACGACAGCATTTCCAGCATTTTTATCATTACACAATACTGTGTACTAAATGATGAATTAGGCTTCAAAACAAATGGCAATAGGACATTCTAATAAACAAAGAAGTAGAATTTCTGTTATTAAAACTATTTGTTTGTAGCAACTACCAGTTATTCAATCATCATTTAGGGTATAATTAAGCATAAAATAACCAATTACCAATGTTGTTACAGAGATAGTAGGAACTGCCGATGCTGGAGAATCTGAGATAAAACGTTGTGGAGCTGGATGAACACAATAGGCCAAGCAGCATCAGAGGAGCAGGAAAGCTTGAAAGCAGGGTCTAGGCCCGAAACATCAAGCTTTTCTGCCCCTCTGGTGCTGCTTGGCCTGCTGTGTTCATCCAGCTCCACAACGTTTTATCCCAATTACCAATGTTATCAAGTTAGATAAAATCGTACTTACGTGGAGACTACTGTATCTCAGTGACAATTAATTACATTCAACCACATCTGGTTCTTATAACATAAAAATATCAACTAGGTTTTACTGTATTGAAATAGTTAACACAAATACAGAAATGTCCCAAAGAAGAGTCACATCAGACTCAAAACATTAATTCTGTTTTTCTCTCCACAGATACCCAACCTGCTGAATTTCCCCAGCACTTTCTGTTTCTGTTACAGATAAATGTCAACAGCAGAGGATGGGAGTTAATGTGTGTGAAAAATAGAGTGTGGGAAATGGGGAGAAAATGTTTTTGAATATGTAATTTCTATTAGACATGGTCAGAAGTCACATGGCACCAGGTTATATTCCAACAGGTTTATTTGAAATCACAAGCTTTTGGAGTACTGCTCCTTCATCAGGGAATGAAGCAGCAGTGCTCCAAAAGCTTGTGATTTCAAATAAGCCTGTTGGACTATAACCTGGTGTCATGTGACTTCTGACCTTTCCAACCCAGTCCAACACTGGCACCTCCACATCTTGGACATGGAGGATTGAAGGTTGCTGCCTATGTAGCCTCTGTGATATTCTTCAGTGCTATCAAAGGTAGCAATTTCTACCCTGGCATGGATCATTTGGACTAAATGGCATACTTCTGTTTTGAACAATTTTGCAACTTGTTGAAAATTACTCAGCAATAATTACAAGAAGGAATATGTTTCCCAACTACTACTGTTATGTGAACAGATCAGTCCATAACATTAGCTCTACAATGATTTTCATTCTCATAACTCATCTGTAGCCAAGAAATAGTTTTTAATTTCTTTCTCCCTCTTGTGTTTCCAATACACAGGTAGTTCTGAAATCTGGACCAGGCACTTTCTTTGGCTTAGCTATTTATGGTGATTACATCTTCTGGACAGACTGGATGCAGAGATCTGTAATGCGTTGTGATAAGTACACAGGAGGAGATGTTAAAGTGCTACGTTCGGATACCACACATCAACCTATGGGAATTATGGTTGTATCTAATGATACCAACAACTGTAAGTTGCATTAAATATGCTGACGCTTGGGTGTCTTTTTTTTCCCCAAATGGTAATTGAATGTGTTTATACTTTCCATAACATTATTTACTTGCTCTTTTTAGTATTGATGGGTTGTTTCAATTTCTTTCAAGTTAATGTTAAGAACGTACTAGAAATCATGCCACAGGTGGGCATCTCACACTTTGACATATTTAATCAGTATTTACTTAGAGGGGTTAGGGTGGAAAGTGCAGCTGAATGCACAATCACATCAGCCATAATCTTATTACATGGGGAAAACAGCCATGAATGCCTCATCCTGCTCCTAACTAGTAGGTTCTTGTAATGACAGTTGATTCCAATTTTGTCCGTCCTTCAGAACAGCTTTCCAGAATGTGAACATTTCCATGCACTACTTGCAGTATTTGTGACTCTTTGGGTTTAGTTGATGCAAAAGAAATCTGGAATATGCTTTTATTCATGTTTTACTTGATCAGTGACAATAATACTTTAATTTGTTTTAAAGCACATAACTTAAAACAAGTAACATCAAAAAAAATGCAATCTATCTGAGAAAAAGAACTGAGCAGATTCCCGGTAGAAGCTAGTTTTTTGAAACCATAACCATGCAGTTAACATCTAAAACAATTGTCCTCGATTTTGAGAACTTGTGTTGCTAATTTATATATTTGCAGACTGAAACATACATAAGTTCTATTACTAAAATCAAAGTTCAAATTTTAGACATCTAAAATAAGGAGTGAGTAATTGCATATAGTTTGCATAGTTGTTTTGAGCAGGAATTGTACTCTAAAACTGACTACTTATTGGTAAATGTCAAAATATTAACATCAATATTAATTTCAGCATATCAAAAATGAATGATTATTCCAATTAAATAGCTTGTATATGCACAAAGTAGTTTAGGTAAACTGTTGATATAATTTGGGTGCATGTATGGAAAAGGTTTATGTTAGATTCAAGATTTGGTCTCATATTAGTGGACTTCACAGTTACACCTATTTAACTGTAATTGCAGTCTGTTGCAAAGCCACATTAAAAATGTTTCCAGCATTTTAGGAAGGAACCTGGAAATTTTTAAATATTACCAAAATTTAAAGTTCTTTTGAATAATCTCTGGGATTATTGTTATTGATCAGTAGAATCTAGGGTTTTAATGCTTTATTTTTGGTAAGCTTCTTTAATAGCAAATTGTGAAGGAGCTCTGAACGAGACTTGTTTTGCTTATTAATAACGACATATTTCAATAGTGACAGGAAATAATTTCTTTTAAACTAGGTGAACTGTCTCCATGCAAGATAATGAATGGGGGTTGCCATGACCTTTGTTTGTTGACTGCCGATGGTCAAGTAAATTGTTCTTGTAGAGGAGAACGAATACTGTTAGATGACAACAGATGTGTTCGTAAGTTGAATTTTCCCACACCTACGCCAAAAGATTGAACAATTTTGGATATTAACAGTCTATTAAGATAATGTAGTATGTCATGAGCATCTTAGTTTCATTTGATTTATTATTGTCACAGCGAAATGTATTGTTTTGTGTGCTATGCGGAGATATCATACCTTACATAAGTATATCAGGATAATAGAACAGAACGCAGATTTTAGTGTTACAGTGACAGAGGAGGTGCAGAGAAAGATCAACACTAAAATATGAGAGGTCCATTCATCAATCTGATAACTGCAGGGAAGAAGCTGTTCTTAAATCTGCTGGTATGTGTTTTTAAACTTTTTTTATCTTCTGTCCGATGGAAGAGAGTATATCCAAATTGGAAGGGGTCTTCGATTATGTTGGCCACTTTTCCAAGGTAGCAGGAAGTGTAGACAGAGTCAATGGATGGAAGGCTGGTCTTCTTGATGGACTAGGCTGTGTTCGCAATTCTCTTATGGTTCTTGGTAAGCTAGCTAACATTCAAATTGGGTCTTTGTATGGTTCATCTATAAAAATTGGTAAGAGACATCGTGGATATGCCAAATTTCTTTCGCCTTCTGAGGCTTTCTTCACATTCTCAGGCATATTTTTGGTCCTGTTGGTTTTGTTTGAACATAACATGTTGAAGATGTTATGGGGTAGGTGTATGGGGATGTTGATTTTATCTCAAAACTGTGGTTAGTAAACTAAAGATTTTTCTGCTGCAACTTCTAATTTACCTCTTACAATTCTGCCTGATTTGGTTACTTCTAAAGATCAAATAGTTTTAATTTCATACATCCGGTGCCGTACTGTTATCAATGAGAGCCCAGATCTTGTGCTATATGGGTGTTCAAAGACTTAAAACATTCAACAGGTCACCAGCTGTCAGCTCCGATGGGCTGAAAGAATATACTTGCATGAAATTACTCTGGGGAAATACAATAGAATGGCACGGAGTAGCATTTTTTTGTCACATGCACTCAATGAGTGCAGTTAAAAGTTTGCAATGTCACCTCTCAGTGTTACCTTAGGTACTGAGTACCGAGGTACAGATGCTTTAGATGTTGTTACAGAATGAAAAAGAAGGTAAGCGTGGGAATAGAGATTAAAAAGGCCAGGATGATAATAAAAATGACTATAAAGTACTCAAGTTTTAGAAGCTGTACTCCTTTTCTAACATGAGTCTGTGCCCGCCGGGCTTCAGAACACGACGCAATGCTATCTCCATACGTTGGCCTTCATTCAGGACTCACTTTGCTGCCACTCTGGGATGTGGCCTGTGCTTGGTCTGCTCCCCGCTCCGGCACTCGGCCTGTGCACTCTGCTCCCCGCTCCGGCACTCGGCCTGTGCGTATTCTGCTCCCCGCTCCAGGACACAGCCTGCGCTCGCTCTGTTCATTGTATGTGACTACATACAAATATATAAAAATTTCAAAGCTTTTTATCACACAGTATAGTTTCTCAGCTGTTATAACAAACAAAAACAGAAGTTGCTGGAAAAGCTCAGCAGGTCTGGCAGCATCTGTGAAGAAAAAATCAGAGTTAACATTTCAGGTCCGCTTGGTATGTTCCACATATTAGCACTTTGCGTTCTTGAAACGCAGAACTTAACAACAGAAAGGGGAGTAGATCCAATCTCATATGTAGAAGCTAACTTAAGGTCAATGTTTGAAATGAAGTCTTTACTTAAGGATTTTTAGTGGGTGAGTCTGCCAAGCTGAACAAGGTTATCTAGATAAGGAAACAAGGAAAAGGTGGAAACTACCTGATTCAATCCGGGACTATAGCTACCTATTTACAAAGTCCAAGTATGTAAAAATTTACAAAATATAGAAACCGTTTACTCTTGGTCTTTTTGCAAGCAAAGGAATATTTTGTACCAATATGATTTGCTCTTAAAAACAAATGTTGACATTTGTTTCAGCCGCAAACTCATCTTGCAATATTCACACTGAATTTGAATGTGGGAACAAAGATTGTATTGGATACCATTTGACATGCGATGGAATTGTTCACTGCAAAGATAAATCCGATGAAAAGCAATCATATTGTGGTAAGTAATCTGTTCTGAGGTAACAAGGTGTAGAGCTGGATGAACACAGCAGGCCAAGCAGCATCGGAGGGGCAGGAAAGCTGACGTTTCGGGCTTAGACCCTTCTTCAGAAAATCTGTTCTATTTGGTAGAAAATGTGTGCAAGTAGATGTTAGCTTTTTCACTCTCAAAATTCTATCAGTAACCAAGACAAATAATCATAGGAGGCTAGATTTTCAGAAGTGACTTTTCTGTAATCTATGACATGTTTGTAAATCATAAAATCGTTCCTCTCTTGTCTTGGTCCCATGTACTGAATGCTTTCAAAGTTAGCCTCTGTTGTCATTTATCAAACCTAGCATCTTAAATAAGAGCTTATTCCTTTATATTGTAACTAAACTAGCATGTATGGCAAGGGCAAACAGGCCAGCACCGAGGGTAATGACAACTG
>JAHRHZ010000144.1:69891731-69921212 GCA_024137785.1 Ginglymostoma cirratum
ATTTTCTGAGCCTGTCCTGTCAAAAACACTCCCATTGGGTGCATGTAAAATCCAGTCCCTAATTTCCCACCAAATAGAATTCAGTTGTTGTCAATTTATTATTGGATCTGAATGCTTTACACTTCTGTTCATTCCCTTGACTGTTGAAATATGCCTTCTTGTACAGGTTAATTTAGAAAAGCACTGGTTGTGGAGGACACTGATATTAATTCTCATGAAGTATTCAATGTGGACCAAAAGCACAGCTAGAGTCCCTCTTGATAACTATACTGTCCAATGCCTACAGAGTGATTCTCTGCCTATGTACACATGCAAACTAAAGAAATAGGGTGTTTATCCTCCACACTGGCAATAGTCAAGCTCCCATGTAGCCAGCTTGTTCCATTGTGCCTTTTCCTCTTTCAGCTCAAACACATATTTAACCTTTCCTTGTTGATATTCAATCACTAAATTTAATTGTGTTTTCCAGATCTCACAGCATAAGCATATAAAACAAAATCAATGGTTTTCTGTCCTAAGCCATTTACAAAAACAAAATAAAACATGGTCTATCAGACCAGGTCTCACTCTGGGATCTGATTTATCTAGTAGGATCAATGGCTGGGATCACAACACCATGAAATCTAGTTTTGCTAGTTCCTTGATGCCACACTGAGTATAATGCTGCTTTGATGTTAAGGTTAGTTACTCTTACCTCACCTCTTGAGTTCAATTCTTTAATATAATTTTGGATCAAAATTGGAATCAGATCAGGAGCTGAGTGGCCCTGTCCAGTCCTAAACTGAGCATTAGTAAGCAATTAATTCCTTTGCGAGTGTCACATGCCAGGACTGCTAACAAATCTTTCCATCATTTTACTAATGACTAAGAGTCGACTGATGCTATTTGATGGGTTGACTTTGTCCTTTTCCTTTGCAGACAGGACATACCTGGGTAATTTCCCACATTTCCAGGTAGTTGTTAGTGCTGTAGGTATACAGGATCAGCTTGGCTGTGGGGGTGGCTAGTGGAGATGTCTTTCCATAATGGAGACATAATTAAAATTAAAGTGAGAAATCCTGCCAGTTTCAGATGGATGTCCTTGCCTGGTCAGAAGAGAAAGCAATTACAGTGGGATCCAAGTGGAATATCAGTTGGTGAATCATCTGGTTGAAATGAGCTATCTGCTTTTTGTTTTCCATTAAAAAGCAAACTGGTCAGTCTTTTCACTGATTGGTTATGACCAATAGACATAGCAGAAACAGGCCATTCAGTGCATCAGGTCTGCTCCATCACTCAAGAGATCTTGGCTGATCTGGTAATGATCTGATAATCTGGTCATGGGAAGGTAATGGCCTAGTGGTACTATCACTGGACTATTAGTTCAGGGACACAGATAATGTTCTGGAGATCTGGGTACAAACCCTGCCATAGCAGATGATGAAATTTGAACTCAATACAAATCTGGAATTAAGAATCTAATGATGACCATGAATCCATTGTTGATTGTCAGGAAAAACTAATCTGGTTCACTAATGTCCTTTAGGGAAGGAAACAACATCCTTATCTGGTCTGGCCCACATGTATCAAGACCCAACACAATGTAGCTGACTCTTAACTGCCTTATGAGCATTTATGGATGGGCAATAAATGCTGGCCTAGCCAGTGATGCCCTCATCCTGTGAATGAAAAAAATCCTCAACTCCTGCTTTTTCCCATAACTTTTGATTCCATTACAGATTAAAAATCTGTCTATCTCGGTCTTGAATGTACTCAATCACCCCATCTGTGGTTTAAAAAAATCCACAGGTTCACAAAGCTCTGTAAGAAGAAAATCCCCCTCATCTCTGTCTTAAATGCCTGACCACCCCACCCCCAATTCTAAGATATGCCCTAATTCCTAAACTATCCCACAAGCAGAAACAACCTTTTTGTGTCGACCTTGTTAAGTTCTTGAATGTATGTTTGGATCAATTTGCTTCTCATTCTTCTATTTCCTGACCAGCACAGACCCAATCTACCCAACTTATCCTCCATAAGACAATCTCTCCAAACCTGCAATCAGCCACGTGAAACATTTACTGGGCCTCCATCAATGTTAGTTTTTGTTTACTTTTCACTCATGGGGTGTGGGTATCGCTGGCTGGCTAGAATTCATAACCTGTCCCTAGCTGCCTTTGAAAAGATGACTGGGCTGCCAAGTCGTAAATAACATTTGTATCACACATATGCAAGGCAATGACCATCTCCAACAATTCGACCACAGACCCTTGACATTCAACAATATTGCCATCCCTGATTGTGCACATGCTGTAGGATGACGCTCTTCGAGAGGGAATTCCAGGACTTTGATCTCATGACAATGAAGGGACGGCGATATATTTCCAAGTCAGGATGGTGAGTGGCTTGGATGAGAACTTACGCATTGTAATGTTCTCATGTATCTGCTGCCCTTATCCTTCTTGGTGGAAATGCTGTGTGCTTGGAAGGTGTTGTCTGAGGATCCTTGATGAATTTCCGACATGCATCTTGTTGATAGTACACACTGCTGCAACTGTGCATTACTGATGGCTAGAGTAAATGCTTGTGGATCTGGTGTCTATCAAGCAGCATGTTTTGTCTTGGATGGTGTCAAGCTTCTCGAGTGTTGTTGGAGGTGCACCCAACCAGGCAGGTGGGGAGTATTCCATCACAGTTATAACTTTTGCCTGTTGATGGACATACTTTGAAGAGTCAGGAAATGAAATACTCTTTGCAGTATTTCTAGCTTCTGAAGTGCTTTTGTAGGCACTGTGTTTATGGGCAGGTCCAGTTGAGTTTCTGGCCAATGGTAACCCCAAGGGTTTTGGCTGTGGAGGGATTCAATGATGGTAATATCGCTGAATGTCACGGGTCTGTGGTCGAATTGTTGGAGATGGTCATGGCCTTGCATTTGTGTGATACAAATGTTATTTACCACTTGGCAGCCCAAGCCTGGATATTGCCCAGATTCTTGTTGCATTTAAATATTGACTGCTTCAATATGTGAGGAGTCACAAATGGCACTGATCATTGTGCAACCATTGTCAAAACATTCCCACTTCTGACCTTATGATAGACGGAAGATTATCAATAAGGCAGCTGAAGATGGTTTGGTCTAGGACACTCCCCTTCCGGTAAGATGGCAGTGGAGTAGGGTTTCTGAGCACGGGGGTCTTCTGCTCTGTCCGCTTTTCTCTCCAATTCTTTTACTTTTTATCTCTCTCATTTTTTTTGCCTCTTTTTTCTCTTTTACTTTACTTACCTGTTGTTGAAGAGCTTGGTCGCAGCTTTGCATTGATCATGGCAAGTGAGCCCAGCGCAGACCCCAGTGAGCCCAGCACAGACTCGAGTGAACACAGCACAGACTCGTGATAGCAGCATCGGAGGCGAATTTGGGTTCCTGGTGGCTCCTGCATCAATGAGGTCCTAACGGTGACTCATGGCTGCTGGGATAGAGGGTGTTTAGGTTTCTGTAGGCGATGGCGGCGTCCAGCACAGATTCATGGAGGCGGTAGTGGAGGTGAGTTTGAGCCAGTGGGTTACCCAGTGGCATTGGTGGTATCTGCACTGGCAAGGACTAGCAAGGGCTCATTGTGGTGAGGAGTTTAGAAGAAGTGAGATGATGCTGAAGACTGACGACTTTTGTTTGAGTTGTGGGACGGCAAAGAGGACCATGGCAGAGCACTTAACAAGAAGGATTGTAAAGTTGAACACTTTTTCTTTGTTTCTTTATTGTTATCACTTTTTCTTTGTTTCTTTATTGTTATGCCTTTATGCTTTATTTTTGGTTTATTTTTCTGTGTTTTAAAATGGCGCCCTAGACTTGCAGAACTACACAACATTTTTACCTGTATTTTGTCACAAAATGCATGTGACAATAAACAAACCAAATAATCTGAGGAACTCCTGCAGAGATGTCCTGGAGCTGAGATGACTGACCTCAAACAACCACAACCATCTTCCTATATGCCAGGCGTTACCCCAACCAGCGAGGAGTTTGCCCCTGATTCCTACTGATTCCAATTTTGCGAGAGCTCTTTGATGCCACACATGGTCGAATGCAAATTTGATGTCAAGGCTGTCACTCCCACCTCACCTCCGGAATTCTTTTGTCCATGTTTGAACAAAGGCTGTAATGAGGCTAAGAGCAGTGTGGCCCTGATGGAACACAAATTGAGCATCACTGAGCTGCTTGATAGCACTTTTGATGACACCTTCCATCGTGTTCAATTGATAATCAAAAATAGACTGATGGGGCAGTCATTGGCCACGTTGGATTTATCTTTCTTTTTATATACATACCTGGACAATTTTCCACATTTTCAGGTAGATTCCAATGTTGTAACTATATTAGAACAGCTTGGCTAAGGGAGCGGCAAGTTCTGGATTACATATCTTCAGTACTATTGTAAGAACGTTGTCAGCGCCCGTAGCCTTTGCAGTATCCAGTGCCTCCAATTGTTTCTTGATATTATGTGGAGTGACTTGAATTGGCTGAAAACTGGTATCTAAAATGCTGTGGATTGCTGGAGGAGACCGAGATGGATCATTGTTTGCACTTCTGGCTGAAGGTTGCTTCAGGCCTATCTTTTGCACTGATGTGCTGAGCTCTTCCATCATTGAGATTGGCAATATTTGTGGAGCCTCCTCCATTGTATAACTGTCCACCCAGCACTCACTGTTGGATGTGTCAGGGCTATAGAGTATAGATTTGATCCATGGATTGCTTAACTCTGTCTATCACTTGCTGCTAATGCTTATTTGGCATGCAGGTCGTCCTGTTTGGTAACTTCACCAGATTCACACCTCACTTTTTGGTATGCCCAGAGCTGCTCCTGCACTCTCCATTGAACCTGGGTTGGCCCAAGGGCTTGATGGTAATTAGTGAGTGAGGGATATACAGGGCCATGAGATTGCAGGCTGTGCTGCTGTTAATGACCTCATTGATACACAACTTGATTTGCTAGATGTATTCAAAATCTGTCTCATTTAGCATGATGAAAGTGCCACAAAAGACAATGGAGAGTATTTTCAACATGGAGGCAAGACTCCGCCTCCACAACGATTGCGTGGTGCTCACTCTTACCAATACTGCCATTGGACAGATGTATCTACACCTGGCAGATTGATAAGAATCAGGTCAAACGTGTTTTTCCCCCTTTGGTTCCCTCACCAACTGCCTCAGGCCCAGTCTAGCTGCTTTGTTCTTTAGGACCTGACTGAGTAGCTGGCTGAGTAGTGCTGCTGCCAAGCTACTCTTCTTGGTGGCCATTGAAAATCCTCCACCCAGAGTACATTTTGTGCCCTTGCCATCCTCAGTGCTTCCACCAAGTGTTGTTCAACATGGAAGAGTACCAATTCATCACCTGCTCTTCAGCAGGAGGTTTCCATGTCTGTGTTTAACCTGAGACTTCATTGGGTCCAGATTCAACGTTGAGGACTCCCAGGGAAACTCCCTCCCAACTGCATACCACAATGCTACCACCTCTGCTAGGTCTGTCCTGCTGGTGAGACAGGACATATCCACAGATGGTGATGGTGGTGTCTGGGACATTATCTGTAAGGCATGATTCCATGACTATGATTGTGTCAGGTTGTTGCTTGACTAGTTTGTGAGATAGCTCTCCCAATTTTGGCACTAGCCCCCAGATGTTAGTAAGGAGGACTTTGTAGAGTCAACGGGGCTGTTTCTTTTGTTTTCTTTTCTGGCTCGTAGGTCAATGCTAGGTCTGTTGGGTTTCATTTCTTTGTTGAGATTGATACAATTGAATGGCTTGCTAGCACTTAAGTGCAGTCAATTAAAATGCTGTGGATTTGGAGTCACATGTAGGCCAGACAAGGTGAGGCTGGCAGAATTTCTTCGCTGAAGGACATCAGTGGGTTTTTTCTAATATTTAGCAATGGATTCATGGTCATCAGCAGATTTTCATTCCAGATAATTTTTGTTGAATTCAATTTGCACCATCTGCCATAGTGGAATTTGAAACTGAATCCCCAGAGCATTAGCAAATTTCTGGATTAATAATTTAGCCATAATACCACTAGGCCATCAACTCCCCTTCAATAAGGGGCCTAAACATCTGTTCACAGTATTCAAGCTATGGTCTGACTCGTGCCTTGTACATTTTTAGCAAGACCTCTCCACTTATAACCTCCATTCCCTTTGAAATAAAGACTGACATTCTATTTGCTTTCCCTATTATTACCCACTGAATATTGATGCTTTTTTTGTGATTAATGAATGAGAACTCCCAAATCCTGCTGTTCCATTGCTTTCTGCAGTTTTTCTCCATTTAGATTATATTCAGCTCCTCTGATCTTCCTGCCAAAGTGCATAATCATAAATTTTTCCACACTGCTGCACACACAAAATACATGCATCACTCACTGATGTAACAGTCAGTTAAAACATTTCAAATTCATGTAGAAACCCTACAGATGAGATCAGATACTACCTCAACCTTTTTTTTTAATACATGAATATAAAATTAATGACTTACATATCGCTGTGTCCCATCATATTCACACCTTTCAATTCGTCCAACAGAGCCATCGGAGAAATACAGTTTCTCTACTTTATGATCAATTGTCAGTCCGTTTGGTGTGAAAATGTCTGTGCTGACAATGACTTGAACATTTCCTCCAGACAAGGTTGCTTTCATTATACTTGGTTGTTGTTCATTCCAGTTTGTCCAGAACATTAAGCTGTATGACGTTAGGAAAAAGCATATCAAATCAAATTCATTTGTAAACAGCATCTTGAGTCTACTGCAGAAAATATCATTTGACAGTTTATCAATAAATTAGAACTCCACTGATATATAAATTACACAATTCCATTTTTATTTGGTAACACAGGTCATCATTGTATCACCTAAAATTAATTCACCATTACTTAGTGCACAAAATAAATTGAACTTGCTTTCATGGCATGCAACAATTAAACTAATATGACCCACAGTGACTCCACAACATTTTCACAGAATTACAGTGGATATATGGCCTAGCAACAGGCTATTTGATCCAACCAGTACACATCAGCTTTAATGTCCCTGTTGAACTTCTCCCCATCTTCTCTTCTTTAAATTTACAATTTCTGTAACCCTCTATTTCCTTCTCTGTCAAATGCTTTTCTAATTTCCCTTTAAATGTCATGTACTATTCACTTCAACCACTCCCTGTGGTAGTTATGATTAACAGGTGAGGAAGGGTAATTTTCACCCCTCTTTTTAACCTCGTCTGCAACAATGTTTAAGCTGTATCTGAAACTCTTCAATTAAACTTTGTAAACCAAATCAAAGTGAAAAACAGTCAATTTCTTGGTTTTCTTGAGTGGTAGAATGTGGAGCTTCAATACTCATTCCACACCGAAAAAAGTGAGAACATACATTATCTAAAACATACATACACACAGGTAGTAAGCTTAAGAAGAGTGGGGCGGAAAAGCGTCGATTGATAGACAAGAAGATACTTGCAGTTGCAGTTTACAATTCCTATGAGTTTTTCAGATAGTACATCTTAAACCTGAATCTTAAATATCTAATTGTTGTCTTGTTTCTTCAGTAGCATTGAAGTTAAGATCTCACTGAAAAGATATTGTTCGAAGTTTATTTTTCAATGGGCAGCCGTTTTTGAGGTTTTGAGAGAGAGACTGCCTTCCAGTTATTGCTTACAAATTAATATTTCCTTGTTATCTGCTCTGCTGTTATTGACAGATTCACTTATGTATTTCTGAGTCTGCTGATTGTCTGCAGTGTATTCAGATTGGGGAAACAACCTTTAATTATCAATGTGGAACTTCTAGAAAGATGTAATACAGATTTGTATTTCAGTGCCTTTTTATAAATGTTAATTTGGATCCATCTAATCTTTTATCTACTGATAGTTTCATGAGCTTAGTTTCTTAGTCAGGTGATCACAACAGCCATTTAGGTCAGTATTTGTCCTTTGTAATTTTATTTTTAGTCGATGGAAGGTGTCAGGTACTGAAACCAAATAATTGAAGCTAAGTACCAACAGTTTCTCCAGCAATTTCTGTTTTTGTATAAATAGTTTGCCTTCGCCGTTATCATCACATAATCATTTCCAGATTCTTGCCACTCTTTTGATAGAGAAGTATCTTCTGAATTTACTATCGGCTGACTTGGTGACTAACTCTTATCAATGGTCTGCAGTTATGCTGTCCCCAAAAGAAGAAACATGCTGTTTTCACTACCCTATCATTTTCTAACTTTAAAGACATGAACCAGGTCCTCATATGGATGATCTGCTGATTCTATCCCTGCAACCTGTCACAACCTGCCATTCAACAGCAACTTGATTAATCAGTTAATGAGTCGATATTTTCCTGCCATCTCAGTAATGAGCATGGACACTTAAAGCTAAGGGACAATGAAGGAGCCTTCCAACACTGAAAGACCACTGGCCTGCCATTTTAATAAAGAGAGAATACAGGCATTTTGATTTTGAGGTTCCTGTCAGCATATTTGTCAACAAATGGACCACCAACATCACGGAAAACTCTCTAAATGCTGCATACAGACCAGGTTGGTATGATGGATGTGTGATGCCTTAAAATTAACATGGAGCTCGATAAATTCCTGTCTACCACTGGGAGGACATCTCTGGCATTCCAATGGCCAGTGGGCTGATTGAAATATCCCATTTAGCCTCTGATGAAAATGGCTTTAATTTGTCCTTTAACTGTATCATTTAGCTACGTGTGGGAAATTCCTTTCCTGTTCCCATATTGGTAGCAGAATACTGTTTCTGTTTTCTAACTCAGTATGCTACCTTGTCATTAATGCATTCAGTGCATTAGGAGCTTTGAGAGCTTAGGCTCTCCTTTTCAGTTTTGCAAATGGGAAATTGCTTCTATTTCTTGGGGATCCTTCCCTCTGCCACCTCCAATCTGATGATTTAAAAACCCTCCATTGAGTCATACAGCATGGAAACAAACCCTTCAGTCCAACTCACCCATGATGACCAGTTTTCCTAATCTGAACTAATCCCATTTTCCTGCATTTGGCCCATTTCCCTTTAAACCTCTCCTAGCCATGTACCTGTCCAAATATCTTTTAAATGTTATAATGGTACCCACCTTGACCACTTCCTTTGCAGTTTGTTTCATATATGAACCTCCCTCTGTATGAAAAAGTTGCCTGTCAGGATCTTTGTAAATCATTCCCCTCTTACCTTAAAGGCCTCTAGTTTTGTATTCCCCTAACTCGAGGGAAAAGACCTTGGCGATTCACCTTATCTATGTCGCTCAAGTGACATAATAACATGTTAGATTTTTCCCTTGTAATATGTTCACCCTTATTTTCAAATTTTCATTGAAAAGTAACTAAATTAACCAGTAATTTGATTGGAGTCATTGAAAACAATGTTTAAGGGCCATTTGTGCATAATTTCAATGCAAAATAACGCAATTCTAATTTACCAATTTTACACAGATTTCACAATGAAACATAACAGAGTGTTTTAATGGAAATATTTTTAAGACTAGCTGACAAGTTTGAAATGTCACAGTGCTGTAAAGTATCTCTCATAGCATAGATTGACATTAAGATAAACAAATACTGCAGCACAGTGGCTCAGTGGTTAGCACTGCTGCCTCACAGTGCCAGGGACCCATGTTTGATTCCTCCCTCGGGTGACTGTCTGCGTGGAGTTTGCACATTCTCCCTGTGTCTGCGTGGGTTTCCTCTGGGTGCTCCGGTTTCCTCCTACAGTCCAAAGATGTGCAGGCTAGATGGATTGGTCATTCTGAATTACCCATAGTGTCCAGGGATGTGTACATTAGGTCGGTTATAGGGGGATGCGTCTGGGTGGGGTGCTCTGAGGGTCAGTGTGGACCTTTTGCGCTTAAGGGCCTATTTCCCCACTGTAGGGATTCTATGGCTAAACTGCAAAATGGGAAAAAAGAAGTTGCCCTTTCACTTTTGAGTCAAAGGGTCATAAATTTAAGCCTCCTCCTTCAGACTGAGAAGAACCTTGGCCCTCATTTGTGAGTGGGACTGAGGTCAACAAGCAAAGCTCCACTTAACCATGCAGGTAGACATAAGTTTAGCCATGGCACTGACTGAAAAAAAGCAGTTTAAGTTCTATCAATGTTCCTTGTTCAATGTCCCTTTGTTCCTCAACGCTCCCCAGAGACCTACCTTTTATTGTGTTATCATTCCCTCATTAGACTTCCCAAAATGCATCATCGCACAGTTATCAGGACCAGCTGATCATTATCAAACTGTTGCCTGAGACCATCTTCCTTGCTATTAACAATTTTCACATGATCTGCAGACTTACTAATTATATTTTCTAGATTCACATCTAAGTTATAAATATACATAACAAACAGCAAAAGTCCCAGCACCGATTTTTGTTCCTTGTTTGATTCCAATAAGATAAAACCTTTATCATCCAGAAAGTGATTGATAAATGGAACAGTCTGCCTGAGAGGATGGTGGAGTCACGTGCCATTGCAACATTTAAGAAGCACCCAGATGAGCACTTAAAATGCCAGCGCACCGGAGACCATGAATGAAGTGTACGTAAATCTGATTAAGTGTAGTTTAGTGTTTGTTGGTCAGAATAGACATGGTGGGCCATGGGGCCTGTTTCTGTGCTGTATGACTCTATGACTCAAAAACCCAATCCTAGAATTTTATTTTATTTTATTGATTATTTATTTAATATGGATCATTAGATCTCATTTTATTGAATACAGGGAGAAGGCATCAATAGGATGATAGTAAAATATACAAATATATTCCTTCATTTAGAACACATACTTATTTTCCCCCTGACCCAATAAGAACTGCAATATGATTTTTTTGGATCAATGTTTAGCTCATCTTTATAACTAGGGCTTAGCTTTATGCTGATAAAGAAACATTTTTAAAGAACATTTTTTTAACCCAAAGAAGAAACATTTTTAACGTTTCTGCTTTGGAATAAAAACATGTTCTTTTCAAGGAAGGATGACAAATAGGAGATGAAAGAGGTACAACAGTGAGCTTCACTAAAGCAGTTTAGTAAACATCTCAGAGTGCCACATAAATGTCACATACCCATTTCCTACAGCTTTTAGTTTAGTTTTATGAGTGATATTGTAAATTACCATAAACGTCAAACAGTTTTGCATCATAGACTGATTGCCAGAGCAATTAATTTAAGACACAGAAATGAGAGAGGAAACAATTCAACTCTGGGCTCATTCAATGTAAGGTAATTCAGCTGCAAGCAATGTTTGAATTTTCATCCCACAGAATGAAGCTGGTTCCTAATCAATAAGTAGTTTTGCAGAGCATTCATATTCCATAAATATAAACCTAAGGGATATAACTTCTGCAGAGGTCTGGCAACAATTAGAAATAATATAAACGCTATCTGGGATTGAGTGGATAACTATACAGAGAGCTTTGATGGTATTGAGAAGCCTAATGTGCCATTATGATCCTATGGCTCAACATATCATGAGTACTAACACAATATAAATTATTTGTGAAGGCTACAATTGGATTTTTGTTTAAATCAATACAATAAGTGCTAAGTGACTAATAGAAATTAAGGTGTCTTTATGTAGCAGCTTTAATAATATTAGAATGTCCCAAAGTACTTTACAGCCTATGAATCATTTTATTGAGCATAGTCACTGTCGTATTATAGGAAATATGGCAGCTAATTTGTACACAGAAAACTCCAATGTAGTGAAATGTGATAATAATCTGATCATCAGTTTTACATTTTGCTGATTGAGGAATAAGTAGTGGTAATGATCCTCTTCTTCAAAGTAGAGTCAAGGACCTTTTGCATTCACTTTAGAATAAAAAAAAGGCAGGTGAGATTTTGGTTCAACATCTCATGTGAAAAACAACATCTCTAGCAGTGCAGCAATCTATTAATATTGCTTAGGAGGTCATCCTCCAGCTCACAACAGGTCTTGAACCCACAACCTTCTGATTGAAAGGCAAGAACGTAACCAAGTGAAACACAGTTTACTCTTCACTTATTTTAAAAATCATTTTGAACCCAGTTTGCAAGTATTAACTGTATTTAAAAAGACATAAAAACAAAATGAAACCACAGATAATTTTCACACAAACACTGTTTCTAAAAGGGATTGATCTACTCATTTTTTTAAAGCTTGGTTGCTTTATGGCTGAAACAATATGTTTTTACCATGATCACTCAAAGTTAAGTTTAATATGATGCAATATTTCACAAATCATACAGAAATGGAGCAACAAACATACATGTAAATGGAAAGATCATAACTTCAGGACATTGTGAAGTGCTATCAAAGTATATTTTCTTTTAATGCTTTCCTGTCAAATATGCATTTTCTTCTTTCCGTTTGTTCCTTGATGATAAATACTCTGAATCCAGGTTTAGAAAGTGGGCAGTATACCCTAGACATAACACTTTTTTCGTTGATGGTGTGACATGAAGCCTGTCTTTGGAAGAATTTATTGAACTATAACGATTTTCAGTTGAACTCATTATGGCTGAATTCATGCTTTTATTTCGTTTTAAAACTGAAATGAAAGATTCATCAGTGTTGAAGAAATCAACTTTGTGATCTCTCCAATTGGGATACCCCAAATATTTCATAAAATGTACTGTGCCATTAAGGTGATATAGCCAAAATAAAATTTTTAATGAGCTGCGTGAGGATGAAGTGTGTTGAAGTTTCAATAAGTAATTACACAGAGGTAAAGCACAGCTATCATTCTCCAGCTCTGGATTTTAGCCAATCAATTTGGACGAACCATGAAATGGAAACAATCTGCTTTGTCATAGGCAGAGTTCAATCTTTGTGTACACCCAGTCTCAAATTCAAGAACACCATTCAAGAGAATTGACAGCAGATCAATTTCCTGCTTTCTTATTGAAGAATAAGGGGCAGCACAGTGGCTCAATGGTTAGCACAGCTGCTTCACAGTCTCGGGGTTTATTTCGACTCTTGGGCAACTGTCTGTGTGGAGTTTGCACATGCTCCTCATGTCTGTGTAAGTTTCCTTTGGGTGCGCCGGTTTCCTCCCATCGTCCAAAGATGTGCATGTTAGGTGGATTGGCCATGCTAAATTGCCCACAGTGTCTAGGGATGTGCAGGCTTGGTGGATTAACCATGGGAAATACAGGGATAGGGCAGGAGTTTGAGCCTGGGTGGGATGCTGTTCAGAGGGTCAGTGTGGACTCAGTGGGCAGAATGGCCTGCTTCTACAGTGTAGGGAATTCTATGATTTTATGAATGATACACATGGTTAAGTACAGTATAGATGTTAATTTCTACATACTGAGAAGTGAAAATAGACATAACAACAAGTATCAAATAGATTAATTTCTTTAAAATTGTGTACTCTTAATATAGTGCTAGATAATGAGAAAATAGTATGATATTAAAATGGCAATTACGTACGACATATCTAATGAACTATAAAAAAAAAGCAAATAAGCTTCTTACTTGTGGCACTCATCCAATGCAAGTACATGAGGATGGTCGTTAGGAGACATTGCAACAATGATTTCTTGGTTGAAAGCTCCAAACCTGTTTTGGTCAATAGTATGTCTTGTAATAGTTGATGTTGTAGAACTTGTCCAGTAAAGTGTATCCCAGGCTTTGTGATATGCCAGACCCTCAACTGAGCCTACATCTGTTGAATTGAAAATTGACAAGTGAGTTACCATTTACATGTTTCTGCATGTTTACACTCGAAAACAGATAGGAAGGAAATGTGAAGTTATGTAAATTCCCCATAATGGGACACAGACTTGAGCAGATCTGAACATCCGTAGCTGATAACTCAGAAAGTCAAGAAATAACAATCAGATGAAAATTTGTAACGTCATAATGGTTTTAAGTAACCAACATTGAATAAGCTATGGAAGACCTACAGGCTCTCATTCAACAGCAATGGAGGACTGTTTGCTATTGTTAAAGAAATATTTAATGTTTGAATAAAACTGTTTGATATTCCCTTGCTTGTGGGGCACAAGAAGGGGCATTTGCTCGAGGCCCAACAAACTCACCTATAATTCACCTCTGGAATTTTCATCCTGCCACTTCCAGTTGCTGGTCCTTCTCTGCCTTTGTGATTAACGCTTCCTTACCTAAGACCAAGAGGTGAGGCAGCTTAGCCTGTGGATACTCTGTGCTGGGAGTAGTCCTCTGTTTGCAACCCCCTTTGCCTGATGTAGTTTAAGGGGTTTGGGCCACTTTTCTAAAAGCAGGAAATGGCTATCATACCAAGTTTTAAAAATAAGTGCCAAGTAAAGAGTTGCAGGGCAATAGATGTATGGAAAAAAGACATCATCTGGCAAATCTCCTTGCAAACTAGACAGTACAAATCCTGTGATCCATGGAGCTGACTTTGAGGGCCACCTATTATAATTGAGAATTGATCATTTGAGATGGGCAATAAATGCTGGCTTTCCCAGTGACACCCATATCCCAGAAACCAAAAAAAGCAAGTTCAAGAGCTTCAAGAGCTCTGCAGCACCAATCAAACCAATATTAGCGTGTGTAAGGCGTCTGTCATCCTGTGTTAAAATGCAATGAAGAGGAGATAGGACATTGTTGGAACTTGATTTGTAATTTGAACTTTACTTGTCAATGTTGGTCAATGAATGTGAAGCCAGGAATAGATCATCAAAATAACAAGGGTGTGAATGGTGCAGGAAGGAAAGAACTGGGCATGATTTTGACCTCTCACTCACATTACCCCTGTTGTTAAAAAGACTAAAATTTACTCTTATTCTCATGTCCTCCCATAGGATATCAGCAGTCAGCACCTTATGAAAGCCACAGGACATGAGAAAGGGAAATAATAACAGTTCAATGAATACAGCCGTAATATTGATATGTGATTACATCATAAATCTTTCATGCTAAAACAGGTGGGAAAATACGAAGAAATAAAGAATCATGGTAACATGGTATAATCGTTGCAGGATCTAGTTGCATATAGCAAAATTGTTAAATTTCTCAACAAGTGTGAAATTTAATATCATGTCTAAGAGTACTTACATCACAATTTTACAATCTAAATTAATGGAATCAGTGAAATCGACAATGTCTTTAAATGCTATATGGATTTGACATCCTCTGCATTGCACTGAATGATGAGATAGTTTTCTCTGTCACATGCAGAGTCATTAAATGTCTCGGGCATTGGTTTAAAAATTGTAGTTTGACCTTAATTTTAGCTGAAGACAGCCTCAAGTGATCTTCCTCAAGCCTTGCTAAACCACCTCAGGTGTCAAACTAATGGAACATATATTAAAATAGCCTTCAGCACTGAATGATACAGCCAGAGCCTGTGTTTTACATTTTAGTTAGCTCTTCCTCCGTTGAATTGTGCCGGTGAAAAACCAGCACAGACATCGTGCATATCATATTGTTTCAATGTTAACCTCTAACATGCGCTATTCTTGTTAGATGGAGGGAAAATACATTCAAATCCCAATTTAGCTGACTTTCAGTCCAGGGTTAGTAGAAAACATGGGCCAGGTTTCTTTTATTAGTTATTATGAGTAATTACACTATAGCTACATATAAATATTAGCATATAATACTACTAACTGAAATACCCCTTATAAATTTTATAAACTTCTACTTACAAACATTCATACACAGAGACAAGCAAAACGGGAAAATAGATTGGCAGAGGTAGAAAAACTAGGTCAGTTCAGCAGCCTTTGCTTCTTGCCTCTGAAGGAGAGATGATCTTTCTTCAGCTGGTCAGACTCCTTGTTGTTCAGATTTTTGTTTTCTGTCTGGATGCTTCCATTGGTTTGTGAGTAGTACAGAATGGTTAATTCACCTGAGAAATATCTCTAATTTATCAATTCTAAAGTCACAACTTGTAGCAACTGACGCAGGAAGGATAGCTGGTTCTCTTCAGTTTTAAACTGAATTTTTGACTGCAGAGAAAAGGCAGCTTCTGGGGTCGGAGAAAGTCTGCACATTTATTTTCCCCTCTGTCTCTCTCTCTCTCGCTCTCTCGCTTTCTCTCTCTCTCTGTCTGTCTCTCTCTGTTCCTCTCTGTTTCTATAACTAATTTTCATGTCCAAGCTGCTCAGCCACCCGAGAATCCATTGGAGAGTTGTTGGGAAGCAAAAGGTATCTATTATTGATATCTGTTACTAGTACTTAGATTAACCAACTTCTTGTCGACAAGAACTGCTTCAGTGCACACACTTTGCTCTAAGTTGTCTACAATCTGATCTTCAATTACTGCTTGTTAAAACAGTCATTTGCAATGACTGCCATAGATAACATGTTACCTGGTTCTATAAACTACAACCACTCATTCGAACAGTAATATTTAAAACAGTTCTTTCTCATTTCTGTCTCCTGTATATAAATAAATGCAAGAAGTATTAAAAAGACATGCATGTTATACACAGATAACACAAAAACTAAAGTGTCAGTTGTTGATATTACTTGCACATTAATGGCGTCAGTGCAGTTAACATATTGCACAATTTCTGGTACTCATATTTTTAAGATGTTATAAAACAGAGGTTGACCCCCTCTAAGAACTAAAACCAAAACACCCAAAGAGGTGTGCCGAACCCTGCAATCTGTGAAAGGAATGTGGAACGTGGTGTAACCTGCCTTTTGGCAACTTCCAGTGGTTAAATAAAATAAATCCCTGACACTCACTTAAAATTAACAAGTAACAATTTAATTATCTAACTCAAACAGTGAAAAAATTAACTAAACTATTAACAAACTGAATAAACTCCTTCTAACTACTAACTATTCCCAATTAAAATAAGATTCTAATATCTAATAATATGCTGTTCCAACAAATGCATGTCCCACTTATATAAAATAAAATAAAAAAAGGAGTAAAACTTAGTCTCTTGAAATTACAACCAGGTTGTGTGTCTCCTGGAATGCTTTGTGACTTCTCTGTCGATTCTTCTGTCAGGAATATTCACTAGATGTGCCATGGGTACCTTTGTTCTTTAGATGGTGCTTTCTCTGAGAATTAGAGGAGTCTGTGAGAGCCAATGATTGTCTCTTGAGAGTTGAAGGCTGTTAACTCTGGAAGGTGGCAATCAGCTCGGCTGTCTTTGCCCAACTGCCCCTTCTTTCATACTCTTGATGATATATCAATTTCTTACAATAGGATTGGTCCTGTGTTGTCAAAACCATCAGACTTAAATTTAGAGAAAGTAGGAACTGCAGATGCTGGGGAATCTGAGATAACAAGGTGTAGAGCTGGATGAACATAGCAGGCCAGGTGGCATCAGAGGAGCAGGAAAGTTGACGTTTCGGGTCTGGAAGAGTCCAGACCCGAAACATCAGCTTTCCTGCTCCTCTGATGCTGCTTGGTCTGCTGTGTTCATCCAGCTCTACACCTTGTTATCTCAGACTTAAATTTAATTGGTTTTTGGTATCAAATCGATTGGCTAAATTCAAAACTTGTTGTCTTAGTAAAAACTGGTGCTTGGCCTGCTAACTGTATGGCCTTTTGATACAAATATTTCAATTTAGGTGTTGTCTATGTACTTGCAAACTTTCAAGGTGCTGCTCATTGACATTTTTAAAAAATCTTTAAACATAGAAAAAACACATCATCTTTTAAAAGGACCACACGACACTTTCCCCTCTAGCATTTTACAAACAGCAAATTCTAACTTCCGGGCTCCCAAATCACAAGTACTCTACCCGACTTCACAACACCACCGTCTTTAAGAATAAAACATCATTATGAAAAGATGGCTTCATTATTTTCTTTTAAAACTTTAATACTCGATTACTACATTACATTACTAGATCCGTAACTCATTAATCTAGAGTTACACATTTTATACCAAATCTATATAAATGACATTGAACACTACTGTTTCTATCTAATATAAACATTTTCATTTAAATTTGCAGTAAAACATCCACGATAATATTTTCATGACCCTCAACATATACAATCTGTCCATTAAATGCTTGTAAATGAGACTTCAATGAAATAACCTGGTGTTCTTGTCCTTTCCAGAAATGTCAAAGGATTGTGATCATAATACACAATTGTCTCTAATGCAACGTAAACATTAAACTGTTGTAAGGCCACGATCAAACTCAATAACCCTTTTTTCAATGGTTGAGTATTTTTTTCTGGTGGATATTGAGATTTTATGAAAAATAACCAATTGGCCTTTCAATTCCACAATCATGCTCCAGTAACAATATAGCTCCAACACCTACATCGCTTAAGTCAATGGTAACTTTGAAGAATTTAAAATTATTTGGCACAGCTAATATTGGTACAATGGTTAACATTGTTTTTAACTTCTAAAATGTCTCCAGGCATTGTTCTGTCCACCGAAATTTCATGTTCTTTTTCAACAAATCTGTCAGCGGTGCCACTACACTACTAAAGTTTGGTACAAATTTCCTGCAGAATTCGCTCAATCCTAAAAATCATAACACTTCCTTCTTCGAGGATGGTCTTGGAAATTCCTCAATGGTCTTCGTTTTCACGTTCCTCGGTGTCAGCCATCCGTATCCAATGTTGTGCCTAAGAACCTCATTTCCGCCTTTGCAAATTCTGTTTTTGCCAAGTTTATGACCAATTTTGCCTTCTGTAGTCTCTTAAAGAGCTCTGCCAAATGCTTTGTGTGATCTTTCCAACAGTGACTAAAGACCACTAAATCATCCATATATATGGCACAATTTGTCAATTCTGCCACAATTCGGTTCTTAAGTCTTTGAAAAGTGGCTGGTGCATTTTTCATTCCAAGGGTCATTACTTTATATTGAACAGCCCATTCGGGGTTACAAATGCAGAAACTTCTTTCGCCCTGTCCGATAAAGTTATTTGCCAGTAACCGCAAAGTAAGTCCAACTTTGTGATGTAAGTGGCTTATCCTACTTTTTCGACACAGTCCTCCAGCTTGGGAATTGGATGTGAGTCAGATTTTGTCACAGCGTTGACCTTCTAATAACCTACGCAGAATTGTTGAGTACCATCAGGTCTGGGATCCAACACAATCAGCAAACTTCACTCACTTTGATTGGGCTCTATGATGTCTTCTTGGAGCATCACTTCCACTTCCTTCTGAATTTGCACTGCTTTGAGGGGATTAAGCCTGTAGGGATGTTGCTTTATTTGAATAGCATTCCCTACATCAATCTCATGTGCTATGGTGTTAGGTCTCCCCATTCTATTTCTACATATGCCCTCATAGCACTGCAACAAGTCTTTCAATTCAGTTCTCTGTTCTGGAGACAGATAGCTCATTACCCCATCCGTTACTTAAGGACTTCCTCATTATTCAATTCATTCTGCAGCACATCAAAATCCAAATCATCTGGATTTCATTCTTCATTCTGATTGGCAGTAACTAATATCTGTTTCTCCGGTTGCCTTTCCATGTTCATGTGACATACCCAATAATTTTTTTTCTTAGATTCTTTACCAGATAGTTCACCAGACTTAACTTCTTCTCAATCTGATAAGGACCGCTAAGCCTTGCTTTGAACGGATTCTGGCTATTGGTAACAGCACCAATACACTATATCCACAGGCAAATGTATAAATTATAGATTTTTTTTAACCTGCTCCTTGCCTCATTACATGCTGTGCCAACTTCAAATGCTCTCTAGCTAATTTGCCTACTCTGTTTAATCTTTCCCTCACCTCAGATATATGGTCCAACTGTGAGATCCCTGACTTTGGACCTATCAACTTTTCCTTAATTAGTTTTATAAGCCCGGTTACTTCATATGTGAATATCAATTGAAATGGAGTAAACTGATTCGATTCACTTGGAGCATCTCTAATAGCAAATAATATTTCAATCATTTGGGTAATCCTGGTTATAAGCCCTCAACATGGTATTTAGGATGTGATGCCACCTTTCCAATGCTCCCTTGGACTCAAGATGGTATGCACTTGATTTAAAGTGTTTGATGCCTAAACTATACATGACCTCCTTAAATAGTTTGGTAGTAAAATTGGACCCTTGGTCTGACTGAATCTCCCTGGGTAATCCATAATGGGTAAAGAAAGCAACTAACTCTTCTACAACCTTTTTTGCCTCGACATTCCATAATGGAATTGCCTCTGGAGACCTGGTAAACACATCCATTATGGTCAGCAAACACTGGTTCCCACTTTTGGTTTTAGGGAGGGGACCTACACAACCTTCAAATGCTGGAAATTGGCATCAAAGGCGCTGGTTTTATTACTGCCTGTGGCTTTCCTACCATCTGACACATATGACAGGTGCAGCAAAATTCAACCGCATCTTTATGTAATCCAGGCCAATAGAAATGCTTCTCTATCTTAGTCTGAGCCTTCCTCACTCCTGGATGACCTCCTACAGGTAATTTATATGCTACCCGCAATAGTTCCTGTCTGTGTTTTATTGGTAATAAAATCTGGTGAACTTCCACCCATTTCTCCTTTGCACCAACCTGGTCTCCATTTCCACCTTAAGATTTTATCCCTAAGATAATATCATTCTGGAATATATTCTGATTGCTTTTCCAAGTAGGCTTTATTTGTTTTTTATTGTCTCACCTTTTTGTCATAACCCCATTAATCTTTCTGAACTAAACCCCTCTGCCTGATCCTCTACCTGCTTAGGTTTCTCTTTTACCATCTCATCAAATAGAGTGTCAGCTAAATGGACCTCAACTCCTTCATCTTTTTGTTTTGTTTTCCCTCCTTGTTTTAACTTATGGCTGTGGGATCTTGTCATCACACAGTCTGGAAAAATTACAGGGGTATTTTCCTTTTAACCTCCCCCCCCCCCGGATCCCTGGTTTTCTTTTGGCTTTTCCACTACAATGGGCATTGTTCCTACCTGTTATCCAGCTATATTGTTTCCAAGAACAAACTGTATTCCTGGGATAGCTAATTTTTTTCATCACCCCTACTATCACTTCCCCAGTCTTGCTTGGCCTTTTGCCTTATCTTACACAAGGGAACACTGATTCTCACTCCATTTTTTCCATGGGTTATCACTCTCTTAGGCAATATTTCAGAAGGAGTGCAAATATTTTCATGTCTTACTATTAGAAACTGACCAGCTCCTGTATCTCTCAATATTTTAACTTCTTTACCTCCTCCCCCTGTTCTATCTGAGTAAACCTTACCCACAGGTGAAGTCTTTGAAAAGATTGGGCGATATCTAACTATTCAGCCCATGACTAGGCTGTGCACTCTCTTGTAGCTCCTCGACTTCTTTTGAGATCTCCTCACTACCTCAACTAATCCCACATCCTTTTTCCCAGTTCCTTTCTAAAACCACCAGTGCTGTGACTTTATGTGTCCCACCTTATTGCAGTGAAAACACCATACGTCTTTCACCTCTTTTACGCCCTCCTGGGTTTCATTTTTTACATGTGGTAAACTGTTCCCAGTGTGATCTACTTTTTGTTTTTCGTTGAAGGATCTCCCTTTTTCCCAATTTCTATCCGTCATGGAATTAAATTGCTGTCAGAAGCTAGATTTCAATTTATGCACTAATGCAAATTCATTCGCCATGTCTGCATCTCTTCTCACTGTTTTAACGCATGGTTCATCAGTATGAGTTCTTATCACTTCTGGAAGTGAGTTTTTAAACTCCTCCAGCAGAATAACATCTCTATGATCCTCAGATGACTTTTCTAACTTTAATGCTCTCATCCGTGTATCGAAGTTGCTCTGTTTAATTCTGTCAAATTTGATATAAGTCTGACTTGGTTCCTTTGTTACATTTCTGAACTGTAGTCTATATTCTTCACACTCAAAATAGCCTGTTCTACTTCTTCACACTCTCTTGACATCTCCTCTGACAGCGCTGCAAACACCTTACTAGCTCTGCCTACTAACTTGGTCGGAATTAACATTACCCACATAGTCTCTGGCCAGTTCAGCTATTTAGCCAACTTCTCGAAGGAAATGAAAAAAAAAAGGCTTCTACATCTTTTTCATTGAATTTTGGTAATGTTTTGACATATTTATATATATCCCTACCAGACCTTTGACTACAATGGGTTTGCTTGTCATTACTATCCTTCTTACAAAGCCAACCTTCTACCTTCATCATTTTAAATTGACTTTCCTGTTTAATTGCCAACTTCTGAAGTTCAAACTCTCTCTCTGTTTTTCTTTTTCATGTTCAAGCTGCTTCATCTTTTCCAACTCAGATATTCTTTCCCTTTCTTTCTCTTCTGCCAGGGCTTCCTTTTCCTTTTCTTTTTCTTCCTCTTTTAACTGTAATTCAAACTGTTTCAGTTCCCTTTCTTTCACTAACTGTAAATTCACTTTCTAAGTCCAATTGTCTCATTTGCAATTTAATTTTTTCTAACTCCATTGCATTTAACTGTTTCTCTGATATACATAAATGCTTGACTGACTCCATTACAGTTTCAGCTTTGTTTTTATCCTTAGTTAAACCCAATTTTAGCCTGTCTGCTAATTCCAAGAAGTGTCCCCTTTTCCTGTCTTTCAAACTTTCTTGGCAAATTTGGCAAGCATGTTCAACCCCCAAAACCTATTTAGCAATTTTAAGAGCCATTTCCCCACTTTTGATTTAACTAACAGCAAACAATCAAAATAAACAGATTGTCCACTTCTCACTTAAATTTCTTTTTAAAGATCTAGGACAATTGTCCCCAAGTCTGTTTAAATCTGCTGGAACCTATCATACCCCAAATCTGTCCAGATCCATTCAGGTCTGTCCAAATGCCGTTCATATCCCAGACATGAGCCCCCAGTCTGTTACAAAACAGAGGTTGACACTCTCCCCCGAGAACTAAAACTGAAACACCGAAAGAGGAGAGCCTCGCCTTATAATCTGTAAAAGGGACGTGAAAGTGGTGTAGCCTGCCTTTCAGCAACTTCTCATGGTTAAATAATATAAATCCCTGACACTCACTTTACAATCAACAAGTAACAATTCATCTATCTAATTCTAACAGTGAACAAATTAACTAAACTTTTAACAAACCGAATCAGCCCCTTCTAATGACTAACTATTCTTGAATAAAACAAGATTCTAGTAGTATGCTGTTCCAATAAATAGAAGTCCTACTTATACAATTTTTGTTTAATAAAAGAGTAGAATTTAGTCCCTCAAAATTACAGCCAGGTTATGTATCTTCCAGAATGCTCTGTGCCTTCTCTGTTGATTCTTCGGTCAGGAATATTCACCAGTGGTGCTGTGGGTAGCTCTGCTCATTAAATAGTTCTCATTCTCAGACTTAGAGGAGTCTATGACAGCCAGCAATTCTCTCTCGAGTGCTGAGGGCTATTAATTCTGGCAGGTGGAAGTTAGCTCTCCTGTCTTTGCCCAACTTCCACTTATTTTATACCCTTGATGACATATCAATTTCTTATAGTAGGATTGGTCCTATGTTGTCAAAACCACCAGATTTAAATGTAATTTTTTTTTTGGTATCCAAGTGCCTAATTCAAATTGATTAGCTAAATTCAAAACTTGTCGTCTTGGTAAAAACTGGTGCTTGGTCTTCTAACTGTACTGTGTTTTGATACAAATGCTTCAATTTGGGTGGTCTCTGTGTACTTGCAAACTTTCAAACTGCTGCTCACACATGTTTTTTAAAACTCTAAACATAGATAAAGGACATCATCTTTTAAAGGGACCACACAATGCTTTCCTTCCTAGCATTTTATAAAGACCAAATTCTAACTTCCTGCCTCCTAAACCACAAGTACTCGACCCAACTTCGCAACAAGGACCACTGCTAAAACAATCACAGAAATCAGTTCATCAGCCGGTCAAGATGTACAATGAAATTTTAGAAGTCACGTTTCCCTCTCTGTTCAATAACAAAAGATGAGTGTAATGAGATATATTTTGCAACAAACCTTTCCTGGAGCAGAAGCTATGGGCAGGACATTTCAGATGGCAGGCTGGTCCTTCCTACCGATCACAACAGCCCTATAGTCATCAAATGCATTGAAGAGAGAGGCTAGAAAGTGGACTTCTGTCATTGGGAAATTGATGGGGTCCATTATTCACAAGATTTCCAGCTGCCTTCTGAAATGGTCTAGCAAGCCATTCAGTTCAATGGCAGCTAGGGACAGGCAATAAGTGCTAGCTAGCCAGCAATGCCCACATCCCGTGGCTGATTAAAAAAAATTAATAACAGGGCGCTTGGAAAGTCAAAATGTAATCCATCAGAATCAGCATGGTTTTATGAAGGTGAAATTCTGTTTAACTAATTTGCCAGAGTTCTTTGAAGATGTGACTGGCAAAGTGGATAATGTGAATCCTGTGAACATAGTATTGTTGGACTTTCAGAAGGCATTTGATAAGTTGCCACACAAGAAATTAATATTCATGATAAGATCACAAGGGGTTAGCAGTAATATATTAAATGAGATGAGAGGTTTATCTCAGGAAGTCAGATTGAGTAGTTTGGGCATATGCTCTCTCAAGTTTGGAAGAATGAGAGGAGATCTAATTGAGGCATATAAAATATCAAAGGGGCTTGAAAAACTAGATATAGACTGCATGTTTCTACTTGAAGGGCAATCTGCAACAACAGGCCATAGTTTTATGATAAGAGATACTAGATTAAAAACAGAGATGAGGAGGAATTATTTTTCACTAGGGGTTGTGACTCTGTGGAATCTGTAATTGCAGAATGTGCTAGACGCTGGGACCCTGAGTAAATTTAAGAAGGAAATAGCATGTATTGAATGGCAGAGCAGGATTGTTGGGCTGAATTACCTATTCCTGATCCTCCCCCTTATGTTCTGCACTCCATTCAGGAGAAGGTCTCATCCCAGAGAGCTGTCAGGCAATCTGATTTGTAGACTGTGCTTTATTTTATGCTTTACGCCAATACTGCTACCTGCAGAATGACACACCAGTCTGAATATCTCAGGCTGTGAGTGTGTGCACTATACATTCCCATGATTCTGTTTGCTCCTTATCTTTAAGTAAAGCTCTTCAGCTCCTAATGTTAAGTCAAACTCCTTTATTTACATCTGTACATAGTAGTTTATCAAAAGCAGCCCCCTAGTACAATGTCTAAGACCTCTCTCTCTTCCATACTCATTCTAGACTGCTATCTTCTCTCTTACTGATGTCAGAGTCACATGACTTACTTCCTTATTATGATTTACATGAATCTCATCATATCACAGCAATTCTGTGATTACAGCATCATCAGTAGCTGCAGTGGTCAGATTCTGACAACAAACAGTCCCCAGGTCAGTGTCCAAGACACTGGAATTCAGCAGTAGGTAAGTGCTGGGTTTGTTCGCTGGGAAGATGAAATTATGCCTAAAGTTGGGATGGGGGTGAGGTGTTGTGTGTGGGGACCAGGGGTATTGAAGAGAGGGAAGTGAGGTCTTGGTGGAAAAGCCTTGGAGAGAAACACCTACAGAAGTAGAACTTGATGGAGCAAATGGCATGATTTTGTTTGTGCCCAACTACACCACCATCAACCTCCTAATGCTCATACAGCACTTCCAGATACTGACATGACGATTGGACATGACTCCAAGAATATCATGTACATGCGTAGTGTATTTAGTGGAGACAATTGCATGCCTGCTGTTTCTGACTGGTGGGAGCACCGGAAGAGAAACGTTGACTATTAGATGCCTGCTATGCAAAATCTTTAAGTGTCTGTTTTCTTTTTCTGTTGTTGTAAAATTGTTGCCTTTTTTCTTTGGAAGTGACAGAAGCTATGGTCTGAAGCCATTTCATTTTGGCTTAGAGCACTAGCTGAAATGAGTAAACATTGCCTTATGAACATTCATTGAGTGCACATGTGGGACTTTGAAAATCACATTTAGATGTTTACAATTCACAGGTGACTTATCACAGCACAGTTTTGGAAAAGTTCACGCATACTTTGTTGCTTGTCAAATTTTGCACACACTGGCAAAATATTGCAACACTCCTGCCAACTTGTCAAAAGTTAACAAAAACAGACAGATGGAGAAGACAGACATCCATAGGATGTAAACGGACCAAATCACATATCACCAGGGATGTTGTGCTGTCATCCATGACTGTCTTTTTTATTGTGAAGTTATGGGACCATTATCACAAGCTTGCATATTGTGCACTGCAACAAGGTTGATGCCTTTCTGTTGTATCGCTTGAGGGAATAAGAAGCTAGTTCTGCATAAGTCACCTTGAATCTAGTACAGGGGATGCTCACATTCAATGGTTACAAAAAAAGGTGATTTTAAGAGTCTGGAAATAGGGAAAACAACCAAATTCAATTCAAAATCAAATGTTTAATATAAGCATTACAAAATGTTTTTTTTTCAAGTATTAGTTCATATTACCCATTCTAAAGAAAACACCCAAAATTTTTGTACTCAATCACTGAATTTTCATCTCATGTACATTTTAAGAAGAATTGTTAGACTGTTAGGACAAACTAACTCTAACTGGATTGTCTCTGAGGTTAAATGTTTGAATGCAAAATGGCAAAATCTCCCATCCCCAAGCATCTCACCGTCCCTTATTACTTGAACACACAGAGACAAAAAGCTATCAAAATAAGGTCAATTTTTACATCTCTAATTCCTTTTTTTTCATTCAGCGATGTGGGCTTCACTAACTGGGTCAGATTTCATTGCCCATCCTAGTTAGTCTTGAGAAAGTGATGGTGAACTGTCTTCTTGATCCACAGCAGTCCATTTGATGTAGCTCTGATCACAGTGATGTTAGGGAGGGAATTCCTGTGATTTGATGCAATGACACTGAAGTAATGGTGATATATTGTCAAGTCAAATTCTTGAGTAGTTTGATGAGGAAATTGCAAGTTGATGCACAAAGCCATCAGGAAGGGACTCCAGGATTTTGGCCCTGTGGTACTGAAGAAACAGCAATATATTTCCAAGAGATAGCAAGAACTGCAGATGCTGGAGTCAGAGACAATACACTATGGAGCTGGAAGAACACAGCATGCCAGGCAGCATCAGAGAACCAGGAAAGTTGACGTTTCAGGTCGGGACACTTCTTCAGAAATATATTTCCAGGTCTGGATAGTGAGTGGCTTGAAAGGGAACTTGCAGGTTGTAGTGATCCCATGTATCTGCTGCCCTTCTCCTCCTACAATGTAGTGGTCATGAATTTGGAAGATGCCATCGAAGGGACCTTGCTGAATCTCTGCAGTGCATTTTGTAGATGGTACACACTGCTATCACTGTGTTTCAGTGGTGGAGGGAGGGAATGTTTGTGGATGTGGTGCCAATCAAATGGGCTGCTTTATCCTGAATGGTTTCAAGTCCCTTGGGTGTTGTTGGAGCTGCACTCAACCATGCAAGAGGAGATATTTCACCACACTCCTGACTAAAGCCGTGTAGAATGTGGAGTGTCACTGGCATGACAAAAGGTGAAATATTTGTTATACGACCCCTAGTCTTTGACATGCTGCTATCGACACAGTTTTATATTTCAAGTCCTGTTCAGTGTTTGATCAAAGGTAACCACATGATTTTGATAGTGGTGGTAGGGGGAGAGGGAGTGGGATGGTGTGGGGGTGTGTAGAGTGGGGTGGGGTAAGTCATTGTAATGCCATTGAATGTCAAGACACAATGGTTACACTCATTTTTGTTGGAAATCATCACTGCCCTGGCTCTTGCTTGGCGTGGATGTTAATTGCCACTTGTCAATCCAAGACTGGATGCTCTCCAGGTCTTCCAGCATATAGGTATAAACCTTCAATTTCTGAAGTGATGTGAATGGTCCTGAACAACAGTGTAATCATCACTGAAAATCCCCACTTTTAATCACGGTCTCAACATAAACTGTCACCTTCATGCAGGTCGATGGAGTCATGACAACATGACAAGCACCAGGGCAGAGTTAAGCCCACAATCTCATGGCAATATCACATGCTGCCAGTCAACGTCTACAAAATAGTAGGTATGATGGAAAACAGTTGCAACCGCAGATGTGCCGAAAGCAATTACAGATAACTGATTCTCAAATTTTTTTTCTTGAAGGACTCCTTTTCAAACAGATTAGGAATCAGGGCTTTCTGATACAATGAACGTTGGTGCGATGTGAAAATGTTCCCTTCCTTGCAGATGCAAGACAATATTATGGATTTAGTAAGAAACCTGGTGAGTATTTTTCTGTTCTTAATGGATTGGAGCTAAGTTCAGAGGCCCCTGCTGATAACACTGATATGTTAAGTTATAATCTTGTATTTTTCAGCTTCTGAGTATTTCAGGGTCTTTTTCTATCCCTTCCATTGTTCACTGGCCCATCTGCACTCTCCACATTCAGTGTTACACTGGAGCGGGCACTTCTTCCCTAATCACTGATCTGACACTCCTCTGGACAATAAACAGCACCCATCCCCATAGCACACTGGACAGCACTCCTCATAACCCCAACATGCTCTAAATACTCCATCACTTGCCTAGTGCGCCACCTACCTGGCGTGCTATGTCCTTAACAGCTGTAACCCTAACTCTATCATTACTTTACATACTTGCCCTTTCACAGGAGTGCCCAAGTGGTCAACTGGGTGGAATACTGCAACTGAATGCGACAAAAGAGGGTGTAGTTGACAGATCAGTTGTCTTTGCTGCTGGATTCCTGGGCAGGTTCATGACAGGAGTTCCTGGCAAGAAGTCTTTGGCAGGTAGGATCAAAGAAAACCCTAAAGCTTTCTATAGGTATGTCAGGAATAAAAGAATGACGAGAGTAAGATTAGGGCCAGTCAAGGACAGTAGTGGGAAGTTGTGCGTGGAGTCCGAAGAGATAAGAGCAGGGCTAAATGAATATTTTTCGTCAGTATTCACAAAGGAAAAAGACAATGTTGTCAAGGAAAATACTGAGATATAGGCTATTAGACCAGATGGGATTGAGGTTCATAAGGAGGAGGTGTTAGCAATTCTGGAAAGTGTGAAAATAGATAAGTTCCCTGGGCTGGATGGGATTTATCCTAGGATTCTCTGGGAAGCTAGGGAGGGAGCCTTTGGCTTTGATCTTTATGTCGTCATCGTCTACTGGAATAGTGCCAGAAGACTGGAGGATAGCAAATGTTGTCCCCCTTGTTCAAGAAGGGGAGTAGAGACAACCCTGGTAATTATAGACCAGTGAGCTTTACTTCGGTTGTGGGTAAAGTGTTGGAAAGGATTATAAGAGATAGGATTTATAATCATCTAGAAAGGAATAATTTGATTAGGGATAGTCACCACGGTTTTGTGAAGGGTAGGTCATGCCTCACAAACCTTATTGAGTTCTTTGAGAAGGTGACCGAACAGGTGGATGGGGTGGTGGTTGATGTGGTGTATATGGATTTCAGTAAAGCATTTGATAAGGTTCCCCGCGGTAGGCTATTGCAGAAAATATGGAGGCATGAGATTGAGGGTGATTTAGCGGTTTGGATCAGAAATTGGCTAGCTGTAAGAAGACAGAGGGTGGTGGTTGGTGGGAAATGTTCATCCTAGAGTTCAGTTACTAGTGGTGTACCACAAGGATCTGTTTTGGGGCCACTGCTGTTTGTCATTTTTATAAATGACCTGG
>JAHRHZ010000144.1:69921312-69940749 GCA_024137785.1 Ginglymostoma cirratum
AAGAGAGATCTCGGTGTCCATGTGCATAGATCCCTGAAAGTTGCCACTCAGGTTGATAGGGTTGTTAAGAAGGCGTACGGTGTGTTAGGTTTTATTGGTAGAGGGATTGAGTTTCAGAGCCATGAGGTCATGTTGCAGCTGTACAAAAACTCTGCTACAGCCGCACTTGGAGTATTACGTACAGTTCTGGTCGTCGCATTATAGGAAGCATGTGGAAGCATTGGAAAGGGTACAGAGGAGATTTACCAGGATGTTGCCTGGTATGGAGGGAAGGTCTTATGAGGAAAGGCTGAGGGACTTGAGGCTGTTTTCGTTAGAGAGAAGAAGGTTAAGAGGTGGCTTAATAGAGACATACAAGATGATCAGTGGATTAGATAGGATGGACAGTGAGAGCCTTTTTCCTCGGATGGTGACGGCTAGCACAAGGGGACATAGCTTTAAATTGAGGGGTGATAGATATAGGACAGATGTCAGAGGTAGGTTCTTTACTCAGAGAGTAGTAAGTGCGTGGAATGCCCTGCCTGCGAGTTTTCGACTCGCCAACTTTAAGGGCATTTAAATGGTCGTTGGATAAACATATGGATGATAATGGTATAGTGTAGGTTAGATGGGCTTCAGATTGGTTTCACAGGTCGGTGCAACATCGAGGGCCGAAGGGCCTGTACTGTGCTGTAATATTCTATGTTCTATGTTCTATGAATCTCCAGCACAGAAGACATCTAAATTTAAGTGGTTAAATTCAATCCTATCAGAGTGGAAATAAGATTTCCACCCTGGTCAGAATATCTGGGACATAATTTATAGTAAGGCATTTTGAAAGACCTGAATATGTTATCATATGAATTGTTACAGGAATGCGACGGCCTGGTGCTATTAACACAAGACCATTAATCCGACTACCTCTGAGTGAGTTTTAACCCCACTAAGAAGCCTCTTCTAAGGATGCCTACCTTGAAGACGTTACCCTCCTCCCTCCGTAAAGACCTCAGTGGATCTCTCTCCCACTGCAAACCTCTGGTCTCCTCTTCACTTATCTGCTCCTTTCTCCACTTTCCATCCGTCTCCCCACCTCTCTCTATTTATTTCAGAGTTGTCTTCTCCCTCGTTTCTGAAGAAGGGTCCAGACCTGAAATGTCAGCTTTCCTGCTCCTCTGATGCTGCCTGGCCTGCTGTGTTCATCCAGTTCTACACCTTGTTATCTCAGATTCTCCGGCATTGGCAGTTCCTACTATCTCCATTAATCTATCTAATGTTCTATGGACCTGGCTTCGAATCCTGTCACAGCAGATGGTGAAATTTGAATTCAAGAAAAAAGTCTGGACTTGGGAGTCTAATGATGACCATGAATCCTTTGTTAATTGTTATGAAAACCATCTAGTTCACTGATGTCCTTCAGGGAATGAAACTGCCTTCTGTACCTGGTCTGGGCTACATGTGACCTCAGACTCACAGCAATGTGGTCGATGCTTAAATAATTCTCTGGGCAATTACTGGTCTGGCCAGCGAAGCCCTCTCCAATAAATCAATTTTAAAAATTAAGCTATTTCTTCATTTTTTAAGCTAATTTGTCTCCCCCTCAACATGATTCTTTTCACTGCGTTATCATTATAATCCTTTTTTGCAGTGTTGTGACTATTAGGATTCCTCTGTCTGTACACTGCCCATTGTGAGCCTTCTTGTGATAGCTCATACTGCGTTTCAACTCCATTTTCCAATCAAAACATGGAGTCATAGAATTTGTCCTTATACTTTCACCTCTGTTCAAGGAACAGTGCCCTAATTGAAACTGATTTGAATACAAGTTGTTGTTAAAGAGTTTGACTAATTGGAAGGCTTTTGTGTGTGCTTTTTGCTGACATTTCACAAGAAACATTTTGACTCATGCAAAATGTCAATGTGAAGCTGCAGTTATTGTGTCCCTAATATATGCGTATAAACCTAACTTAAAAGTGTGCAGCAAAAGTGTTCAGAAAAGTCACTTGAGGGTTGTATTTTGAGCTGCAAAATTTTGTAATCTGTGCCAAAAACTTGGATACTGAAACAAATTATGCTAAGATTGGCAGAGGCTGTGCAGTGTGATTATGCAATGCAGCAAAATATTTGTAAGTGTTCTTGGATTGACTATATAATAAAGCAGAAAAATGACAACTAAAATGTTGCAAAGATAAATCTATAGTATTGGTATAAGTGAAAAATTATCCACCCTGAATACATAATGAATGTTTTGGTTTGGAAAAGTAAAACTTAGAAATAATTTTAATGTTATTAGTTTCAATATCGCGACAATAGAATGAAAGATCTCAAACAATCAATTGTAGTTATGTTTGCAAAGTTTATATGCACTGCACAATTTTGTACGAATTACCAAAAACATACTAAAATGTTGTGAAAAGTGCAGAGAAAAGCTCTGGTCCCTTGACTTTTGCAAGGGAATTCTTTTTGCTCTTAGACTGATTTTTTTTAAAATTACCATTCAATTTTTGGGGCCAACTAATCACAGACTGTCATGGACCAGAGATTCTCCAAGGTATCAGAGTCTCACACAAGCCAGCAAAGCACTCCTTCGCTGACATTCCTGTGCAGATAAAGCAGCCTATTTTTGACAATGAGGAGGACATAATGCAAGTGATATATGGAGACTGCATCAATGGACAATAATCTCCTTAACGGATGCAAAATGACTTTCTCTCTGCCCCTTCATTCATCAATGCCATTTCTCAGCTAAAGGTTGAAATCCAGATAATGTCTCACTAGCTCCTTGGAGTGCATTCATTTAAAAAAATGGGAGCCTTTGCACCACAGCATTGCTTGCCATTTGCTACACTACACAAACAGTCAAAGAATTTGACAACAAACAATTTTAGGAACATGGGAATTAAGAGCAGGAGTAGTCCGTTTCAACTCATCAGACCTGGTCCATCATTCAAACAGATCATCGTTGATCATTTACCTCTATGCTATTTTTCCTGACTGTTCCCATATCACTTCATGACATTTATATTCGGAAATCAATGAGATCACCTCTCCTTCTTTGAAACTCTAGAGAACACCGGCCCAGTTTTCTCAATCTCTTACTAAGCCTCTGTACTATTGCAATCGTACATTTTACTCTTGTAATCAAACTCCCGGCTGACAAGAAAGAACATATCATTTGTCTTTCTACCTTCTATCTCTCAGTGACTCATGAACATGATCATTCAGGTTCTTCTGAACATTAACACTTCCCAGTTCTTTACTATTGAAGAAATTATCTTTCCCCACTAAATGTGTCTTTTTCCACGAAATGTCACACTTTTCACATTGTATTACATTTTCCATGTTCTTGCCCATTCACTCACTCCGTCCAAATCCTCCTGCATCTTCTTCACAACTGATATTTCCACCTAGTTTTGTCTCATCTGAAACATTTGGCTATAACTTGTTCTACATTTTTTTCAAGTTGCAGTACCAGTTGTCCTAATGTTGTAAGAGCTGTGTTGCTTCAAGAGCTTAATATGCGAACGAGCGAAGGACCAAAAGTAAAACACATGACGACTGCCATGTACGGTCCAGCAAGAAGTATGCGAGCTAAAGGTTTCATGCATAGTTTTTCGTAATTGCAAATTGTGGTCAAAGTTGCTAATAAGCACTATGAAGTGTCAGGTGAATGCAGGTCCATCAACATTTTTGGCTGTCTCTATTCAAACTAAGGAAGTCATCCTGAGTCAAAAATGGTTGAGACAAATCCACTTCCCAAGAAAATGATCTACAAAGATTTCTCAGAATTTTTAATTCACTAGCATCGTATGTACAACCTTTTCTGACAAAACATTGTAGTTAAAAGAATTCTCAATTAAAGATGCACCAGATGTAGAGCAGGAAGAACATCATGAGGTGTTCAATTCACTCAAACATGGATTACCAGCAGAAAATTGTACGCTACAATGCTATACTGTAAAGTGCCGAAACCCACACAGTACTGGGGCATTTGTCTCCATTAGAGATAGATAATTGATTATGTATAACTGAAGGATAACCAATTCATAAGTTTGGGATAAGATGAGGAAGCATGATTACCATAGCTCAAACAGGGATTCATCCCACATTGTTGGTTTTCTTCTGTAAAGAAGATGACATCTAACCAAACAAGTTCAATAACCCATTGTACATCATGATGACCCAAGGAGAAACGCAATCCTAGAAGTCAATGCATCTCATAAAGGAATAGGAGCAAGCATCATACAAGATACCAAACTAATTGTGTTTGGATTCAAAATTCTATCTCAAGCACAATCCGAATATTCCAGCATAGAGTGTGAAACACTTTCGCTTCTGTTCAGCATCAAAGATTTCTTATGTTCACTGTTGAAACCAATCATAAACCATTGGAAATGATTTGGCGCAAACCACTGACAAGTACATCACCTAGCCTGTAACAACTTCTAATTAACGTATGTTGATATAACTTCAATGTCTGTTACAAAACTCATAGCAAAATGGCCACAGCTCTAGACATGTGCTTGTCATGACCAGTAGAGAATATGTTTGTAAGGCAATTTAGAAGATCCCAGCCAAACTGTCACCTGTCAAAAGTTAAGGGCAAAGATCTTGAAAAACAAGACCGAAAGATTTACAACGATGTTGTCGGAGTTGGAGGGTTTAAGATATTGGGAGAGGTTGAATAAACTGGAACTATTTTCCCTGGAGAGTCGGAAGCTGGGGAGTGACGTTATAGAAGTTTATAAAATCATGAAGGGCATGGAAAGGGTGAGTAGACAAAGTCTTTTCCCCAGTGTAGGGGAGTCCAAAACCAGAGGGCATAAATTTAAGATGAGAGGAGAAAGATTTAAAAAGGACCAAGTGGGTAACATTTTTACGCAGAAGGTGATGCGTGTGTGGAGTGAATTGCCAGAGGAAGTGGTCCAGGCTGGTACAAATACAACATTTAAAAGGCATCCGAATGGGTATATGAATAGGAAGGGTTTAGAAGGATATGGGCCAAATGCTGACAAATGGGATTAGATTAATTTAGGATATCTGTTCGGTGAGGACAAGTTGGTCCTTGGTGTAGGACCATTTCTATGACTCTATGACTCTGAGCCTTGATTGTAAATGTTTCATGACTGACATGCAGGTCCGGATCAACTTGATTTGTGCAGAGGGATGACATTCAGAGTCACACATCATACACAGAAAATATATAGAATTATCAAAAGTGTGCAGTAAGCCTAAACCCTTTGAAATCATATCACCAAATTAAGCAACACTGAGGAGAAACTGAAACTAGCTCAGGGAATAATATAATTCTTTAATAATGCATAAAATGCACACACAAATAAGCTTAGATAATGAAGGTGTCGAAAACCATCACAATAATAATCAACACACCTACATGTCGAGAATGTCCAAATAAGAAATCTAAATCATTGGAAGGTTTGCTCTCACAAAACCTGGAACGGTTGTCAAATCAAGTGTACATGACTTGTGCTTCTGTGTAAATCATTTCACACATGCCTATTAAATATGTTAATTGCATCTTTGGACAAAAAAGGGATATTGTGTAATGCCTTAAGATCTGACACTGAATAAATTTAAGGAGGAGTTAGACAGATTTTTAATTATTATTGGGTTAAAGGGTTATGGGGAGTGGGCAGGAAAGTGGAGTTGAGATTGAGTTGAGATCAACCATGATTGTATTAAATGCAGGAGCATGCTTAAGGGGTTGAATTGTCAACTCCTGCTCCTTGGTCTTGTGTGTTGCTTTAATATTTTGAGATGCTAATAAATCAAGGACTAGGATGTACACTACATGACCAACTGTCATGTGGCATGCTAGCAGGAGGTTGTGCACATTGTTATCTGCATCGCAGTATGTAGTTTAAGCTGTTAATAAATCTGTTTAAACTTTGCAAATAAACTGAATCTACATTACTCAACCTGTATACATACTGATAATACAAGAAAACACTGACAATAACCTTCACTTAATTAAGTAGGATAAATCTATTTGGTGGAAATCTAACATAATTATAAAGCCATCAGAATAGTTTGGACCAGTAGCTCTGGGGACTCCATATGTTACACTGATGATGAACAAAGTTTAATAACTTCACACTTTCAAGTTGACATCATTATAATGACATGTTATATCCATTGAAGACAGTTGCCCTGCCTGCAAGAAGTGGGATTAAGTATTAGCAATTTATGGTATAAGTCTTCCTCTCTCTGGATTACTGGAGATGAAACATGTTTTTTGAGCTATGCACCAGGAAGTCGTGAAGCACAGATGTACATGGGAATTTCCCAGGAACTTTCACTGGCTTTTTACCAATGACATGTCCTGAAAGTCTATGACCTACTCAAGCCATCCAATTTGGTCAGATATGCGGCACTTAACTGGATATTTTGTCTGGCAATATCAGTTTAATACCGATCTAACAGTTTGGTAGCTCAACTGTGGAAACGAGTGGAAACAGAACATCCTTCTTTAGCCTGTCTAAGTTGTTCATAATTTTAAACACCTCAGTAAGGTCACATTGTAACCTTTCTGCTTCAAGGGGAATAAGCCCAATTTCTCTAATCTTACCCTGTATAATTAATCTTACATTCCCAGTATCATTCTAGTAAATCTCCTTTGTACTCTCTCCAGGACTTTAACATCCATCCTTAAATGAGGTACCCAGATTTGAACTCAAAGCTCCAAATATGATCTGACCAATGATTTGTAGAGGTGTAGCATCACTCCCTCGCTTTTATACTCTATGCCTACTTTCATAAACTCAATCATTGGATAAGCCTTCTCAACAACGCTTTCAACCTGCCTGACCACCTTCACAAAATTATGCATGTGAACCCTATGGTCTCTTTGCTCCTATACTCCCCTCAAAGTTATACCATCAAGCTTCTATTGTCTCTCTTCTACCAAAATACACATTCCTCTGTATTAAAATTCACCTGCCAGTTTTCTGCCCATTTGATCATTTTGTGAATGCTCCTCTAAAATCACTCAGCGTCATCCTCACAATTCACTGTTCTCTCTAGCTTAGTATCATCTGCAAATTTAGAGATTTGTCCTCAACATTCATCTCCAACATTCATTTTCAAGTCGTTTACGTAAATCAGAAAAAGCAAGGGTCCCAACACTGATCCCTGGAGAACGTAGCTTTGAACTCATCACCAATCTGAGGAAGGTTCATCCATACTTACCCTCTGTTTTTTATCTTTCAGCTGCCATGCTGCCAAGGACTCATCGATCTCAAACATTTCTAATTTGCGAAGCAACCTCTCATGTGTCATTGTATCAAATATCTTCTAAAAGTAAATATATAACATCCACACCATTACCCTCATCTACTGCCTGTGTCACTTTGTCAAAGAACGCAATCAAATTTATTAGACACGACCTGCCCTTGACAAAGCCATGTTGATCATCTAGCACTAAATTATTCTTCCCTAAGTATATTTACCTCATCCTGTATTATGGCCTCCATCAGTTTCCCACTTTTGATGTCAAGCTGTTTTCTGGGCTTTTCTGTGGCCATTTATTAAACGATTATGTCACATTTGCAATGCTCCAGTCCCCTGGGGCTAATTCTGTGTTCAGAGAGGCCTGGAAAATTTCTGTCAATGGGTCCACAATTTTCTTCTGTACCTCTCTCAGCCATCTAGAATGGATCCCATCTGGGCCTGGTGTCTTCTTTACCTGGAGTGCTGCTGGCCTTTTTGCAATTCTTCCTTATCTATCACTATACTGCTCGCTAACACAACACCCATATTTTCAACTAGCCCATTGTCACTACTTTGTCACTTGGTAAAGAGAGAAGCAAAATATAATTTGGTACATCTGCCACACTCAGCAGTTTACCCCTGCTTGTCCTTTATGGGCCCCACTCTGTACTTCATTAATCTTTTAGTATTAATATGTTTGAACAACATTTTACTATTTGTTTGAGCGCAACATGCCATCCTTTCCCTATGCTTTCTCTTAACCTTCCTTATTCCAGCCTGAGTTTATCTCTTGCATTTGAGGTACTCTTCCTGATTTCTATTGTTATTATTATTTCAGAATGCATCATATCTTCCTCTTCCTTTTCTTCATCATCCCTGACCTGTGCGCCCCTCAACCACCTAACTAATCCTGGACAAGCCTAGACTTGAAACTTATGGGAGTTTTATTGCAGCAATTTAATGTGTACTTTAAGATAATACTTTTATAGCAAATACCACACTACTTAATCATGTACCATTCCACATATTGCACTGAGATGCTTTCCAATATTTAGCACAGAAACAGGTCATTCAACCTAGGCCAGTAATTATGCTTCAGTCAGGTCAGTTTTTATCCTCTATCTAATTCTATTCCAATCACCCTTTTTTCTACTCTTTCTCGTATGCTTATCTAGCTTGCCCCTAATTTATTTGAAGTATTTATTTCAATTCTTTCATATTTTTCAACTACAGCCAAAAGCTTTTAAGTCCATTATGGTATGGACAGTTTCTGAGGTGAGTTGCCCCAATTCTTTATGGTTCCAAGTGGATCATCTCAAATTGTCACATTCTGTGGGAACTCTACAGCCTTCTGGACTCAATATCGAGTTCAACATTTTTCAGGCTTGAGCTCTCCCATGTACTTACCACCACCACCACCCCCCCGCCCAAATACCAGGCGTTGCTATCACATGGTCTGCTATTACACGCAAGTCATTGTTAGCCCCTAACAGTGCCCATTAACAGCTATTCACCCTCCCAGCCAGATTGTTATCCACTTCTTCGTCTGTCCAACTGTTCTTCTCTTTCTTTGGGCTCTATCCCCACCTATCATTTACTCCTCACCCCCTACTCCACCCTATCTTCTGCATTAAAAAAAACATTTTCCTAGCTGCCATCAGTTTTGAAGAAGGATCACTGGGTCAGAAACATTAACTCTGATTTCTTTCCACAGATGCTGCAAGACGTGCTGAGCTTTTCCAGCAATTTCTGTTTTTGTTTCTGATTTCCAACATCTGCAGTTATTTCAGTTTTTATTGCAATTACTTTGTTTTTTCATTCATTATGGATGTGGGCATTACTAGCTAGCCTGCATCTAGTGCTCATCCCTGATTGCCTTTGAGAAAGGGGTGATAAGCTGCCTCTTAAACCACTGAATCCATTTACTGCAGACCCACAATAGTATTAGGGCATAGAATTCATTTATTGTTGGTAGACCCACAATGGTGTGAGAAAGGGGGTTCCACTGACGTGGAAGAAATAGCAGTATATTTCCAAGTCAGGATGGTGTGTGGTTTGGAGGGGAACTTGCAGGTTATGGTGTTCCCATGTAACAACTGCCTTTGTCTTTCTAGATGGTAGCAGTCGAGGGTTTGAGGGGGCCAGTAAACTCAGGTGGCCTAATGGCTGGATTGCAATGCAGAGCGATACCAACATCATGGTTCAATTCCTGCTCCACCTGTGGTTACCATGAAGGTCTTTCCTTCTCAACCTCATCCCCTCGGCTGAGGCTTGGTGGCCCTCAGGTTAAACTCACTACAAGTCATCTCTCTCTAATGAGAGAACAGCTCAATAGTCCTCTGGAGCTATGGTGACTTTAACTTATTTTTACCTTTGGTTGTGGGTTTGGAAGTTGCTGTTTCAGAAGCTTTGGTGAGTTACTGTAGTGCATCTTGCAGATGATACACACCTCCACTACTGAGTGGCATCGGTGGAAGGATAAATGTTTGCGCATGTCAAATATAATGCTACAAATTGCATTTCACGCACAACACTTCGGGCAAGCGAGTATTCAAAGTCATTTTTTTTTCAGTTTAAATCTCCAGGCTAAAAAAGGGAATATCAATCAGGTTTACTGATTATGATCACTATCTATTTTCCCCAGCCAAAAAGTGTGATTCGCTGCACCCACACCCAACCACCCACACTCATTGTGTAGGCTTACTGGAGAACTGCCAATAGCAGTTAACTGCCACAAGCTGTATTAATAGATGAGTCACTGCTATAATGAAAGAAGAGTACAGCAAAGTATTCTAAACTAGAAACATACTGTCACAATGCCCTCGAGTATGTGCCCATTTTATGAACTGTGGTTCAGCACTTATTTAGAAGCCAGCATAAGACGAGACTGTAAATTCATCTAGTACCACAGATCAGTCTGCAATTTGAATTAAGTTCAATTTCAGGTTAACACACTTCACATCAAGCCCCAGGGATAAAAAAACAGGAGTAATATTGATGTGGAGGCTTTACTCAAGGCAAGGAATTTAATGCAAGGAAAATGAACCATTTTTTGTTCAGGCTCTTCAGACAATATCAGCATTAGAACTTCCTTTACATTATATTGTTGCACATATGTTATTTGGTTGGGAGAGATTTGAATAATTTATCACTACTTATCTTTTACTTGTTGAAGGCCTATGCTTTGTATTTATGGGCTTCTTTCTCTTTCAGTTCCTAATATAAAATCATTCCAATATACATTTCCCTTCACCCAGAAATCTCAAGCCTAATATATGCTCAGATTTTCAATAAACAAGCAGATTTTCACCAGTAGTGTTCACAGTAATCATCTCTGGGCCAGAGGGCCAAGTTCAAGTCTCACCTGGTCCAATGGTAACATTTCTGAACATTAAGTTAGAAAATATTTGAATAAGACTTATGGGCTAAAATTCCATGAGTCTTGCTTCATCATGCAAACCTAACAGAGAGGTATTTGTATGTACCTGTGTGCTTAACTCAAGACTCTGTCTCAAATTCTGGTGTCAGCAAACTTGCATTGTTGTGGCAGGTCAACAGCACTGTCAATGGCTGTCATTGAATGGTAATTTTGCTTTGCATCCATCCAGGGATGTGGGCTCATTTGCTTGGGCCAGTATTTATTTATTGCTAATTTGCCTTCAGAAGGTGGTATTGTGCTGCCTTTTTGAAGCACTATAGGCCATTTGGTGTAGGTTCATCTACACTTCAGTTAGGGAGTGAGTTCCAGGATTTTGACTCAGCAACACTGATATATTTCCAAGTTAGGACGGAATATGGGTTAGAGGGGAACTTACATGTGGCAGTGTTTCAATAAATTTGCTACCCTCATTCTTTTAGATGGTAGTCATAGAGTCCTACAACATGGAAACAGACCAGTCAATCCACCAGGTGCTGTCTAAGGAGACTTGGTGAATTTACGCAGTGCATCATGTTAATGATATACACTACTGCTACTCATTTGATGGTGGGGGAAATGAATGAGGGATGATGTGGTACCAATCAAAACAGTCACTTTGTCCTGGATGATGTTGAGCTTCTTGCATATCATTGAAGTTGCACTCATCCAGGCACGTGGAAAGTATTCCCTCACACTTCTGATGTGTGTATTGTAGATGGGGTCAGACTTTGAAGGGTCAGGAAGTGAATTACTCATTGCAGGATTCCTAGCTTCTGACCTGCTTTTAGAGCCACAATACTTATATGGCTCATCATTTCAGTTTCTAGTTAAAGGTGACACTCGGGTTGTTAATAATTGGGGATTCAGAGATCATAATTCCATTGAATGTCAAGGAAAGATGATTACTGTCTGACACTCTGACACTTGCAATGGCATGAATGCTACTTGCCACTTGTCAGCCCAGGCATGAATACGATCCAGGTTCGGCTGCATTTGGCAGTGGACTGCTTCATTGTGCAGAACGTTAAGTACTCAGCAATGAACATTCTCACCTCTCTCCTTATGATGGAGGGAAAGTCCATCATGATGATGTGGAGGTGATGGCCTAGCGGTAGTATCGCTCGACTGTTAATCCAGAGACCCAGAAAATGTTCTGGGGAGCTGGGTTCAAATCTTGCCATGGCAGATGGTGTGATTTATATTCAATGAAAATATCTGGAATTAAGAATCTAATGATGACCACAAATCCATTACCGATTGTCATAAAACCCATCTGGTTTGCTAATGTCCTTTAGGGAAGAAAACTGCCATCCTTCCCTGTTCTGGCCTACATGTGACACCAGACCACAGCAAAGTGTTTGACTCTGAACTGCCCTCTGGGCAAGATGGCAATAAATGCTGCCTAGCCAGTGATGCCCTCATCCTGTTAATGAATAATAAAAGAAAGTCATTGATGGAGCAGCAGTTAGGCCTAGGACACTACCCCAAGGAGCTCCTGCAGAAATGTTCTGGAGCTGAGTTGACTGGCCTCCAACAACCAAAACCATCTTCCTTTAAGACACTAACCAGTGGAAAACTTTCCCCTTGATCCCCATTGACTATAATTTTGCTAGGGCCCTTTGACGCCATTCATGGTCAAATGCTGCCGTGATATCACAGACAGCCACTCTCAACTCACTTTTGGATCACAGCTCTTCTATCCATCTTTGGACCAAGGCTCAAATAAAGTCAGATGCTGAGTGACTTAGACAGAACCCAAAGTGAGCATCAGAGAGTACGCTGTCGCTGAACAGGCACTGCTTGATAGCACTGTTGATGACTCCTTCCACTTTTTTATTGATCATCCAGAGTAGATCCTTGGAATGGCCAGACGGGACTTGTTTTTATGCTTTTTATGTACAAAGCATAACTGAGCAATCTTCCACATTGTCAGGTGAATGCCAATGTTGTAGCCAGACTGGAGCAGTTTGGCTAAGGGCATGGAAAGTTTGGGGAACAAGTCTTCAGATCAATTTCTAAATTATTGTCATGGCCTTTTGAGCCATTTCTTGATATCACTTCTTTATATATCTGAACACCCCATAAGACTTGTTCAATCTGATGAAACAAAATTATTCTGCACCAACTGATTTAATTTACAAGAAAAGGCTACCAGTCCATTTTGGAGTGATTAACTTTGGAGGGTTTTCCAGGTGTATCCAAATCTGTCAGCTGATGAGAGTACGGGACGGACTAAATCTGTGACACAGGAGTGCGTCCCTTGTTCTGAACAAGGAGGGTGCCCTGCTCCAGAAATGTGCAAAAACAACTCTGAATAGGTTGATTAGAAAATAACTGGAATAGCCTAAATATCCCCAGCTATGCATCCTTGATTCTCCCACAAGGGGGAAACAATCTTGTCCACCCCAGTCCAACACCGACCAACACATATCTTAGTCATTGATTTAAAATTGGAAAAAGCTGAAGCCCTAACACAGATCCCTGGAGGACTTCACTTGTCACATCACACATATGAGAAAAGACACATTTATGTGCAGTCTCTGTTTTATGCCAGCCAGCCAATCTTTTATCCACGCTAATATGTTACCCCATACCAGCTGCTTCTCATACGTGATAATTTATTTAATGGTTTCTTCCATGCAAATACAAACCTTATAATAGTGTGGTGCAGCTCTAACAGTTGTTAACAGACAAGCATTTTCCTAAACAAGTTATGTCTACCACAGGGCCAATTGTGGAGGGGGAGCCTCAGTTTGTGGTGAGGTTTCCATCTTCTTCTTCAGCAAACCATTTACCACCATGATGGAATTATTCCATTGAGTTTTCACATGAATTTAGAACTTATGGCAGAGGGCATCGAAAATGCTGTTGAGCAAGCCACGGAAGCTCTAACTGGTTCCCTTCACAGGAGGGCAGACACAGCTATTCTCAACTCGAGGAAATGCCATCTCTCAGGAGTCAGTCAGAAGATGGATTCTCCTGGCAGCAGCAGCAGATGTGGGTCAGAATGTCAGCATTCCCCAAGTACTGCAGAATGAGCAGAAAACGGGGGAGCTCATACGTAACATGTGCTTTGTGGTATTTCAGACATATCACAGAAATACAGAATCCTTATGGGAACAATGCTGTAATGTGCCACATTTTGTCACATTGCCTGCTCAGGCACAAGGATGCTTAGCGTGGATGCCAGGAAAGGCTAGCTGAAGAAAATAAATAGGCTTCACAACATTAATAATGTGGCTACAAGAACAGGTCAGAGGCTAGTCAGTAAATCACTCCTGACTCCCCAAAACCTGTTGATCAACTATAAGGCACAAGTCACGAATGTGATGAGATAATCCCCACTTGTCTCAACACCCAAGAAATTGACACTATCCAGGACAAAACAGCCTGCTGGATTTGCATCACATTCACACTTATTCTCTCCATACCACTAACAGTTAGTAGCAGCAGTTTGTACCATCTACAACATGTACTGCAGAAATTTGCCGATGTTCCTGAGACAGACCCTTCCAAACCCACAATTATTACCATCTACAAGAACAATGGCTTCAGCTACATGGGGCATCACCACTTGCAAGTTGCCTCCAGGCCGTTTACCATTGACTTGGAATTACCTTGCTGTTCTTTCAGTATCAGTGCATCAAAATCCTTTAACTCTCTTCCTAAAAGCATTGTGGGTCTACCTACAGCACATAGCTACAATGGTTCAAGTAGGCAACTCAACACCATCTTCTCTTTGGCAAGTAGGTATGTGCCAGTGCCAACAGATCAAACTCTCTCACTCTATAATTTCAATGGACCCGAGTGTCTGAGATCCCTGATCCTTAATCCTCTTATTCACAGCACTGTAATGCCCCCTGACTGGCTAATACACCAGAACTGACTCTTAGGTCTAATTCATGCATCCTGCATATTACCCCATTTCCACCCCAACCGCCACACCCTAGACTTCCAAAATCCCCTTCTGTGCTTCACCAATCTCTTAAGTGGCTTGTTTGGATGCATTATTGATGGCCCCTCATTTTGAGAAGGTTGCTGCCACAGAACCCAACACCTCCATCTTCAGTGACAGGCAGGACTGCATGGAGAAGTTGGCATTCCACTCTGAGATCTATTCCTGCCTCCTCACCCCAATGAAAGTCTAGCCCTTTTTGATCTGTATTGGATACATTGCTGAAGATTCCTGACAGTGCAGAAGCACACTTCTTACACCCTTGGAAAGACTCTTAATTTTGTTAAGACTAACGAAGAAAAACTCATTCAATGTTGCATAACATTTAATGTTAACCTAACAGTCAGTTATTAGGAGAAAATTAGAATGGGCATTGGGCAGCTTTATTAATAGGAAGATTGTAAATTATCAGCACTGTAACAAAGATGTGCTAATACCAGTAAGATTTTTCTGCAGAACTTCCCTATTTTTATTTTACTTATACTTCCGTATATCTCGGGGATGACTTAATCAATGTTTATAAGGTACGTAAGGGAATAGATTGTTATTATATAGACAGTTTGTGAAAATCAAATTGGCCTGCAGAGAACAAGGATGCCATACTCTTCATAGTACGTACAACGTATGTTAACTTGCGATTCTTTTCCTTGAATTAAATCTTGTTAACTCTTCTGCCTGAATAGATTTTAATTTTTGCTGATGTATTTTACTTTTTAGCAGCTCACCATGTTCATCCATGAACTGCATAATTTCCATAATATAATGTCCATACTTCTTTAAACCATAAAATCTTCTAATCATATGACACAGAAGAAGGTATTTAGCTTGCTATGTTTATGCTGATTCTTTGGAATAGGCAGTGAATTATTTCCCTTCCCATGGGATTTGCCTTTGGCTTTCTAAATTTCTTCTTTTCAAGTACATGTCCAGCTTTCTCTTGAAAGAGCTATGCTCGAAGTCCCCTTGCTCTGTGTTTTGCCTATAGCCTTGCAAATTTCTGCTTTTCAAGTACCCCTTCAATTTTCTGTTGAAAGATACTATTGTATTTGCTTCAGGCAACATATTCCAGATTGTAACAACTCCCTGAAGAGAAATAAATTCTCCTTGTTCCTATCTTGGACTTTTGCCACTTTTTCTTGCCATTTGTCCTGGTGAAGGACTGAAAACTCATGACATTGTTTGTTATGCTTCTCTGCGACTGAGAAGGAGCTTTTGACAAATCAGAAAATGTCATTGTGTGCATACCAAAATGCCTGTACAGTCTGTAACTTATCACTTGCAGATGGGGGATGTCACCTGTAGATTCCACAACAAATTAACCACAACATGGTGAATTAAAACTGGTTAAGCATCTTAAATCCTACAGAGAGTTGTTACAGCTTTATGTGAATGTGCTACGTGTGGAAGTTGTTTATTACTTTTTTTTAATCAAAGTTTTGATGATTCATTGTCAATTAATGACATACAACATCAATTTGATGTTACTTCTGTGAAAAGAGGATTTTCACCATTAAATGAACTTGTCAATCCTTACAAGGTTCATTAAAATTGAAAGTGGAGCAACTATTTGTCTCAGCGGCACCTCAATCATTTTCTGTTGGCTCGAAGCTCCTGGGAATTTCACGCATAACTCCATCAGACTAATTTCACTATATGTGGCATTGAAAGAAGTTTAAATTAGGGGCACATGGTGAAAAAAGCAAACAAAGATTTCTGAATGCCAACCTTTCTGATTCCAAATCAAACACAGAATTGCTGGAAAAGCTCAGCAGGTCCAGCAGCATCTGTTGTGGGAAATCTGAGTTAATGTTTTGGCTCCAGTGACCCTTCCTCAGAACTGATGGCAGATAGGAAAATGTTGGTTTGCACGCAGAAGACAGGGTGGAGAAAGCGGGGTAAGGAGTAAATGATAGGTGGAGATAGAGCCCAAAGAGAGAGAAGAGTACTTGGACAGGCAAAGGAGTGGTTAGCGATCAGGCTAGGAGGGTGAATAATGTTAATAGGGAATGGTAGCGGCTAACAATGGGTTGTGTGTAATAGCCGACCATGTGATATCAAGGCTTACTGTTGCCGAGGTTGGGAAGAACCCAAGCCTGAAAATTGTTGAGTCCCTAATGCTGTAGAATTCCCAAGTGGAAAATGAGGTGCTGTTCTTCCAGTTTGCGCTGAGCTTCGCCACAAGATGGTGTGTTGAAATGACAGGCAAACTGGAAGCTCAGGGCCTTTTTCCGGACAGAATGTCAGTGTTCTGCAAAGCAGTCACCCAGTCTACGCTTTTGTTTCACCAATGTACATGAGACCACATTGTGAGCAGCGGATGCAGTAAACTAGGTGGAGCGAAGTGCAGGTATAGCACTGCTTCACCTGGAAGCTATGTTTTGGCCCGTGCATCCTGAGGAGGGGGACAGGTGTTACATCTTCTGTGGTTGCAGGGGAAGGTGCCATGGGGCTAGTGGGGCATGTTGGGAGTGAAGGAGGTGTGGACTGGAGTGTCCCAAAGGGAACCATCCCTGCAGAAGGCTGACAAAGGAGGGGAGGAGAATATGTGTTTGGTGGTGCCATCCCACTGGAGGTGATGGAAATGGCAGCGAATGAACCTTATATCTGGTTCCTATTTTGCTTGGGCTTCTTGATACCATATTTGCTCAAACACTGTCTTGGTGTCAAGAGCAAGCCAGTTACACCTTACTTCCTGAGTTCAACTCTTTCAGTCATGTTTGGTCAAGGCTGTAATGAATTATGGAGCCATGTGGCCCTGACAGATCCCAGATTGAATATCAGTGAGCATGTTATTGTTGAGTAAGCACTGCTTGATTGCAGTACCAACGATATTTTCCATCACTTTAGTAATCACTGCAATTCAGCATTTGAAATTATAACATTTTCTTTTCCCGTGGGGAAATATTTCTGAAGAAAGTAGTGTTTGTTGATAAATATCCACAGATGATAATTTCTAATAAATACAAGTTGAATACTGAATATGCTTTCCTGTCACATAGATTCAAAATAAAATGCAGTGAGAAGTGTACACCGTCGCTCATACCTAAGCGTTATTCACAGAATAAAATAAAGAAAGATAACTTAAAGAGAGTCCAAGTTTCCTTCTTCGCTGTTACACCACCAACAGAATCCCACTCCAGGCTTTCCAGCCCATTCTATGCCGCCAAGAGTACCCTGCTCCGGGCTACACCAGTCCGTGCCATTCCGCTGTCGGGGGGCCTACTCCCCGTGGAAAATGAAAGCCCCGCTCCAGGCCTCACGGGCTGAATGACTGACTCAGCCGCCACTACTCCAGAGCCCATCGACGCCGCCTCTCACCGAAGAGCTCTCTCGGCCCCGTGTCGCTCTGGGACCTGGCCCCACGATGCCCCGGGTATGTGGCCTCACCGCTGCTCTGGGACTCGGTCCCTCCAGGACTTGCTCCGATCCATGTCTGGCCCGCGCTCATTCCGTTGTGGCTGTATGACACGGCCCTCGTGCTCAGCTCCTGCACGGCCACCAGAAGTAACTCCTTTCTTCAATGTAGCATAACAAATCCGGAAGGAACTGGTTTCACCCAAGTGCTCCAACGTTAAAGAATATGGAGATGTTGGGGTTGATATTTTTGATGTATTACCCTGTTCTGTCAGGTATGTAATCAGTTATCAATATTTTACCATAATATATGGAAATGATTTTCAGTTTGTTATCGTGGATCCACTTACTTTGATCCTCAAGATTCTTCAATCATTCTGAGTTTTAATTCTGTATTAACTTGATTAGTATGCTGTGACAGTTAAATATTGTGTTTGATTGTTGATGTTCAAATTTGTTGAGCTGAAACATTTTTCAATAAAGAACCAGTGATCAGGCTTTACCTGTTGGTTTTACTTTTAAAGTGACTGGCATCAAGGTGGAATTATAGATGAATTTATCTATCTAACAATGGTATTAAGTAGTCACAACATGAATCATAATAAGTTGTGAGAGACCCACTATAACAAATTGAAAATCGTTTCCATATGTTATGGTAAAATGTTGATCGCTGATTACAAACCTAACAGGACAGGGTAATACATCAAAGATTATCAACACCAACATCTCCATATTCTTTAACGTTGGAGCACTTGGGAGAAAGCAGTTCCTTCCTGATTTGCTATGCTACATTGAAGATCAATTATATTCCCTATCAAGGAGAGAGCGCTGAAATTTAAAGAAGTTATAGAGTCATACAGCATGGAAGCAGACCGTTTGATCCAACCAGTCCATACCAACCGAAACTAGTCCCACTTCCTCATCAGGGCTCGTATCTCTCCAAACCTTTCCTATTCATGTACTTATCCAAATGTACCCCAGAAAACTAAGAACACATTCTTTCCTGCTTATATCATGTAAATAAGGTAATTTAAGCAAAAGTCGATTTCATGAACTTTACCGCATAATCGTTAATTTATGTTTTATCGTTGTAAAAAAACGTAACTTACTGAGATAATGAAGTAACCCCACTAATGTTATGCTCTTTCTATCACATTATTGGCTCCAACTAACACTCAAGGAGCTTGACAACAAGTAGGCAAAAACAACCTGCATGATTAGCACATCATTTCCCTATTTAGACATTCACTTTCTCCATCACCAGAGTACTATGGCAGTGGTGTGTGCTACCTACACTGTACCCAGCACCAACCCTCTGTGACAGTACACCAGACCACTGATCTTTGTCAAGTAGAAGCTCAAAGGCAGGATAAACACTGGACACTACCAATTGAGAACAGAAGCGTCAGAGATAGTAGGAACTGCAGATGCTGGAGAATCTGAGATAGCAAGGTGTAGAGCTGGATGAACACAGCAGGCCAAGCAGCATCACAGGAGCAGGAAA
>JAHRHZ010000144.1:69941149-69961648 GCA_024137785.1 Ginglymostoma cirratum
CTGCCTGATGTGGAAAGTCTTCTTGGGGCCTGGGATTGGGGTGAGGGAGGAGGTGTGGGGGCAGGTGCAGCACTTCCTGCGGTTGCAGGGAAAAGTGCCGGGTGTGGTGGGGCTAGACGGGAGTGTGGAGCGGACAAGGGAGTCGCGGAGGGAGTGGTCCCTCCGGAAGGCAGATAAGGGTGGGGAGGGGAAAATGTCTTTGGTGGTGGGGTCTGATTGCAGATGGCAGAAGTGTCGGAGGATGATGCGTTGGATCCGCAGGTTGGTGGGGTGGTACGTGAGGATGAGGGGGATTCTTTTTTGGTTATTATTGCGGGGATGGGGCGTGAGGGATGTGTTACGGGAAATGCGGGAGACACAGTCGAGGGCGTTCTCGACCACTGTAGGGGGGAAATTGCGGTCCTTGAAGAATGTGGACATCTGAGATGTACAGGAGTGGCATGTCTCATCCTGGGAGCAGATACGGCGGAGGCGAAGGAATGGCATTTTTGCAGGAAGGTGGGTGGGAGGAGGTGTATTCCAGGTAGCTGTGGGAGTCAGTGGGCTTGAAATGGACATCGGTTTCTCGGTGGTTACCCGAGATGGAGACAGAGAGGTCCAGGAAGGAGAGAGAAGTGTTGGAGATGGTCCAGGTGAACTTCAGGTTGGGGTGGAAGGTGTTGGTGAAGTGGATGAACTGTTCGAGCTCCTCGTGGGAGCACGAGGCGGAGCACGAGGCGGCGCCGATGCAGTCATCAATGTCACGGAGGAAGAGGTGGGGTTTCGGGCCAGTGTAGGTACGGAAGAGGGATTGTTCCACGTAACCTACAAAGAGGCAGGCATAGCTTGGGCCCATGCGGGTACCCATGGCCACCCCCTTTGTCTGTGGGAAGTGGGAGGAATTGAAAGAGAAGTTGTTGAGGGTGAGGACGAGTTCGGCTAAGCGGATGAGGGTGTCAGTGGAGGGGGATTGGTCAGTTCTGCAGGACAGGAAGAAGCGGAGGGCCTTTAGGCCATCTGCATGGGGAATACAGGTGTATAGGGACTGACATCCATAGTAAAAATGAGGTGTTGGGGACCGCGGAATTGGAAGTTCTAGAGGTGGTGGAGGACGTGTGTGGTGTCACGGACAGAGGTAGAGAGTTGCTGGACCAAGGGGGTGAAAATGGAGTCTAGGTAGGTGGAGATGAGTTCGGTGGGGCAGGAGCAGGCGGAGACAATGAGTTGACCAGGGCATTCAGGTTTGTGGATTTTGGCAAGGAGATAGAAGCAGACGGTGCGGGGTTGGGGAACGATGAGGTTGGAGGCGGTGGGTGGGAGGTCACCTGAAGTGATGAGGTTGTGGATGGTTTGGGAGATGATGGTTTGGTGCTCGGGGGTGGGGTCATGATCCAGGTGTGGTAGGAGGAGGTGTCAGAGAGTTGGCGCCTGGCCTCAGCAACATAGAGGTCAGTGCGCCATACTACGACTGCCCCTCCCTTGTCCACAGGTTTTATGGTGAGGTAATAACTGCACTTTTTTATACAATTAATTCAACAAAGCACAAACATATGGTAAGCCAATAATGATGAAATTTCACAAATGGCAAATTATTTTCTATATGAGAGCATTGATAATCCACCATGGCTCTTTAAGGGCATGTATCTTTGTTTTTAACTATGTTTCACTCTTGCAGTACATGACTATTTCTTTGGGATTCTTTATGAAATAACTGCACAGAGGCCATTATCCCGACACCAAGTCACCCTTTATTTATACATGCACAGTACACGGACTCTGATCTGCTAGCTCAGAGCCATTTCCTCGAGTGAGGAAACTCTGAGACGCCTATTTGTATCTGTCAGCCAGGGCTCCCTGATTGCTCAAGGTTAACAATTCCAATCAGAGATCTCATACTCAGTGGATCCATCTGGCCAACCTCATTCTAATCACTACATTTTACCATATAGATTTAAGTTTGTTGTAAAATAAACACTGACCTAAATGAGGTAAAATATGCCAGAGGACTGAATGCATTTTACATGCTTAAGGTCCAAATCTAGAGTTCTAAATTTCCTACATCAGGGTTATGTATTTCAACTTATCCTTAGCACAGAAATTCCAGACACCAAGAGTAAATTTTACATCTTTAGTTCCATGTTTGGATCTGAAATCTAGGTTTAACTTTAACAAGGACACTAATCTAAAACTTTTATGAAAAGGAGAACCACCAATCCAAATCAATGCACTTTATATTATCTAAAGGTGGCAGCAGAATACAACTTGGTCATGTTTTAACAGTACTGTTTTGGAGTACTTACACTGTATCATCTGGAGACAGAAGTTACTATCTGTAGATGAAACTGATTAAACCATTTTGAAAAGAATGATTGAAAACATTGCAGCAGAATCACTTCTGATACAACTGGGGATAGTCTGTTGCTATTAGAAACAGCTTCGGCTTTGTAACTAGTCTCATAAATAGCTATCCATTCACTTTCATTCATAAGACAAAAATAAGTAATCTGAATCAAGAAATCTTAAAATAAAACCTTTATTCAACTGCTAAAAGAAGCACCTCCATTTACATACACTGATCTAATCAGGAGAAATATGCCCAAGTCTGAATTATCTCAATCAATTAACTGTAGGCTAGCGTAAGATAATTGGAGTTTTAAGTTAAACTGCTGAGCTTCCTTAACATCTGTTATGAAGAAAAATAAAGCACTAAATAAAAAATACGAAGTTCACACGGATGGAATTCATGTGGAAAACATACTGAAATGAACAATGTCGGGCTGCTTATCATTGTCAAGTGGAATACATACAGAAGCAATACTTAGGGAAAAGAGGTATCTGAAGTTTACTAAAAGGGAGTGAAGCATGAATCAGGAAAATGATAGACCAGCCAGTCCAACGTTTGTAAGGGAATGAGGTGAGGATGAATAATGTAACATTATAATGTTTAAGGCATTTAACAGGATCCTATCCTGAAAGCACTTCTCACACAGAGCATTGTGAAAATCTTGATCTCATGGTCCCCAAAAGGCTGTGAATGTTGTGTGAATTGACATCTTCAAAACTAAAACTCAGATTTTTGTTACATAATCATGATTAAGCACAGCAAGGAGTGTGGAACAAAAGCAGGGCTGGCACACAGGCTACTCATAATCGAACCGAATGGTGGAACAGACCCTCAGGCCTGAATAAAAATACTGAATGTATTATAAGAGTAGTTGGGGTGGAGATGAAAGAAAGAACAAATGTTCATTTAAGAGAAAAGTTAACATTTCATTAGCCTGTTAAATTATACCTGTCCATCAACTTAAATCCTTACATTTTAACACTTTCCCATTGTTCATGGTATTCTACTATTTAAGAAATACAGTGAACATACTTTTAAAGGTCCAAAATCATTAACTTCATACTTGTTGATTTCTTTTTTGTCTACTCGGTTAGTTTATCAACATCTCTTTGCAACTCTGTAAGCGTATTTACACTTATTATTGTATGTAACTTAGTGCCTTGTAAATATGGCTCTTTATTCTTTCATCTAAATCATTAATAAATATTATGGAAAAGTGAGATCTCAGTACAAGCCCCTGGAGGATTAAATGAATCACACTCTGCTAACTGAATACATTACCATTATCTCTTCCCACTACATATTGTGTTCAAACAATTTCTCCGCATATGTTGATAAGTTACCTTCATTTCCATGGGTTTTCATTTTTTGTTAACAGTTGCTTGTTTGAAACCTTCTTGAATGTCTTCTTGAAATCAATATAAATGGCATTTATAGACATTCTCTTATTTACAACAGTAACCACCTCAATAATTCAACAAGGTTATCCATTACAAATCCATTCTACCTTTGTTTAATCAGTTCATATTTATGAAAGTGCTCAGTCACACTGTCCCAAATAACAAACTGACTGCTCGTCTGTATAATGTCTGAAGATCACAAGGCAAATACAAGGAAGATCACAAGGAGATTACTTGATTTAGCCTCCCTTTTCAGAAAGATAAACAACCACAAATTGATGCGTAAAACAGTTTCCAACATTATTGCAATAATCTTACATTTATTCATGCTATGCTGATGAATTAGAACCCCAGAGTATGTATTGACATTTTTTAACTGTTAATTTCAAAATGCGTAAGGAGGTCAGCCAAACAATAACTGTGGTTTTAACTTGAATGACTATCTGGCATAATCATGAGTGAATCCGATGGAATGTCAGAGATGTAAATTGTCAGAAAAACTTTAAGGAGGAAGATCCTTAACAAGGAGAAACAATGAGGGAACAAACACAGGCACACAACATTGAATAATATTGGACTCAAAACATTAACTCTGTTCTTCTCTCCAAAGATGCTGCTAGAGCTGCTGAGTTTCTTCAGAACTTTTTGTTTTTATTGGAGATTGCCATAATCCACAGTATTTTGCTTTTATTTGAGAGATATTGACTAAATCTCTGTTCACAGCAGACAGCCAACTCTTTCAGACGTGTCTGCTTTGATTTCCAAGAATACATGAAACATGGGTTAAAAAGCCAGTTTCAACTTAATAAAAGAGGACTGAACTCTCTTCTATGTACAAGCATGTGTCTGAGCATTAGCATGCTGTGACTTATAGAATCATACAGTAAAGAAGAGCCCATCAATCTGCACCAACCTGTGAAGGTCACAGTCAAAGAACTGTCCTTCATCACCCTGTGATACAGTTAAAGGAAAATCCTTTTGCATTCCAAATACTACAAACCACCTAATAAAACCAATCAGGACAAAGGAACTGCCATCAACCCATAAACCAAAAGTCTTAAAATCATCTGTACAACTGCCAACCTAAATGTTATCGTATGACACACTAATGGATGTAATCATTTATCTGCTTTTCATGACAAATTCAGAGACTGATTTGTGTATCTATTTTTCACCTTTTATCTTTTTGGACTCACCTCTAATCGCTAATCTGAATATGTTATGTTACGAATTCTTCTGGTCTTTAGTAATTAATAAAATCACCCTTTATATTAATTCAATTAAGTCTGGTTAAATTAGCTCCTTTCAAAATATAAATTAATTTTGGTCTGGGAGAAATATACCCATACAAGAAGGGATCCTTTGGAAATTAACCTTGTTACCACCAAGCTAGGGGTTAGGTTAATAAAGGAGGGGAATCAATTTATCTCTCCTCCTCTTGGACCTCAACAGTTTAGAGTGCCCACCTGGAACTGAAGAAAGGTTACTGGACTCAAAATGTTAGCTTCCTTTTCTCTCCACGGATGCTGCCAGCTCTGCTTGTTCCTCCAACAATTTCCTTTTTGACAATTTGTTTCAGATCTCCAGCATCCACAGTTATAGAGTTGTACAGCACAGGAACAGACTCAGCTGTCCAACTCCTCCATGCCAATCAGTTATCCTAAATTGATCCAGTCCCATTTGCCATCATTCGGCCCATATCCCTCTAAACCCTTCTTATTCATGCAGCCAGATGCCTTTTAAATGTTGTTATTGTACCATCCTCCACCACTTCCTCTGGCACCTCATTCCATCCACTGCATGAAAATATTGCCCCTTAGATCCCTTTTAAATCTTTCCACTCTCACCTTAAATTTAAGCCCTCTTGTTTAGGACTCCCCCACCCCGAGAAAAAGACCTTATCAATTCACCCTAGCCATGCCCTTCATGATTTTGTAAACTTCTACTAGGTCACCCTTCCAACGCTCCAGAGAAAATAGCCCCAGCCTATTCAGCTTCTCCCTAGAGCTCAAACCTCCTACCCCAGCAACATCCTTGGAAATCTTGTCTGCACCCTTTCAGTTTAACAACATCTTTCCTCTAACAGGGGAACCAGAACTGAACACAATATTCCAAAAGTGGCCCAACCAATATCCTGTACAACCATGACATGACATCCGGACTCCTATACTCAACGCACTGACCAACAAAGGTAAGAATACCAAATGCCTTCTTCATCACCCTGTCCTACCTGCAACTCCACCTTCAAGGAACTGGGAACTTGTCTCTTTCCTCAGCAACAATCCCCAGTGCCCTACCATTCAGTGTGTAAGTCCTGCGCTGATTTGCCTTACCAAAATGCAACATCTCACATTTATCTAAATTAAACTCTATCCGCCATTCCTTGGCCCATCGGCTCATCTGATCAAGGTCCCTTCTTCACTGTCCACTACACCTCCAATTTTGGTTTGTTCTCCACAGATAACCTCTATTTCCCTTATCTTGAAAACTTTAATCTCACTCCTATATTCCAGGGACTATAACTCTCGTTAGAACAATGTCTCCTCTCAACCCTTAAAACCCTGGTATTTGTCTTATAAATCTGTGCTGGATTCTTTCTGAAATAATTGTATCCTTCCATAGATGTGGTACACAGCACTGATCACAGTATTTTAAGCATAGTCTGGGCTGTAGCAGCTGCAGTACAATCATATTATTTTTTATTCTGGTCCTCCTTATAAAAAGACTAACTTCAATCAGTTTTTTTATATTAGCTCTACGCTGCCTTATGACACTTTAAAGATTTACGTTCCTTGATTACCTAGGTTCTATGAACATCCACGTAGTGGTTAAATGTATGTGCTGAATTTTCTTGGTGTACAATTATGCCTGTTAGCGAGGGATTGCCGACAATGATGACTCAATGAGTGAAGAATTTTTCTTACAATAATCCCAAATTGGACTTTCACAGCTTGAAGTAATTTGCCTTTGTGAAAGTTTGCTATTAAGTATTACTGCAGATTTATCATTTCAAAAGCATCGGATGGAATTTTTTATGTGGGACTAAGTGTGGAGATGGGCATAAAATGTGGGAGCTACTTCCTCCCAGGTTTTCAAAGATAAGGGTTTTTCAAATGATTATGTCATTCTTAGCTCATTGCATTTGTGAGACAAAATGCCCCACCCTAAAATATGCAGCTCCTACCTTTCATTATTGACCTTGCTATATCGCCATGACTCTCCCTTCTGTTTCCTGTTCCGTCCTTCCATTTCCCAGAATCCTTCCAGTGCATGGCTCAATAACCATGCCTTTTATGTGCCTTTCTACTTTTCACACTTTCTCTAAACTGTTTGAGTTGAGTCCCTTTTGAGGTGAATCCTGCTTGTCTGCCCTGGTCAGGTTTGCTGGCATCAGTCAGTGAGATTGTCACACTTGGGCAGGCTTGCAGCCCAAATAGATTTGGATTAGGTTGAGATTAGATTTAGACTTTATTGTCATATGTACTCAAGTACAGGAATACAATGAAAAGCTTACAATGTTGCCACAGACAGTGCCATCTTAGGTACAAGTACTTAGGTACAAAAACTTAAGAACAAGGTAGAAAGCAATAGTGAACAAAATTAAATGTTAAACATTACAGTCACTCTTGGCATAGAGTAAAAACTAAAGAAATAAAGTTAAAAGTTAAATTTTACAGTCCTTCACTCCTTAAGCATTTAAGAACTACTAGCAAAGATGCATATAACTTAGACTTCTCTCAAGCTGGTTGACCTGTGAAACTTGACTCTTTAAATCTCTAAACATTTAAGACCTGCAAACAAGATGCATTTGGCTGAGACTTCTCATAAGCAGGTTGAACCACTCAGGTTTTACTCCTTATATTGTAAGCATTTGTACAAGTAATGACTTGGCTACGGAAGAGCTAAGGTTTGTGAAGAAGCTTGCACTAAATGGAGCTTGGATAAAAGAGAATGCTCCATTAAGTACATACCTCATATATATACATAGTTGTATTAGTAAACACAACTTTTCCCTTTTTTTTGGCTAGCAAGATTGCACCTGTGAATACTGTTCCAGCAGACTGGAGTGTTAATGAGTATTCATGGGATGCAAATAAATACAAAAGTGATTCCCCACCTGAATTTTTCTCAGAGCTTAATACCAAAACCTCAATCTCCTGTCAGTAAACTGAATATTTGCCTCTCACGCAATCAAGTTCTCCTATCTGCTTTCCTAAAGTCTCCAGGTAGGTCCAGATGTTTCTGTCCAAATAGTATCTCATAAAAGCTAATTAAATTGTGCCTTCATTTCAAAGCTGCAGGCTCTTGTTTCTCTCATCTTTCTTCATAAGACAAACTGCTGATGCTAGGGTTGGATTCATAGGTCCAATTTGAACCATCTTCTAGGCCATAATGCCTCGTTTGCATTACTGACTAAAGTGGGACAAGTATTTAAACTTTTTTCTGACCAAGGGTATTCCTTCATCTGAATTGTACGAGGTAGTGCTCGATTTGTTTTGTGAATTGCCGTGGCTCGATACACACCAAGGTTGTCAAAATTTCCACGTTTATTTCAATTTCATCATTATCTACTTCAACATTGATGATCACAGATTATCAGTGCCGCATATTTTGTTATTCCTATTTGGAAATTGTAATATTCAGTTTGATTGACCACTGACACACTATTTATTTCCTCAAGGTCAGTTAATGTTTGCAGTTGTTTCTTAAGATTATACTGTCTTTGCTGTCATACCCTTGGTTATGTGTGCTGTCAGCCTTTGTGTATACAATTATATTCCAAAATATAAAATACTCAGATTACTTAGAAGTGTGTCTAGCAGGTATCTGAGACCATACCAATGACAAAATCCTAAATGTATGTCAAAGTCCATGTGGTCAGGCAAGTCAAAAAAAAACTTTTCAGTAATTTACAACATGTCACATATGCCAAATATTCTGTTCCTAACTGCTTCGTGATGCAATTTCACTTGGAAGCTACTCAAATTGTGGGGTTAGGAGTTGCTTTAATCTCAAAGAATTAAGGTTTGACTTTTGCTTTACTTATAATTGCTTTCTAGATTTATACTGAAATAGTTAAATAGTTAACTTTTTAACCCGAAGCAGGTTTAACATTTCAGAAGTTAGTTAAACTGACCAAGGTTTTATCGCAGATTTGAAGTTCGGGTTTTGGGTGAGGTTGTTGACTTGCTCGCCGAGCTGGCTTGTTTTCATTCAGACGTTTCGTCACCATGTTAGGTGACATCATCAGTTTATCCCAGTTAATCTGTTTAACTGGGACAATGTAACCATAGTAGCCCAAGCCAAACATAGACACGCACGGGAATTCCTAGAGGCATGGTTCTCCACCCGTAATGCAATCAACAAACATATAGAATTGGACCCCATATACAAACTCATACAGATCAAAACCGGAAATGGTACTACTCACCATAACAGACGGGGCAGTATAAATTCTAAGCAGAGTAAACAACATCGCTTCATCGGAGGCCTCACTGATGATGTTACCTGGCATGGTGACGAAGCGTCTGAACGAAAACAAGCCAGCTCGGTAAGCAAGTCAACAATCTCACAGTTAAACTGACTATGCTAAATTATTTCTGTGGAAAGTGCAGGATATGTAATTTGTGTCTGTTGACTTCTTTTATCATCCCTTAAAGTTAAACTACATAGCCAAGGTAGTCTTGAGATAGGAACCAGAAAATAGGTTCCAGTTCTTTGAGAAAGTAAGTCATGCTGTGGACGTATAGCCAACAGCGAATGCACAGTACAGAGTGTCATGAAAGATTTAAACAATGGTCAGCCCAAAGATCAAGAGGCAAGGATTCTTTCTTCCTCTGGCATCGGATCTTCAGAACCATGAAGGAAATACAGAGCATTTAAATGGAACTAAGCATGTAGTTCACAACTGATTGAATAATACTCTGCCTGTTTCTCCCTCTCTCCTCTTTTCAATTAAAACACACTTTTCTTCAGAGACAGTCCACTCAACTGCTCAAGTTCCCCCTCTCAGTGCACTTCCTCACAATTGCCAGTTATTGCTGGAGGCCCTGTTACTTTGGACTTCCAGAAGGAAATGGACTACAGTGGTTCAAGAAGCTTAAGAAACAGCTCACCACCACCTTCTTAAGGACAATTAGAGGGAAAAATGCAGACACAGCCAATGATGCCCACATCCCATGAATACATATGGAAATAAAAAACTATGATTCCAAACCAAAATTTATAGAAGCAGATTATTTTGGAGATATTGGTATGGATAGAAGATTGGTTAGCTAACATGAAATGGAGGGTAGATATAAATGTATCATTTACTGTTTAGCAAGATGCAATGAGTGGTGTGTCACAGAGGTCATTTATCATTTCATCAAATTTTATCATTTTGATCAATGACTTGGATGAAGACGTTGAAGGTATATTTGCCAGATTTGCTGATGACATAAAGATAGGCAGGAAAGAAACTCATGAAGAGAACATAAATGTCTTCGAGGGAATAAGAATGTGAGCAAAGTGAGTGGCAAAGATCTGATTATTTGAATACAATGTGGAAGAATATGAAACTGTCCAGGATAAACAAAAAGAAGCACATTATCTAAAGGGTGAGACATTGCAGAGATCTGAGATGCAGAGATCTGGTTACCCTCGTGCATGAAGGGGAAAAGATTTGAATGTAGATACAGTAAGTAATTAGAATGGATAATTGAATGTTATTGCTTATTGCAAGGTAAATTAACACAAAAGCAGTGAAAATACACTTTATTTATACAGGGTATAGATGAGGTCATACCTGGAGTACTGTGGACAAATGGATCTCCTTATTTAAGATATAAATGCATTGGAAGTATTTCAGTGAAGGCTCACCAGATTCATACCTGGATTGGTGGGTTGTTTTATGTTGAAAGGTTGAGCAGGCTAGATTTCTAATGCTGGAGTTTAGAAAAGCATGAGATGAGTTGATTGAAATATATAAGATCCTGAGGAGTATTCACCAGGTGCATGTGGAAAGAGTGTTTATAAATAAGGAGGAAGAAATAAGGAGATTATGGAATCATAGAAACCCTGCAGCATGGAAGCAGGTCATTTGGCCTATCAAGTTCACACCGACCCTCTGAACAGCATCCTACCCAGACCCATCACCCGACCCTATCCCTGTAATAAAGAGGGCTTTTTTTTCTCATTTCAGTTTGAGAGTTGTTGGAACTTCCTTACACAAAAGGTGGTGGAAACAGGGTTATTGAACATTTTTTTAAAGTAGAGGTAGATAGGTTTTTGATGATCAAGGGGGTAAATGGTTTTTGGGATTAGTTGGGAATGCAAAGTAAATGGATCAGCCACAATCTTACTGAATGCCACAGCAGGCTTCGGGGATCAAGTCACTGAGTCCTGCTCCTGGTTGTATGTTGATAGCTAAGCCAGTAGAATAAACAATTTCTTGTGTTTTGTAGAAATACCTCATGCCCTAAGGTCTTATTTACAGTAGCACTGGCCATGTCTTTGTGTGTGTGTGTTTGATAAAGACTGTGTTTTCCTAACCAATTTGCGGAGTATGTCACTGTTGAAAGCGTCAAAAAAGATTTTGCCTCTATCCTGGACAAAAAGAGATAATCATATTTATCTTTCTGTATATCCATAGTTTAAATATGCTGTGTGTAACTAGATTTCATCAAATATAATAAAAAGATTACATTACAGCCATTTTTAATTTGACAGATTTGAATTGCCTTCACAACGATGCTAAACTAGAGTCTAGGAAGGATATCAAGGCCAAAACTAACTCTGAATCACGACAGTACAGTACACCATCATTACTGCAACTGTCAGGCTAGGTTGCATGCTTAAGTGCTGAAGTGCACCTAAACAAAGATTTTCCAATACAGAGTCAAAACGCCACTAATACAGCTAAACTGATGATTGGAAAATGAGAAAAGGAATCTGTTGCGACAATCATCGGTGTACATCTCCTGATGTTAGTTCTAGGTTTTCTAACCGTAACACATTTCTGGAAAGCTGGTAATGTATAATAAAGACAACAAGGTGTATGATTCTTACAGGGAAAATTTACAGATTTTAAAAAAGGCCAAATTATGAAAATGGTGAAGTAACTGCGATTGTAATTTTTGTGGATAAATATAAAATATTGGATGAATGTGGAGATAAAGGTGAATTATATTCAGAATTGATGGCAAAGGTAGAAACAGCTATGATTACAGACAATACATTGAATTGTGACATAGTTTCAACAAGCAAAATGAAGTACTCCAGTGCATATCATGAGGCAAAAGAGTTTGTTTTAATTTGATGGACTCATTGGTAAAATCACGTTGGAATATTGTGGGTTTTAATTGTCAATCCATTAAGATTTAGAGGAGACTGAAAAAAAAAGACGCTCTTTAGATTCTGTAGCTTTGATCGAAGACTTAAAAATGATAATCTCGTTCTTCGCAAAAATATGTAATTAAAAATGAATGTTCCCGTTTAATACAATACCGACAGGCATAGATGTAAAGTGATTGTACAGCTTGACTGCTTAAGTTCTCATAGTGTGGAAACAAGCTATTTGGCCCATCAAGTCCACACTGACCCACTCCCTACTCTATCCCTATAACTCTGCATTTCCCTGGGTAATTCACCTAACCTACACATCCTTGCACACAATGGGCAACTTATCATGGCCAAACCTACACAGATACAGTGAGAATGTGCAAACTCCACAGAAATAGTCACCTGAGGGTGGAATCGAACCCGGCACTGTGAGGCAGCAGTGCTAGCCACTGAGCCACTGTGCTGCCCAAGTTCTGACCTTAACCCAGCTGGTTTGGCATAAATCAGGTGGATAGTTAAAATGGGTGAAAGGGATTTGATCTGTCTGCTGTACGTATTCTCACCGATATCACTTTAAAAGTAGAGCTCCTTATCTTTGCAGAACCAAATGGGTGAGTCTGCATCATGGGAAATTGTAGACATACCTTCCAAGAGTTTTCTTTCATTAAAGTTAATAGACCTGCTCCAATTCATTGGCTATATATTTAGGTGCAGCCAATATAACCCGGCTGTCACAAGTAAAATGAAGGTGTGAAATTTTCTAGTTTAAGATAAGTTAGTAAAAGAGCTATGCAAGATTACCACAATACAATTTCCACAGGTATTGATTTCTTGATATGGTAAACAAATGGTTAAGCTATGGAAACTTTGTTTAGTTAGAAAATAATTTTTTCAAAATAGTAAACAAACTGCCCATCTCTGACTGAACGGTAATCGTTTCTAATACTTAAGTCAATGCTGAATTGGAATGAGTTCATTAATATAAATCCTTATTCGTCCTTCCCTTAACTCTTATGAATGAACGTCTCCAATCAATGGTCCAGTAACAGAGTTGTTATGTTGCTGGTTAAGTAGTCCAGAGGCTGAATTAATGATTTGGAGATAAATTATGTGAGCTGGAAAACTTAAATTTAATAGATTAAATAAATCTGGAACTGACAGTCTGTGTCATTAATTGTGATCAAGAAACTATGAGATTGCGATAGAAACCTATCTGATTCACTGATGTCCTTTAGGGAAAGAAATTTACTGTCTAGTGTATGCCTGACTCTCGGGACACAGCAGTGTAGGTAACTGTTAAGTGTCCTTTAAAATGGCATAGAAAGATACAAGGCACTATTCATGAATGCAGTTCTTTATCATCTTCTCTTTGTTAAAAATTGCTGGCCTTATCAGTGATACCCACAACTTAGGAATAAATAAAATAAAAAGTTTCCTCCTTTGCCATTGGACTTAATTAGCTCAATGCAAAATCATAAGTAACATCCTACATAATGCAGCCAATGTTGTAGTGTAAATTACCTTGTCATTCGTCTGGATGTGTGTGTAGCCTTCAAAAGTGTTCACCACATCATCCTCCTGCAATGCCTCTTCTCAATTATCAAGCTGTTTAGGATTGCCCTTCAACCCACGGAACCCATTGAAAAAATTGGATCAAATGCAGAATGAGGGTGAATAATCTCCTGCGCAGCACAAGATTAAATAACGCCACTTATTCACAGTGGATGATAGTCAAAGGAGCGTCACTCAGTCTGACCACAGGAGCATCACTCAGTCTAGCTATTTCAGTGCATCGGCATGTCACATACCTGAAATGATGGGTTTATCTTTTAATAAATGGTTGAACAGACTGGGCCTGTATCTATTGGATTTTATAAGAATTCAAGATGATCTTAATTCGGCATATAAAATCCTGAGAAAACTTGGCAAGATGGCATCTAAATAGATGTTTCATCTTGTGGAAGAGACTAGAAGTACAGACAGTTTAAAAAACAGTGGTGTCACATACAAGATGGAGATGAGGTGACTTATTTTGGATGTGAATCGTTGGAACACTTGCCCAGAGAACAGTGAAGGCAGATTCATTGACACATTTAAGGCAGAAGTAGATCAATTTTTGACCAACAAGGAAGTCAGAGGTTATTGGAGGTAGGTGGGAAGATGGACCTGCTGCAAAGTCTTATTGAATGGCAGACCAGGTTTGAGGGATCAAATCCTGTTCCTAATTCATATGCTTGTCTATATATTTAGGATTATTACATGGAAGCATCAATACAACATAGAGTAATTGTACTGAAAGGGTGACAGTAACCTCACCCTACTAATGTTCTAACAGTTTGCAGGCATTGTGCTCCTTTATTACTTACTGGCAGGGGTCAGGACTTGGCATGCATATTTGTGTCCATGATGTGCCCATGCATCCATTGTGATGACGTTTAAACTTTTTCTTATTTTGATCCACAACAGGGCCCAGATTTGAGGTGTGTGCTCGATAATCACACACTCATCTCTTCTGAGTCAGCCAGAGGTGGCTGCAGAGAATTATGGCAGTGCGTCTGTGGCTGGAGATACTGGATTTACACAGGATGCCAGATAAGATGCCTCAAATCTGCTGTTACCAGGTGTACTGACAGTGTGAGAGATTGTTTAGATAAGGGTATGCGTACATGGCCAGCAACTAATTCTTTCTCAGCTCCTCTCCAGGAACTAACAGAAAAGGAGGCAACCTACCCTCCTCAGCCTCCAGCGTCACCATCACCACAGCTACGACCATCACACAGGATGAAACATTTAAAACATCAGAGGATGACCAACGTAGAGTTCACCTGCACCCTCAATCAACACAGAGACATTTATCTAAGTACATGCAAAATCTAAATTAGATTTGGGTTCACAAGCTGGTGAATGCATTAGAGACACAAATGTACATCCGATGAAGAAGTAATATCCAAGGTCTCTGACAATTGGAGGCCAAGCCCTGTGTAGCCTCACACAGAAGAATAGTTTTTGTACAAGATACCACGTAACGTGTTGGAGATGCAGAGATGGGCAAGGAAAGTTAGGCAAAACTCCAAGAGATCATCAGCAGATTAGAGTGCAGATTGGAGGAATCCATCAAAGTTCTGTCTACTCTTGTGGCTTTGGTTTGCAGGCACTTGACTGTGTCCCTGGAAATGGTAGCAATCTCCTTGATGACCAGGTTGACCAGAATGCATACTTGCTGCCAGATATGAATTCAGGCTGGCACCCCATTGTTGAAGCCATGAATGCAGTGCAACACCAGTCAGGCACCAAGGACCCAGGGGGCTGCCATTATGCAGCCACATATAGAGGAATAACACCAGTCAGGCATCTCGGTAGATTCATCTTAGGACACCACAGACGTGTCCTTTTTTCTCCAGTATCTTTCTGCCTGTGACCCCATCACTTCCAGCCAGTCAAACTGAGGCAGTTATATTTTCAGGTGTATAGAAAGCCCTCAGTACTCCAAGACCCTCTAAGCTTTCAGCCGCCAGAAGACACTCACCAAAGTCATCACAATCCCAGAGAATAACAGTCAGCAGGCATTTCCACCTCAGTTATTGATGTCAGGAAAACACTTGGACATAGTGGTAGTCAAAGAAAGAAGTCAGTATTTTGATGGCACATACATATGAAAAAGGAACATGTGTAGGTTGCACAGTTCTTTGAGCCTTCTCTGGCATCTAGTGAGACCATTTTTGATCTGATTTTCATCTCAGCTGAGGGTGCATATGTAAAATATATATAGCCCTGATAATCAGCTCCCTGTGACGCACCCTTCTGGCCATTACCTCATGTGAACCAGGGTGTGACAGAAGCATGCTACAATGTGTACCACACTTGACAAAGTTGGACCTGTAGATCCCAAACTATAAGGAGACCAGTGGCAGCAATCTGCCACAAAGGTGACTGAAATGAGGATCCATTAGAAGACCAGGGAGAGAGATTAATCAGATGGAAAATAGCCTGCAAGTGCCTAACTACCATAAAAATTAAGTTTAGGGCAGGAAGACCCGTAGTCATATTTAATGTCCTGTCACCATTTCAGGCCATTAAAATGCATTAATTAATTCTGCCACCACAAATTATTACAATGGCAGGTTTGGAACTATGCAGATAGCCCAAAAAGCAAATGTGTACAAGCTGCTTGTGGTATTCCAGTGGATTCTTTGTTCTAAGATATTCATGTCTGATTGAAGTATCTAGCTTCAGGATGCGGAGCGTAGGGTCCAGCTGAGAGCCATGCTCTGCTTTTGCCACTGACTCTTCCATTCCCTTTGGCCCCTGAAACCATCACCATGCAAAACCCCTCCCGGCAGGATCCTCACTTCTGCCCTGGGTTGCTCTTCGGTAAAGGCCTCAGGTCCCTGTCATTCCTTGAGCAGTCACTGCCTTCCTGGTGACACGGATGAACAAAAGAACTGCTGATGTCTGGTTACCTGGAAATTCTACAGGACTGCCACCCCCACACCCAAGAGAAGCCTACTGGTGGTCACTTTAAAGTGTGAACAGGCCTTCACAGAGGACATGGTTTTCTTGCTGGCTCTGAAATTAGCAAGTGAGACCCCCAACATCTCTATAAAATCTCCTTTCTTGTTGATGAATCACTCATGCATAAGTGAATTTTCAGGATTCTTTGGCATATTCTTTGGCAATAGATTAGGTAGAACAGTACTCAATGATAAATACACATTTTCAAGTGTTTCACACCTAGTAATATTTAGAACGCAAGCTATTTTTCGCTAAATTTTAAATAAAAGTTCTCTAGCGTACATTTTATCTTGCGTGAACTTACCACATAAGCACTGAACACAATGATATGATCTTATTTTATCTGCGAGTTCATTGTTGGTGTTAACTATTTATTTCAAATGTTGGGTGGCACAGTGGCTGAATGGTTAGCACTGTTGTCTCACAGCACCAGGGGCCTGGGTTTGGTTCTACCCTTAGGAGTCTGACGGCTTGGTGTTTGCATATTCTCCCCTAGTTTGTGTGGGCTTCCTCCCACAGTCCAAAATGTGCAGGTTAGATGGATTGGCAATGCTAAAGTGCCCTCTAGTGTCCAGGGATGCACAGGCTAGGTGGATTAACCATGGGAAATGCAGGGTTACAGGGACAGGATTGGGTGGAATGGTCTTCAGAGGGTCAGTGTGGACTCAATGGGCTGAATGGCCTGCTCCTACATTGTAGGGATTCTGTGAGTCTTTGGAGGATGGAGGGTTTCATGTATATGGATAATTGGAATGTCTTCCTGTACAAGAAAAGGGTTGCACTTAAGCTGGCGGGGCATTAATAGCCTGGCATGGAGGTTTGCTAGTGACATTCAGGAGGGCTTAAACAAGTGTGGCAAGATGGCAGGAACCAGAGTGTAGGTCAACAAATAAAATGACTGAGGAGGAGTCAGCGACTAGGCCAGTAAGACTAAGAAGAAGAACAGAGAGGGAGATGTTACTGAACACAACAGGATTGGTAGAGATAATAGGTACTGCAGATACTTGAAGTATTTTGTTTTAATATGAGAAGTATTACTGGTCAGGCAAAGTTACCATTACAGGTAACTTAGAGTTTGGGTTAATGCATATAACTCTGATGTTTTAGCTTTTACAGAGATTTAGTTAAGACTGACTCTCTTAAGGCAGCATAATATTCAGAGATTTAGATATTTCAGGTGTGATAGAGAGGGATGTAAATGAGATGTGGAGTTGCATCACTGATTGTGGAGAATATCACAGCTGTATTGAGGGAGGATCCTTGGAGGGCTCATCCAGCAAGACTATATGGGGAGAGCTCAGGAATAGAAAGGGTGCAATCACTTTGATGGGGTTGCACTACAGGCCTCCCATTAGCCAGCAGGAGGTAAAGGAACAGATAGAGTCATAGATCCCCTAGAGCACAGAAACAGACCCATTGGTCCAACTTGTCCACACCGACTAGACATCCCAATCTGACTTAGTTCCATTTGCCAGCATTTGGCCCATATCCCTCTAAACCCTTCACATTCATACACTCATGATGTAATTGTAACACCCTTCCCCACTTCTTCCGGCAGCTCATTTCATACACGCACCTCCCTTTGTGTGAAAATGTTACCCCTCAGGTCCTTTTTAAATCTACCCCCCTCACCTTAAACCTATGCCCTCGAGTTTTGGACTCCCTCGTGCTAGGAAAAAGATCTTGGCTATTCACCCAATCCATGCCCCTATCATTTTATAAACCTCTATAAAGGTCACCTCTTACCCTCTGAAGCTCCAAGGAGAAAAGCCCCAGCCTATTCAGCCTCTCCCTATAACTCAAACCCTCCAGTCCTGGCAACATCCTTGTAAATCTTTTCTGCACCCTCTCAAGTTTGACAGCATCCTTCCTACAGAAGGGCAGCCAGAATTATACACAGCACTCTGAAAGTGGCCTCATCAATGTCCTGTACAGCTGCAACATGACATCCCAACGCCTATGCTCAATGCTCTGACCAATGTAGGCAAGTATGCCAAATACATCTTCACCATCTTGGAATCTTTTGAAGGTCAATTGATTACAGTTCAGGACCAGGATGTTCCTGTGAAAATGAAGGATAAGGATGGGAAGATTTGGGAGCCTTGGATGACAAGAAAAATTGACAGCTTAGTCAAAAAGAGAAAAGAGGCATACATAAAGTTTAGGAAACTGAAGACAGACAGGGCCAATTGAAGAATACACAGAAATCTGTAAAGAACTCAACCATGGAATTAGGAGGGCTAAAAGGGGCAATGAAATGTCTTTGGCAAGCAGCATTAAGGAAAATCCCAAGGCAGTTTATCAGTACAAAAGGAGCAAGAGGGTAGCCAGGAAAAGGATAAGTCCACTAAAAGGCAAAGGAGGGAGTTTATGAGTGGAAATGGAGGAAGTGGGTGAGGTTCTTAGTGAATATTTTGCATCAGTATTCACAAAGGAGAAGGCTATGCTGGATGTTGAGTCTCAGGAGGGGTATATTGATATTCTAGGGCAGGTCAATCTAAAAAAGTAGGTGGTGTTGGGTGTTTTGAAAAGCATTAAGGTGGACAAGTCCCCAGGACCTGTCGGAATCCATCCCAGAACATTGAAGGAGGCAGGTGAGGAAATTGTTGAGGCCTTGTACAAAATTTTTGCATCATCTTTGCTCACAGGAAAGGTCCTGGAGGACTAGAGAATAGCCAGTGTTCTTCCTGTTTTTAATAAAGGCACAGGAATAATCCAGAAAATTACAGACCCAGTGAGCTTTAAGTTAACGGTGAGGAAATTATTTGAGAACACCCTTAGAGATAGAATTTCCTAACCCTTGAAAAAAATGTGGATTTATTAGTGACAGGCAGCCTAGCTTTGTGCGGAGGAGGTCAGGCTTCACAAACATCATTGAGTTTTTTTGAGAAAGTGACAAAGATGATTGATGGGGACAGGGCGGTCGGTATTGTCGATATGCATTTTAGCAAGGCCTTTGACAAGGTCCCTCATGGCAGGCTGATACAAAAGGTGAATTCACATGGGATCTGCAGTGACTTAGTAAGATGGATACAGAACTAGCTTGATCAGAGAAATGGCAGATGGAATTTATTCTGGATAAATGTGAAATGAGATATTTTGGAAGATCTAATGCAAGAGGGAAGTATATAGTATATGGAAGAATCCTTAGTAGATCAACATATAGAGGGATCTAGTCATACAGGTCCACAGTTCCCTGAAAATGACATCACAAATGGATAAGGTGATCAAGAAAGGATGTGGTATGCTTGCCTTCAAAAGTCAGGGTATAGAGAATAAAGTTTGGCAAAAAAAAAGCCAACTTCATTTAGGCCACATTTGGAAAATTGTGTACAGTTCTGGTTCCCACACTACCAGAAAAATGTGGAAGCTTTAGAGAGAGTACAGAAATGGTTTACCAGGAGATTGCCTCGTTTGGAGGGTTTTAGCTATGACAAAAGATTGTACAAACTTAATTTGTTTTAATTTGAACATCGAAGAATGAAGGGCGACCTGATAGCAGTTTACAAAGTTACGAAAGAAATGGATAGAATGGATAGTTGGAGCCTTTTTCCCACTGTAGAAAAGTCAACTACTTGGTGACATCGGTGTAAGGTAAAAATGGGTATGTTTAAAGGAGATGAGAGAGGCACTTCTTTTTCACACAGTGGATGGTAAGAGCCTGGAATGCACTGCCAGAAGAGGTGACGGAGGCAGATACAATAACAGTGATTAAGAGGCATCTTGACAAAAACATGAATAGGCAGGGAATAGAGGGATATGAACCGCGTGGAGCCTAAGGATTTTTAGCTTAGACAGGCATCATGTCGGCACAGTCTTGGCGGGGTGAAGGGCCTGTTCTTATTGCAGAGATAAAAGGTACTGCAGATCCTGGAGAATCCGAGATAACAGGCATGGGGCTGGATGAACACAGCAGGTCAAGCAGCATCATAGGAGCAGGAA
>JAHRHZ010000144.1:69962048-69972813 GCA_024137785.1 Ginglymostoma cirratum
CGAGTTTTCCTGCTCCTATGATGCTGCTTGACCTGCTGTGTTCATCCAGCCCCATGCCTGTTCTTATTGCATTCAGGTCTAACAGAAAAACACAAAACATGACTAAGTATACCACTGTGCCAAAACTATCAACAACATAATACTGAATTGAACAAAATTTAGTTCGATCCTGTTTATAACAATATCAGAACATCTAGGAATATCTAACAATAACTATGCCAATAATATCTAGCAATGTTCAAGAATTGAATATCCACCAACATTTGAAGTAAAGTTGTCATGTAAAGTCCCAATTGTGTTAGGCATTTTCTCCTAGTGGGGAGAAATATCTTTTGAGATATTATCCGAGCGTTTTTTAAAATATTTCTTAAATTTCAGTCTCTCTTTTATGATGTTCAAATCCTTCCTGCTTTGCAAATGTGGGTGTAAACCCTCTGAATGGGTTCCTCCCACCTTCATGTGACACTGTAACAATTAATATTGTTGCTTAATTATTCAGTGAAGCTTCCATTATGAAGTTAAACTTTTATCTAGCCAATTCATTTGTGAAATGTCATACTCTTTTGTGGATATTCTTCCATCTCTGTCTTATTGTTTCAATCTTTAAAAATAAACCCTTCAGTAATGGTTTATCAGTTTCATTTGCTGTCTTTGAGTGTTGCATGATCTAGATACCTGACAGTATTCAGGTGTTAAGGCCCTTTTCCACCTCTTTTCAGTTGTATTGCAGCAATATTCATCTGTAAGTAACATTTTATTTTCACACGTAGGCACAATGTTATAATATCTCTTTCTAGGCTTTCTTTTTAGTGATTAAACTACTGTTCATACCATTTTATTGTCTGTATTGAGTACTATTCTATTAGTTGTATTAACAGCATTTCTATGCAACCTTCTAGGTATATTCTAATTTCAAAGTGGACTATTTGTCTTTGTCTGATGGCTGTGATGGTATCTTTAATGGTTAATGCCTAAATGAATCTTTATCATTAAGTGATTTTAATATTTATGTCTGTCCTAATTATTTCTCAATTTAACTTATATTTCTAACCAGATATTGTTAAGCAATGCTTCTGTTGAAATAATGGAAATTTCATATAAATATGCTACAAACAAAAGAACAAGAAACACAAGTTGGCTGCTCAGCCTTTGAACCTGTTCTAGCATTTTAAAAAATCATGTCTCATCGAATTTTAATCTCAACTCCACATTCCTGTGTATCCCTGACAAACTTCTATCTCTTTGGCACTGAAGAATTTATCTACCTCAAAAATATTTGAAGATTCTGCATTCTTTACCTTTTGAGGAAGGGAATTCCAAAGACTCTCAACTCACTGACTGAAAAGAAAAATCCCTCAATCACTGTTTTAAATGTTCACACACAATATTTCTACAGGATTATTTGAAGTCTTACAAGTTTTTCACTTAAGGTCATCTTTACATCATTAAAATCCTGATAACACTAAATTCAAACTTAAGAATTATCAGATGTGTCCTATTTTGCCGAACTTGTTGTACAAATGCGTGTCAGTTCCAGTGGCAGGAAGAAAATCAGTGATTTCACCTATCGTGGGCACTTTTGAATGAAAACAGATATCGGAAGCGTTACTGATTAAATACCTACAAGACAGAAAGTAGCAGCTTATGATTTAGAAAGGCAATGCTACAGTGATCACATCATTATCCTGCCAAATGCCATCTATCACATTTACAGAGGTTAACGATGATGGATTACAATCTGGAATGAAGATGTAGCTTGTAAATAATGTCACACTGCTCTTCAACTGACTTTCCTGAAGCACAAACAGACAGCTAATCAATGCTGGAAAACCTATATTAAACAAGACTTTCCTCTAGATGTACTGAGGGGATCTAAAAGAGTGACATCGTGAAAGAACAGTCTTTGTCACAGAGACCCTGTTGCTGAACAAGAGCACTGCCGAGTCAAATTCAGTCCTCACCCGTTATTTATTCCCGTGTCTGTGACAGTTGGGAAATGCAAAGTGCTTTTATTATCCTATTGATAGGTATAATTATCAGTCTTATGCTGTTTTCAGCAAATGTTTCATGAAATCCTACTGACATTATTGAATCAACATAATGTTGCTTCTCAGGGAGAAAAAAATATGATGGATACCAGAAATTACCAACATTCATTAGAGATGATTGATACAGTTTTCTGGAAGCGTGACTGACTGGTTCCTTCCATGATCTGATCAATGGCAGCAGTTCTATGCAAATTACTGCACTTCTGAGCAAACAAATTCAAACACAAGCTTTGTTGTTTATCCATTACTCCTCACAGCAGTTAACCAAATCTACTGATGAATGTGACAGGAAATAGGGAAAGCTATTTTATAACCCGATGTATCTCTACCGATTCCTTATGTTAAAAACCACAGCAATCAATACTTTCTAAAATGAATTCAAAATAATAGAACAGATAATTCAAAATAAAATTTCAGACTATTATCCAATTGAATGGTAGTCATTAATACCACTAAAACTTAAATTAGAAAACAAATTATAATAGTAAACTCCCAGTTCATTGACAAAACTCACATATGACTTTTAAAAAAATTAAAATCTGTGATAAATGATAGTTTTGTTTGTATTGATTTCAAATTTGATAATGGTTGCTAGGTGGAGCAGCTGACTAGTTGTTTACCAATCAGAAACAACAAGTATAAAAGCTTAATTACAATTTGCATCTCATTTTTAAATCTAACACTGCTGTAAACCTTTAGAGCTGCCGCCCCTAGTTTTTCTAATGACATCCGATTTAAGTAATTTGTTGTATTTGGCACAGATGGAGGATCAATTATATCATTATGACTGATACCATCTGTTAATTTTCCTCTCCTCTTTCACCATGCTAGCTAAATAGGCCAAACCTTCTCCTATGTTTGTTCCTATCCTAGCCCTAAACCTATTTATTTCTCCAGTTTCTTGCCCTCTAATTCCTTCTTGTCCAAAAAACAGATCACTTGCTCCTATGCTCTGACTAGCCAGCTTCACTTCCCAGGCCCTCTGATGACTGACAGTGAAAAGGTTCTTCTCCATAAGTACTGACCTGTTCGCCATTTCAAAACCATCATTGTTAACATCCTCTTCAAAAAAACACTGTTTTTGTAAACGGCTACTTCATCTCAAATATCACCATTCTCTCCAAAATCCTTGCAAACATTGTTCTGTCCCAAATCCATGCTCACATTTCTGACAGATTAACGTCAGGATCTCCAATTTAGGTTTCCACTCTGTAAATAGCACCAAAATGACCCTAGTTATTGTCACAGATAACCTTTGACAATGACCACCTGAATTAGTCCTATCCAGTGTTTCTGAACTCAATCTATCCTTGGAATGCATAGTGCTCTCTTACCGAGGAGAAAGCTGTATGTTGGGCCATGTTCAACCTAGTTCTTTCATTGCATGCCTCTCTGTCAGTCTATCTCATTCCGAGGTGGAATGAAGGGGATAAATGTTCAACAAACACTTGTGGGAAGGCAACTGCAGATCTATTCCCAGGGGACGTTTTTGGGTTGTTTGCGTATAATGCATTCACGGAACATTAGTCCAGGCATCTGGATTACTAGATCCAAAACATTATCACTGTGCCCATCTTTCCCCATCCTCTCCCTCTACGTGGCCCATGATGACCACACGTAACCCCTGCTGTGTATTGCCTGCTATAAAAATGGCAGCCATTCATTCACCTTGCTACACACCTCACCTAATAAAAATGGTGGCCATACACTTACCTTGCTTCATATTAACCCATATAACATCATACGTAAACAACCCAAAAGCCTCCCCTGGGAGTAGATCTGCAGTTGCCTGCCCACAAGTGTTTGTTGAACATTTCTCCCCTTCATTCCACCTTGAAATGAGATAGACTGACACAGAGGCAAGCAATGAAAGAACTAGGTTGAACATGGCATAAATGTTGGTACCAACATGCAGCTTTCTAGGAAAGAGGGCACTATGTGTCCCTCTACAATATTTTAGTTAGCCTAACTGGGATCATTACCCACAGTTTGATAAGTGTTGCAGTACAGGAGAAAGTCAGCTCGCTAGATAGCAAGATTAAAAATTTTTGCTTGAGTCTACATGAAAAATTTATCATAAGGCAACAGGGTTAAAATTAAATAGCATGAGGTGAGTTTTTGCTTTGGGCCTAAGTGGCAAACTGAGAGCAAATTGGAAAAGTGAAGTGCGCTTTTATTCAGGTTTTTTCACAAATTCACTTATACAATGGTGAACAGAAGATACACCAAAAGCACACACTATTGGTGATTCTTTCAATGTAATATATTTATTTGAAAATTTTTTTTCAGGTGAAATTCTTTGATGTACTTATGAATGGCAAAACTAAGCAGTTTGATTACTACATCTAAAAATAGACAGCACAAAAATAAACGTTAGAAAATAACTGAAATAATGGTTTAAAATGAATAGAAATTACTATTAAAATTGCTTTTAAAAACAATACAAAATTATTTCCTCATTGTACTAAGGTATCATAGTCAGTTTCTTAGTAAATTGGAAATACGTGAACAACCTTTTATTCCTGTGACTAAAAGTTCCAGTACAATTTTGGAGCCTTCTCAAAGTCCTGCAAATGAGTTCTATCAGCTGAAATTCCCAATTGGGCCGTGACCAGTTTTGTTGACAGAACCCACTCCAGATGGTACTTTTCAAAACAGTAAAACAAATCACAGAAACTTGAGTTATGCTGAGCAACATTTATGCTTACAATTCCACAATTGTTTTTGTTGGATATGTTGATTTGGTGCAAATTGCCCTAGATGAAACTCCAGATCTATTTCTATTTTATCTAAGCAATACTATGTATAGTGTTCAAAACATTTAGAACAGATAAAGGGAATGAAAATGCATGAAAACAATCTTGATTATACCTAAATGTCTCATGTGTCCCATCACCAAACCTACGACATAACACTAACAAATGGAATTCATGCAAGATGCTTTCCTGTAACCTCTATCCATTACTTTCTTTCATCTAGGTACTCTTTTTCCATTTCCATTCTAGTTTCAATACATTTTAATCTATCCCCATGGTGGTTATGTATTGTTTTTACAGGATGATGGTTTTCTACTGAAGAGAGAACTTGCGCATCATGTGAATTATGAATTACCTCTTTGATTGAAATGTGGTCAGTGACATGTGACTGTCATTAACAACTACATATTATGTCTATTTTTTGGTAATTATTTTCTGTTTATTTCTGCTTGTTGCATGTCATCACATCAATTCCATCAAGAAGACTGCCGTGTTCAATTTCCACAGCATTTCTTGTTTCTGCTTGTATTCTCCCGCACTCATTTGAAAGACCTAACTCAAATCTTTATTGCCTTGGAACAAGAACAGAAGTTGCTGGAAAAGCTCAGCAGGTCTGGCAACATCTGTGAAGAAAATATCAGAGTTAACATTTCGGACCCGGTGATCCTTCCTCAGAACTCTTTATTACCTTGGGTCTGACTATTCCGTCGCACTTCAGTCAAAGACAAAATTAACATTTTAAAAATGTAAATTGTATCACATAAGTGAGCATTAGCCATGTTCATGTGCTAAAAATTTAATCTCGTAAAATTGTCATGTAAACTGAGAGTTAGTTTCAATTACATGCTTGTATATTCAGATATTCACTGTGAAACTCAAATCTAAAGTGTTCATTCCATGAAACGTGAGCTTCGCTACTCAGTTAGGAGCTTATTACTCACATCCCTTGAGAAGACAGTGAAGTGTTGCTTTCTGACTGCTGATGTTGTGCTGATAAAGATACTCACTTAAAATTGTTGGGTAGGATGTTCCAGTGTCTTGATCAAGTGAGAGTGAACAGTAATATTTTTCGAAGTTAGCACGACGAGTGACTTGGAAAGACACTTGAAGGCAGTAATTTTCTGTTGTAATACACTGTCCTTGTCCTTCAAGATAGTGGATAGCAAGAATTGTGAGATATATTCTTGAACCCCAGCAATCCTTGGAATGTAGTGACATAAAGATTGAGGTTATGGAGGAAGATCCATGATGTTGACTCAACAATAGTCAAGCAAGGATAATATAGTTCCAGAGACAAAAACTGAGGAAGGGTCACTGGACCTGAAAAGTTAACTCTGATTTCTCTCCACAGATGCTGCCAGACCAGCTGAGGTTTTCCAGCAATTTCTATCCTGGTCTCTGATTTACAGCACCCATCCTTCTTTCTGTTTGTATTGCACAATATAGTTCCAAGTCAGTATGTTGTGAGATTTGAAAGGCAGAGCAGTTGATTGTTTTCCCAAACATCTGCTGCCCTTTTCCTTCTAAGATCTAGGTATTACAGGTATGGAAGGTGATAGCAAGGGGAGCTTTTCTGATTTACTGCAGTGCATTTTTGAAATGGTATACACTGCTGCCACTGTATGTGGTGAAGGGAGTGAATGATAAAGATGGATAGAGAGTCAATCAAGTGGGCTGCACTCTCCAAGGTGGTGTGAAATGTTTTGAGTTTTGTCGGGGCTGCATCAATACAGGAAAGTGAAAAGGAATCCATCACACTCCTGTTCTGTGTCTTGTAGATGGTAGATAGGCCTTGGAGAGATTTGACCTGCTCTTGTAGCCATAATGTTGACATGGCTGGTTTCATGCATTCTCTGGCCGATGGCAACACCAACATGCTGATGCTAGAGGATTCAGTGACAGTAATGTCATTGAACATCAAGGGTGATGGTTGGATGCAATTATTGCAGATGGCCATTGCCTAGCATTTGTGTGGTGCAAATGTTACTTGCCACTAATTGGAATTTTTACAATTCTAGCTGCACATTGACGCCTATTGCTTCAGTATATCAGGATGCGTGAATGGTGATGAAAGCCATGCAATCATCATCATTCCCACTTCTGACCTTATGATGCGGGGAAGTTCATGAATGAAGAAGCTGAAGATGGTTGAGCTGAGGACACTATCCTGAGTAACTCCTGTTGAGATCTCCTGGAACTGAGCTGACGGGTCTTCAACAACCATGACCATCTTCATTCTAGTGAGTATGAGCCCAGGAAGCAGAAAGTTTTCCCCTGATTCCCATTGAGTCTAGTTTTTCTAGGTCTCCTGATGCCATACCCAGTAATATGCTGCCTTGATGTCAAGGACAATCACTTTCACCTCACCTCTGGAATTCAGTCCATTTGTCCGTATTTGGACCACATTTGTAATGAGATTAGGAGTTGATGGTAGAGATTTCACTATGTTAGTGTCATTGAATATTGTTCAAACTCTGTTTGTTACAAATTATGATTGTTGCAATTTCTGAAGCATGCACGTTACTTCTTATTTATCAATTCAACCCATGAATGTTGTCCAGGTCTTTCTGCACATGGACACAGATCACTCCATTAGTGAGAATTTGCATCTGGATCTGAACACTATGCAATCATCAGTGAATATACCCGCTCTTGACCTTATGATGAAGGGAAGATCATTGATGGGACAGGGAAAAAAGTCCGGCCAAGGGTAATGGCCTGATACATTCTAGTGTTGATGTCCTTGAGCCAGCATTACTGCAATCTAATTGCCACAGCCCTCCTTTATGCTGGATTTGCATCTACCAATGGAGAACACCCTCTTCATTCCCACTGAGACCAATTTCATTGACCTTACTTGATGCTAGAATATTCCAAGTTAACCCATGATCAGAGTCTGTCACTTTCATATAACCTCTAAATAAAGTCCTTTAATCCAGGTTTGGGCCAGGGTTGTGTTTTATAATATAATTATAATATAATGGCTATTATATAATGTATATTATTATATAATGGCTAATATTGGAGACTCCACTAGGCTGTACCCAATCTGATATTCTCATACAGTCCTGGGTGGAAAATGTCTATCTTGAGACCCCAGTGGACTCAGGGATACCATCTCTGGCTTTTGATAATCTTATTATGTCAAATTATCCAACGTATCTTACATCAATTATTATCATGCAATATACTGCATCTTCTGTTAAGGCTCACAATCTGTTGACTCTTTAACACTGTTAACCAAATGGGTCCAGAGATATGTAACAACATCTCTGCACTGGTTGATTAGACACTATCTAGAAAGAAGGATTGTGTTGGAATCTTGTGGCATCGTGGTAGTGCACCTACTCTCCAGCGAGAAGCTCCAGGTTCAAGTCCTATCTCTGCCAGAAATGGGTTACAAATGTTACCGAAAGGACTCATAGGTTGATTATTAAAAAGGAAGATTGGTGGCAGCACTCTATACAGCCAGTAGTCAGCGGTCCACAGTGCATTTGGTAGACTAGAATGAGGTCTAAGAGAGCCCAAATTAACCTTCACTGAGATGGTTGTTACTGAGTAAGTACGCCTTGATAACACTGTAGATGGGACATTCTGTCAACTTGCTGAAAATTGAAGAGTTGTAAGGGTAGTTGATTGTATGAGATTTGTCCTGTCTTTTGTGGAAAGGGCAGTTTTCAAATTTGTTGGGCATATGCCACTATTCTAACTGCACTGGAAGAACATGCACGGTGGTGAGTCTCATTACAAAGCTTACCAATACCAAGATAAATAACTATTGGGCAGTTTTCAATCCAGACTTAGCAAATAGGCTGGAAGGTGAGGTGGGGCGATAGTGTGGGGAGGGAAGATGATGGTAGCATGTGCATCATCTTCCCAACACCCTCCATTTAAGTCAGGGAACCCTTCTCACCTATTCTCCTCAACAATTAATAACCAGTTAAGAACCTCACTGCTCTGTTGCTGTTTTTCTGACTGTTCAGAGGGAGTGCAGATTCTCTGCGATAAAGGAGACAGCCTATTAACAGCTGCTATTCTCCTTGCAGGATTGAGTTGTGGCGCTGCTGATTGGATCCACTGCGGTTGCATCTTTCAAAAGGCCCTCTTCCCTCAATGATGACCCTTCTTGCACTCACCGGGAATTATCTGACTGTACTTAGTGAGCTCCATTCATTTTTATGGTTTCTGGAGCCTCTTCCATTGATGCTGGTTCAGGCTACATACAATTTTAGAAATGATGACTGCGGTAATTCGCTGCCATTTCTTGGAGTTGGGATTTGCTCTCTTAATGGTACAGAATCCCTGATTCCAGTTAACTGCCTAACAGCCTTAGAGTTGTGTCAGGGTTTGTAGAAATGGCTACATCAGGGTTGTCATCAACATTTTGGCTTGTATGTGAGCCCACTATTACTGCCCATATTATATGCAAACTTTTGTGTACATTATTTATATTATACTTTCCCTTATCTGTTTATCACCAGAAGTTTCACTGGATGAACCAAGGTTAATTTTGAAATCAAATGAATTATTTGATAATTGCATACATCTGTGAATTGGAAAAGACAATAAGTACTTTTACAATCAGAGGAACAGCAGAGAGCGATCAGTCCATAGAATCATAAAATCATATTGTGCACCAAGATACTATTCGACCCACTGTGTCTGTGAGCACTCTTTGAAGTATCAATCCAATTAATCTTGCTTTTAGTACACAGCCTGTGTATATTGCAATATATTCTCAGATAGACAGAAATCTGATTCTTCAAGTTTGATTGGATGAAGGCAAATCATTTTGATTTGTGGTCAGATTTCTCGGCATTTTTGACATGCAGTCCCTGATTATCCACCCCAACCAACTCCACATCCCCGCTTCAGTTTAGTGTAGAAGAATCATAGGCTGAAGAATCCCATTAGAGAAAAATCTCTGGGTCGATACTGAATTTTATCCCAAATAATATTTCTTTAACGAATAGAACATTAGGAAAAGTACTGTCTCCCAGAAACATTAATATTCCTGACTGCTATATCATCACAGAAAGTTGTGGATTAGGTTGGAATACAATTACAATGCATAAGCTACAAGGAAATTACAGTTCAGAAACAGAACATTGAGTCCAATTGATCAATGCTAATGCTTATGTTTCACTTATATCTTCTCTCATTACTTTCATCTAACTCATTATCATTTTGTTGCATTCCGTTCTTCCTCAAAAGTTTATATAACTTCTAATATACTTCTGCCATGCAACTGAACTATTGTTTATGTTAGCGGTTTCGTATTTTAACCAATCATTCAGCGAAGAAATTTCTTCTGAATTCTTTAGCAGATATATTTGTGACTATTTTATGTTTTGGTTGTTTATTTTCATCACCAAAAATTGAAACATACTGAACATTCTTTCTGGTGCTGGTTGATTGCAGAATAATGTTTGTGAGAATTGGAGGTCATTCATTCCCGCCCCAGGACATTATTGCAGGAGTCACAGAGGCATACAGTCGAAACAGACCCTTCAGTCCAACTAATCCATGCTGACCATGTTCCCAAACTAGACTAGTCCCACTTGGTGGCGTTTGGCACATATCCCTCCAAACCTGTCCTATTCATGTACTTATCCAAATGTCTTTTAAATGTTGTAACTGTACCTGCATCGACCACTTCTTTTGGTAGGTCATTCCATACACGAACCACTCTCTGTAAAAAGTTGCTCATCATGTCCTTTTTAAAACTTTCTCCTCTCATTTTAAAAATATGATCCATAATTTTGAACTCTTCCATCCTAGGGAAAAGGCCCTTGCTATTCACCTTATCTATACCCCTCATGATTTCAAACAACCTCTATAAAGTCACCCCTCAACCTCCTACACTCCAGTGAGAAAGGTCCCAGCCTATTCGAGATAACAAGGTGCAGAGCTGGATGAACACAGCAGGCCAAGCAGCATCAGAGGAGCAGGAAGGCTGAC
>JAHRHZ010000144.1:69973213-70011321 GCA_024137785.1 Ginglymostoma cirratum
CCCGAAACGTCAGCCTTCCTGCTCTTCTGATGCTGCTTGGCCTGCGGTGTTCATCCAGCTCTACACCTTGTTATCTCAGATTCTCCAGCATCTGTAGTTCCTCCTATCTCCCAGCCTATCCAGCCTACTTTTATAACTTGAACCCTCCATTCCCAGCAATATCCTGGTAAATCTTTTCTGATCCCGCTCAAAATTAATAAACTTTTGTATAGCAAGACTACCAGAATCACACACAATACTCTAGAAGAGGCCTCACCAACGTCCTGTACAATCTCAATATGACATCTCAACTCCTATACTCAAAAGTGTTAGCAATGAAGGCAAGTACACTAAATGCCTTCTTAACAATCCAGTTCACATGTGACACAAATTTCAAAGAATTATCTAGCTGAACTCCTAAGTCTCTCTGTTCTACAGCACTACCTAAGGCCCCACCATTAATTGTATAAGTCCTGGCCTTGTTTATTTTACGAAAATGCAATACCTCACATTTATTCAAATTAAACTCCATCTGCCACTCCTCAGGCCATTGACCCATTTGATCAAGATCTATTTTTAATCCCAGATAACCTTCTTTCCTGTTTGCCACACATCAGGTTTGGTGTCATCTGTAAACTCACTAACCACACCTGTTATATTCTCATCCAAATCATTTATATAAATTTCGAACAAAAATGGACCCAGTAACAATCCCTGTAGGACGCTGCTGGTAACAGGCCTCCAGTCTGGAAAACAACCCTCCACCACCACCCTCTGTCTCCTACTGTCAAGCCAATTCTATATTCAATTGGCAATCTCACCCTGAGTCCATGTGATCTAACTTTCCTAATCAGTCTATCACATAGAACCTTGTCAAAGGCTTTACTAAAATCCATGTAAACAATATCCACTGCTCTGTTGTCATCAATCTTTTTGGTTATTTCATCAAAAAACTCAATCAAGTTTGTGAGATACAATTTCCCTCGCACAAAAACCATGCTGACTATCCCTAATCAGTCTTTGTTTCTCCAAATGCACATAAATCCTTTTTTAAAAGAATCACCTCCAATATTTGACCCACCACCGATGTCTGTCATTCCCAGGCTTCTCCTTACAGCCTTTCTTAAATAAAGGTGCAACACTAGCCACCCTTCAGTCCTCTGGCACCTCACCAGTGGTTATAGAAGATACTAATATTTCTGCTAGGGCCCCTGCATTTTCTTCTCTAACTTCTCACAATGTCCTAGAATACACTTAATCAAGTCCTGGAGATTTATCCACATTTATGTTTTTTTAAGACCTCCAGCACTTCCTCGTCTGCAGTGTGAACTGTTTTCAAAACATCGGTATTTATTTCCCAGAGTTCTCTACTCTCTCTTTCTTTTTCTACAGTAAAAACTGATGCAAAATATTTGTTTCGCATCTCTCCCAACACCTGAGGTTCAACACAAAGATGACATTGTTGATCTTTAAGGGGGCCTTTACTCTCTCTAGTTGTTCTTTTACTTTTAATGTACTAGTGGAATCTCTTTGGATTATCCTTAAACTCATCTGCCAAGGCTATCTCATGTCCCTCTTTGTCCTCCTGATTTGCCTCCTAAGAATGCCCTGCAATTGTTATGTTCTTCAAGAGATTTGTTTGATCCCAGTTGTCTGTATCTAATACATGATTTTTTCTTATTTTTGACTAGAACTGCAATACCTTTATTCATCCATTGTTCTCTGCTCTTATCAGCCTCACCCTTCACTCTAACAGGAACATAATGCCTCTGGACTTTCATTACCAAACCTTAGAAAGCCTCCTATTCATCAGTCATCCCATTACCTGCAAAACGTCTACTCCAATCTACTTTTGAAAGTTCTTGTTTCACACCATTAAAATTCGCCTTACTCCAATTAAGAACTTTAACTTTTATGGAAGGCTTATTGTTTCCCATAACTATTTTAAAGCTAACAGAATTATGATCACCAGTCCCAAAATGTTCCCCGACTAGCACTTCAGTCTCAGACCTTGCCTCATTTCCCAAGAGAAAGTGAAGTTTTGCTCCTTCTCATGTATGTATATTTACATCGAAAGGAAGAAAATTTTGTTGAACACATTTAACAAATTCCTCACTATCCAAGCCCTTAATGCTATGGCAATCCCAGCCAATGTTTGGAAAGTTAAAATCCCCTACCATTACTATCCTATTATTCTTGCATTTATCTGAGATCTCTCCACATATTCACTCCCCAATGCCCCTCTGACTACTGGGGGCCTTTGATATAATGCCAGCAAGGTGATCATCCCTTTCTTATTTCTAATTTCTACTTTTGTAGTTTCATTGGATAATTCCTCAGAAATATCCAATATAATTACATAGAACAAAGAATATAAAACATAGAACTGTGCAGCACACCCTTTGGCCCATGATGTTGCGCTGAACATGATGCCAAATGAAACTAATCCCTTCTGCCTACCCTTGGTCTATATCCCTGTATTCCTCGCATATTCAAATACTTATCTAAAAGTCCCTTAAACACCCCTATCATATCTGCCTCCAACACTACCACTGGCGGCACGTTCCAGACTCCTACCATTTTCTGTGTAAAAAACTTGCCCCTCATATCCCTTTTGAACTTTAGCCCCTCACTTTAAATGCATGGCCCCTACTATTAGACATTTCAACTTTGGGAAAAAAGATTCTGACCATCAATACAAGGGTAAGGTTTTCCTTAGTCAAAAATGCCACTCCCCCTCCTCTCTCATCTCTTTTTCTATCCTTCCCTGGTACCTAAAACCAGAAACATTGAGCTGCAGTGCTGTCTTTCTCTCAGCCAAGTTTCTGTCATAGCTATGACATCTCAATCCCATTTTCCCATACATTCCCTGAATTCATCAGCCTTACCTGAAGGAGTTAGTCTATGTAGTGTCCTAGGCCCAACCATCTTTAACTGTTTCTTTAGCACCGGGTCAGAAGTGTGAATGTTCACTAATAAATACACACTCGGTTCAATTCATAACTCCTCAAACATTGAAACTCTTTGTGTCTACATGCTGCAAGCCCTGAACACTAGTCAGGTTTGGCCTGATAACTGATAGCAAAGTATATATGATGAAGTGCCAAGCAATGACCAACTCCAACAAGAGAAAACTGAACCAGTTACTCTTAATATTCAATGCAACTATTCACAAGTAAATCCCTCAAAATCAACATCCTGGGAGTATCATTGATCGAAAATTCAAATGAATCAATTACATAAGTGCTGTGACTACAACACCAGGTCAAAGTTTGGAACTTTAATCGTGACAGTTTAATATCCAGATTTACCAAAGCCTTTTCATCATTTACAAGGAGCATGTCAGGGTTATAATGAAATATTCACCCTTTGTCTGTTCAGTTCCAACAATCAAGAAATTCAACTCCATTTGAGAGAAAGAAGTTGGCTTAGTTAGTACTCAATTCATAATCTAACACACACTAAAATACTGGTGAACAGTGGCAGCAATATGCGACATATGCAAGATGCACTGTAGCAACTCATCATGGTTCCTTTAACAGTATTAGTCACACTAATGACCTCCACTACCTAGAAGAACAATGACAATAGATGTTTGGGAGCACTGCCTGTAAGCTTTCCAAATCACACATAATCTTAACTTGGAAATATATTGCCATTCATTCACTGTCACTTGATCAAATTCCTGGAACTCCCTCACTAACAGCATCGTGGGTGTACCTCACCACATCAGCTGCAGAAGTTCAAGAAGGGCAATTAGGAATGAGCAATAAATGTTGGCCTTGACAGTGGCACGAACATCGAATGAACATTTTTTTTCAACGAAACTGGCTGAGTACAGTATACACTGTGCAATCATTAATAATACTCCTTCAGAAATAAACTACTGTGGTATTTATCTTGGTTTTGAATGACTCAAATAATTAACCTCAAGGTTTCACAGGACAAAATTGCTGCTTGCAGTGAGAACATCAGCAATAACAACCTGATAATCAGTTGAGTGCTGGAATAAGAAGTTCAAGTGGCTAGAACTGTGCATGCTTTTATTAAACATAGTTTTTTACAAGTCTATCCAAGTACAAGCCTGCAACGTCATTCCCAGGGCTGACCTTATTAATTAAATGGAGAGGTTACATTAGAATGATTGCTTTTTACAGGTATAGTTGAAACTTGTAAAATCATAAGCTTCTTCTGTCTGTACACGAGGATAGTGATTTATTAGTATGGATTTTATCCTTATTAAACAATAAGTAGTTCATAAAGCCTATTCATTAGGGTTCACCATTAAATTCCCAAATACTTTCTCTCACAAAACAGTGATTTACATCTGGTGAAGTAGAATTGCAGGAATCAATGAAAAAAGTCATTGTTCATTTCACAATGGATACTTTTTCATTAAAATTAGTTAATAAATCCTTTAGTGTTTAAAGTCTCTCATTACTTTAAAATATAAAAATTGCCTGCACAAGAATATCCATAAGCATTTATAACAGATAGGATAGTAACATTAGACAGTACTATTCACCAGTACTTCATTTCAGAGATTGGTAGAGACTGTATCAAATATTTCAGAAAGAAATTATGTGAGCCATGAAATGTTGCGCATTCAGTTTAATTTGTAAGAGCAGAAGCAGAAAATAATCTGCATCTCACTACTTTTACTCAAAATTTGAAGTCAAAGCATGGAATCTTTAAGTGCCAATTGGAGCTTTACTATAATTCAAGGGTTACTGTAGTTTAAAAAAACATTTCATTACCAGTCTCTCCAGGTAAATTCGGGAATAATGCTGGCTTGCCCAGCGGCATCTGCTTTTCATTCTCAGGATGTCGCTAACTAGGCCAGCAGTTTTTGCCAATCTCTAATTGTCCAAAGGATGATAAAGAGTCAAGCACATGCCTGTGGGTTTAGAGCCATATGTAGGCAAGACCAGGTAAAGATGGCAGATTTCCTCCCCAAAGGATTTTAGTGCATCAGATGAATTTGTATGTCACTCTATTGTGGTTATATTGTTGCCATTAGACTAACATTAAATCCAGATGTTTATTGAATTTAAATTTCTTCGTCTGCCCTGTTGGGATTACTTATATATTTTGGACTCTTACTTTAAGGCCACATGGTTTAAGGGGTGAAATTTGTACTGAGCAGAAACACAATACAATGGGTGGTGCAGTGATTCAGTGGTTAGCACTGTGGTGGCTCATTGGTTAGCAATGCTGCCTCATAGCACCAGGGACTTGGGTTTGATTCCACCTTCAGCCGACTCTCAGTGAGGAGTTTGCACGTTCTCCCTGTGTCTGTGTGGGTTTCCTCCAAGTGCTGAGGTTTCTTCCCTCAGTCCAAAGATATGTAGGTTAGCTGAATTTCCCATATTGTCCAGGGATGTGCAGGCTAGGTCGATTTGCCATTGGAAATACAGGCTTATAGGGATGTGGTGGGTCTGGGTGGGATGCTCTTCGGAGGGTCGGTGAAAACTTGATGGGCCGAATGGCCTGCTTCCCCACTGTAGGGATTCTATAACTGATGGTGAATCAACACCTTCAGTGGAAAAGTCATGTCAAACTAAATATAAAACAGCCAGAAGATTCTTAACCACTGTTAAGTGGTCTTTGTGCTGCTGGTAAAGACAAATCCTACGTTACTCCTTAAAATTGCTGACAGCCCTTGGTCAATTAATGATTCACTGCTGCTTGGGAAGGATTTTTTCCAGACTGACAGGTTCTCAATTTTATGTGTCAGCTCAGAAGAAACCAGCACACTTTCCTTTCTCTTTGCTTCTGAAATTAGTTTGATATTTTGAAGTGTGATGGATGAATGACAGATGAAAATGACATATAGGATGTATTTACATTGTTAGATCGATGAGTAAGACTTACTTTTACATTTGGCTTGTACATATTTATTTCTAGTGCATGCTTATTATGTCGAGATAACAGCTGGTATTTGTCCATTGCTCAATGTGGCACTTGATGCATATGACCATTATTTTTAATTGTAGCTTTCTCACTCATCATTAAGAAGAAATATTCAAAAATCTTGTACATTAAGGAGACAGCTGCCACTTTCATTGAAATTGCATTATTTAAATTCATGCCTTTGAATAAATTATGATAAATAACTGAGGATAGACTGGGGGAAATATTCAACTTGTTGCCATCTGTTTTGCAACCAACTAAATGGAGGGGGAAAAAAATTTTCCAACACAGATTCTGTTGTGGAAATCCAATAAATACTAAAGCAAACAGATCAAAACGATCCAGAGTCACAGAGATGCACAGCATGGAAACATACCCTTTGGTCCAACTTGTCCATGCTGACCAGATATCCTAAATGAATCTAACCCCATTTGCCAGCATTTGGCCCATATCCTCTAAATCTTTCCTATTCATATATGCATCCAGATGCCTTTTAAATGTTGTACTTGTATCAGCATCCACCTCCACTGGCAGCTCATTCCATACATGCACCACAATCTGCATGAAAAAGTTACCCCTCAGGTCCTTTTAAAACCTTTCCCCCTCATCTTAAACCTACGACCTCTAGTTTTGGATTCCCCTACCTTTAACTGTTCACCTTATCCATGCCCCTCATGATCTTATAAATTTCTATAAAGTCACTCCTCATCCTCTGACACTCCAGGGAAAGTAGTCCTAAGCCTACTCAACCTTTCTCTATAGCTCAAACGCTCCAAGCCTGGCAACATTCTTGTGAATCTTTTTTGAACTCTTTCAAGTTTCACAACATCTTCACTACAGCAGGGAGTCCAGAATTGGATGCAGTATTCCAAAAGTGGCCTAACCAATGATCTATACAGTGGCAACATGACAGTCCAACTCCTGTACTTGATGCACTTACCAATAAAGGCAAGCGTATCAAATGCCTTCTTCACTACCCTGTCTACCTGTGACTCTGCTTTCAAGGATCTATGAATCTGCACCTCAAGGTCTCTTTATTTGGCAACATTCCCCAGGACTGTATGATTAAGTGTATAAGTCCTGCCCTAATCTGCCTTATCAAATTGCAGCATCTCACATTTATCCAAATTAAGCTCCATCTGGCAGTCCTTGGCTCATTTGCCCATCTGAACAAGGTCCTATTGTACTCTAAAACTGCGAATGTGAAACTGCTTGATTTTACATGCTTGTATACAGTGTTGAGAGGATCATCTATTTTTACAGTTAGAAGTGATTTGGAGCCCCAGTACCATCAGAGAATTTTGATTTGAATAAATTAAACAGATCATAGAATCCCTGCAGAGAGGAAACAGGACATTCGGCCCATTGAGTCCACACTGACCCTTTGAAGAGCATCTCAACCAGACCCACTCCTCTACCCTATACCCATAACCCTCCAATTCTCATGGCTATTCCACCTAATCTACACATCTCTGAACACTAAGGGCAATTAAGCTTGGCCAATCCACCTAACTTACACAACTTTAGGCTGTGGGAGAAAACCAGAGCATTCAGAGGAAGCCCATGCAGACAGAGGAAAAATGTGCAAACTCCACACAGTCACCTGAGGCTGGAATTGAACCCAGGTCCCTGGCACTGTGAGGCAGCAGTGCTAACCACTGAGCCACGGTGCTGCCCACCAGATATCCACCTTCTTCGGGTGGTCCCACCTCAACCCAAAGAAGACACTGGAGTTGAGTCAACAAGCATGGGGCTGGATGAACACAGCAGGTCAAGCAGCATCACAGGAGCAGGAAAACTTGACGTTTCGGGCCTAAACCCTTTATCAGAAGTTGAGTCGTTAGCTGGTAGGAAGAAGCAGAGCAGCAAATTTTCTTTTGAGATTTTAACCATGCTGTAAAGAGGGAATTACAGTCATTCATACTTAATGCTGCTGTAAGTCAAAGAAACCAGAGAGGATTAAACGACCATTGAAATACGATAAAGCCAATTTATTCCTCAAAACAGCTGTGGTATTCAGTTAGCTCCTGGTTAATCTGCACTACAACTCCATTCATGTGCTTTTGTTCTATTTGCCTCAATATCCCGATCTGAAAAATACTATTGATTTCAATCTAGAGAGTTCCATTTGTCCTAGCATCTACAGGAAAATGACAAAAACAGTTAAAATTGCAAAGATGGAAAATGTTGTTGCATTCAATTGAACAGGCCTTGCCAATTCCATTTATCTGTAGATATTGTTTTATTTGGGGAAGCTGCTTGGAAAATTTAAAATATATCGTCCTCGAAGAATAGTTGTTGCTATTGTAAATCTCTCTGTAAATGTTAAAGTATTCACCTTTCTAATAAATCAGAAATTCAGCCACATTTTTCTAGTAAATGTGTTATTTCATTTGGCTTCTAGGCTTCTAATACCAAAGGTTCAAAGTGGCAATTCTATTTCAAGGAACAACAGTTCATTTGCACTTTGCCTGCTGTACAACTGACTTAGTGCTTAACACTTCAATGTCAAGACCAATCTTTTTTGTAAGTGCCCTCTGTATGCAAGCTAATTCCACTCAGAAATGTCACATCTTGTTAACTGAAATCATTAGCCTAGTTCTGTCTAAATATCAGGGAAAGAACACATTAAAATTACAAATCTGGAGGGCAAATCTTCAATTTGATTAACCTCAATGTCTCTTCTGTACCAGTACAAAATCGATATAGCTAGTTTAGAAAATTGATGTCTCACTGAATATTCTTAAGAAAAAAAAACTGACCTACCCACATTAAGTACCTGTCATAAACAATACTGTGGCTGGAACCTTATCGGGGACTGAGTGATGTAGGCTATGGAGAGATTTGTGGCAGAATTAGTCGAGAAGTCCTGTTGGGCCTATCTTGATGTCAGAAACAACTCGCTGCATAATTTATGCATTTGGTGAATGGTGCGGTGAGATTCTCATCAGGCAGCAGCAAGTTGTTAATTAAAGAGGATGACCAGCTAAAATTCCCTCGATGCCATGCAGCAGCGCACACAGCTGCTTCAATGTTCCGTGCATGGTGATTGGCAATGGCAGAATTCCGACTCTGGAATTCATTGCTAGTTTATCATCAGATATCTGCCGAGTGGTGAGTTGCTCTGGGAACAGCGAATGGTCAACAGGGATAGATTTGGATGCAATGGATGCCATGGAGGTGGAGTGATTAGTTAACAAGAACGTGTTTGGAAAGATACATGAGAAATCTTGCTGGATCTTACAGTATGTATCCCTCCCAAAACCTCAATAGAACTTGGGGTTAGCCAAAATATCTGAAGAGTTAGTCTTATGTTTAACTCATTAGAAGTCAGAATACACTCTTACAGTTTTAAAGATTTACAATTTGCCCTGAAAAAAAAACTGTAAAAACAACTTGTAGTATTAACTGCAATGGGTGCATGGATTTTCTGTCATTATATCTCTCAACAAGCCAGAGGATATAATTTTCCTTTGAATTCAGCGTTCAATAAATAGTGGATGGTAATGCTGATGTTTTTCAATCTTTTGTATTAAAAGTTTCGGGAGTTAGGCATAGCATTGTTTGAGACAAGAAAGAGCTCCACTTCCATCTGCAATTTAGTAACATTGTATTGTTGCCACAATTATATACTGTAGCAACGCAATTTTTCTAGCTCCCATATTAGCTCCATGTGCAAATTGAATAACCATCTTAGTATTGTACTCGATCTTGCAGATTAAGAGCGAAAAGTAGTAAGGAAAATCATTTTAATTGTGCTGAAGAAAGACAGTTTGTCAAAACTTTCATCATACACACGTAAGAACAAACACAGAATGCCAAATTTCAAACAATCACAACAATATGTGACTTCAGGAGAATAGGGTGATCACTGATTGGCAAGGTGACTCTGATTTGTAGCTAAAAACCGAAAGAACTGTGGATGCTGTAAATCAGGAGCAAAAACAAAATTGCTGGAGAGGCTCAGCAGGTCTGGCAGCATCTGTGAAGGAAAAAAACTGAGTTAACGTTTCAGGTCCAGTGACCCTTCCTCAAGTCACTGGATCCAAAACGTTAACTCTGTTTTTTTCCCTTCATAGATGCTTCCAGGCCTGCTGAGCCTCTCCAGCAATGTTGTTTTTGTTCCTGATTTGTAGCTGCTTGGTTGGGGCGGAAGCAATGGGGAACTATTGGCTCCTCAAGTACCAGAGAATTCAAAACGGCACATGGTTTGAGCAAGTTCCTTTTGTTTGCAAAGAATAGTATTCTGTGTATAAACGTACGTCCCTTCTAGAAAAGTTGAATGATCCATGTTACAAGTTTGACTCGATATCTTAAATTATTTGAGTAGCTATTAGCAAAATCAGGATTGTTTGGCAAATGTTGCCCAATTGCAGAATCACATCAAACAGGAGACAACTTGCTTTGGGTTTGGCAAATGCATTCTAGTTAAATTTTGTTGGTTTTATGTCCATTACGAACAACCAAAGTACTCTTTCTTTCATTCAACCAATTATTGGCATTTATGGCCTATGTATGTGGCATCACACTGGCACTGAAATTTATACACAACAATTGTGTGGCAGGAAAAATGTTTTTGGACGTGATTCTGTGATGTAAGCTTGCCAAGCATTTTATGCAACTGTATTCCCTTCGATATGTTGATGTTGAAAATTGAAAATAATGTCTATTTTATAACAATATAAAATGGGTGAGATATGGAATGTGAGGAAAGAAATATGAAGGAGATAGTTAAGGTCAACAAATTGACCCACTGTTAAAAAACACCAAATCAGTCTGCTCACAGCGAAGCAGTCCTTGACTGCTGACATGTTAAAAATGAGGGGCTCGTGAGGAAATGGAGACCCATTACAGACAAGCAAATGAGGAGTGGACAGTGACCTATCAGGTAGTGGTACAGCTTGCGGACCTAGGGAATTGTTACCACGAGCTCACAAAATTCCAATGGCTGGGTATGTCAATACATGCAAGATTGACACTCTTCTCAACCAGTACTTTTACTGGCCACAGCTCCACGACTATGTGGATTTATCTTGCAGAATTGATTACAGCTGCCAGGGTTCTGGGAACCATTCAGCAAGATGTCAGTGTTCTGTGTGGAACTTCTGCCCAAGTCAAAGTGGGGAATATCATATTTCCTTCCCATCATGGATTTGACTATCCATTTCCCAGAGGTTGCTCCCCTCAAAACCAGATCTTCCAAAACAGTGGTGAGAAAATCAACCCACTTCTTCACCCAGTGTAATCTGTCCACTGAGATCGTGTCGGATCAGGGTTCAGATTTCACGTCCAAATGATTCCAGGAAATCATGCATAACCTGTGCATGTCCCAATGCAACTTTTCCACACATCATTCACAGTTGTGGGGTCTTGGAATGGTATGGCCAGATCCTAAAGACAGTCCTCAATGCACACTGCCACAAGTACTCCATGACTGGCATAAACGGCTAGATTATCTTTTGTATTTCATCAGGGACACACCTAATAATTCCACAGATTTTGTTCCATTGGAATTACTTCACCAGCACAAAATGTGAGGGCCTCTGAAACTAATTAAGGAGGTGGTTTTAGAATGGAAGGAGGAGGTCTCCAGGTTTTACAGACTCGAACAAACCTCTGAAGTGACCCAAGAGCAATTGAAAAACTCCCAGGCTGTAATGAGAAAACAGGCTGACAAACATGCCAGGATCCATCAACAAGGAAGCTACCATAAGCCAATAAGACATGGGATAAGAAGTAGGCCATTTGTCCAATTAGTCTGCTTCACCGCTCAATGAGATCATGGTTGATCTGATAATTCTCAGATTTCTTGCCTCTTCCTTATAGCCCTTGAACCCCTTCTTGATTAGAAATCTGCCTATCTCTGCCTTTATTTAGACTCCACAGCCCTCAGCTGTAAGTAATTCTTCAGATTTACTACCCTCTGAAAGAAGAAACTCCTCATCATCACTGTCTTAAATGGACAACCTCTTACTTTGAGCTTATATACTTTGATGTTAGACTCTGTGCAATCATCAGTGAACTACTGTATCTTTGACCTTATGTTGGAGGGTCGGTCATTAATGATGCAGCTGAAGATTGTTACGTAAAACTCTACATTTTTAATATAAAATTATTTACAATTCTGATGAGTTTTAGTAAGATTAAGAAAAATATATACATTGAAAAAGCTTGCCAGCCTATTCTACGTAATGGTGCTCAGCACCCGATCTTCACTCTGCTGTTATAAATGACAGGGTTGTAGAGAAAATAATGTAACATAGAATATTGGTAGGAGTATTGCACAGTTTATGTGTATGGATGCCAATGTCAAACAGATCATAGTTCATTACATAAATATAAATTCCTAAAGTATTAACTCCAGTAGTGAAATATGGCAGTTGCCTTCCTCAATTACCACAGTATCCTGAACAGGCACAGATAGACAGAATTCTTTCAAGACTCACTGAAAATAAAACTTAATATTTGAGCAAAAAGTTACATAAAATGCAGTAGGGAAATGGATTCTAACACTGAACAAGATAAAATCTGAATACATTGGCATCATCCTGTCAAAAATAAATTTATAAAGCATGAGTTCTCAGCCAGTAGGCTGAATCCCTGGCCTGGGGCAGAAAATTAATAAATAAACCAAAGATTTCTCATTCCTGTTCACAATCCAATTCCTGTTCTAGAGTGTGATGGGTTCTGCCTGTTCCTTCAATGGGTGAATGTCTAACAAGGAGACCAGTTCTTTACTGTTTAAGTTAGCATTGATTCATATGCGGTGTTTACTCAAACTTTGATGTACAGATATGGCATAGGAAGACACTGTTTGTTGTGGGGGGTAGGGGGTGATGCTCGAGGCACAGGCAGCATGTTCACTTGCTCTGAATTTGTTATCATCAAACACTGAGAATGCTTGATGGCAGAGATTGGTATGTGTTACCCAGATATTGTGTCAGGTCAAAATAAGGCAAAGCTTTACTGTAAATAAACCACAAAGGTTCTTGGTGGTGGGGGTGATTAATGTTCTGACCCAAGGACATGAACCCCTCACCAGATGAATGATGAAGTGCAATTGAAGTGTGGCAAAATTACAACAAGCTTTATCACTGCAGTGGAGAAGTTTGAGAAAATTACCATTTTGTTTTGATATGAATTGTCAAAATGAGGTGGCAGCGCCAAAGGAAGAGTACAGGACACAAACCTACTGCAGCAATGCTTGATTGGGATTGGTGATGCAGCAACAATTCTCTCCAAATTTTCTGAGATAGCACCAAAATATGAAAATCCAGACTTCATTGGTGAAAAAGGGTCCATTTTGCCAGAGCCTTCCATCTTGTTTTCAAAAGGACAATTCACAAGAATGCCGATAGATGAAAACTAAAATTTTCTCGACGGTCATCATTTGTACTTTGCCAATAGAAAGAACATTTACACATCTGTTTCAACTCAACAAAACAGATGACAGCCATTTACTGGTTTATTTCTCAAGGCAATGCCCTGGCCAATCACAGTCAACCTGCCTAGTTTAAAATTTAACAAAATCTGGCACTTAGCTGTCAATTAGTATTAATGGGTGTATCCTTTATGACAACCACTCTACTAATCAGAGTCTATTTGCCAATCAGTCAGTACTAGAACATAGAACATAGAACAGTACAGCAAGGTACAGGCCCTTCGGCCCACAATGTTGTGCCGACCTATTATCCTACTAAGATCAATTAACCCTGCATACCCTACATTTAGTATCCTCCATGTGCCTATCCAAGAGTCACTTAAAATTCTCTAAAGTATCTGACTCCACTAACACTGTCGGCAGCACATTCCACACGCCCACCATTCTCATGCGGAGTTGCAGGCAGACAGGATAGTGAGGAAGGCATTTGGTATGCTTGCCTTTATTGGTCAGTGGATTGTAAGAGTTGAGAGGTCATGTTGTGCATGGACATTGGCTAGGCCACTTTTGGAATACTGTGCTCAATTCTGCTCTCCCTGCTACAGGAAAAATTTAGTTAAATTTGAAAGGCTTCAGAAAAGGTTGACAAGGATGTTATCGAGTCACAGACCTGTACAGCATGGAAACAGGCCCTTTGGTCCAATTTGTCCATGCTGACCAGATATCTTAAATTAATCTAGTCCCATTTGCCAGCATTTGGTCAATATCCCTCTAAACCATTCCTATTCATACACCCATCTAGATGCCTTTTAAACATTGTACCAGCCTCCACCACTTCCTCTGGCAGCTTATTCCATACACACACCACCCTCTGCATGAAAATGTTGCCCCTTAGGTTCCTTTTGAATCTTTCCACTCTCACCTTAAACCTTTGTCCTCTAGTTTTGGACTCTTCTACCCCTGAGAAAAAATCTTGGCGATTCACCATATCCATGCCCCTCATGATTTTATAAACTTCTAATAATGTCATCCCTCAGCCTCTAACATTCTAGGGAAAATAGCCCCAGCCTATTCAGCCTCTCCCTATATCTCAAACCCTCCAATCCTGGCAACATGCTTGTAAATCTTTTCTGAACCCTTTGAAGTTTCACACATCCTTCCTAGATGCAGGGAGACCAGAACTGTATTGGAGGATTCTCAATCCCTCCAATCCTGGCAACATCCTTGTAAATCTTTTCTGAACCCTTTGAAGTTTCACACATCCTTCCTATAGCAGGGAGACCAGAATTGTATTGGAGGATTTGTAGCGAGAGGCTGAATAGGCTGAGGCTATTTTCTCTGGCACGTTGGAGGCTGAGGGGTGACCTCAAAGAAGTTTATAAAATCATGAAGGGCATAGATAGGGTGAATAGTCAGTGTTTTTCCCCCAGGATATGGGAGTCCAAAACTAGAGGGCATAGGCTTAAGGTGAGAGGAGAAAGGTTTAAAAGGGACCTGAGGCACAGTTTTTTCACACAGAGGATGGTGCATGTATGGAATGAGCTGCCAGAGGAAGTGGTGGAGGCTGATACAATTACAACATTTAAAAGACATATGGATAGGTATATGAATGGGAAGGGTTAGAGGGATATAGCCCAATGCTGGCAAATGGGACTAGATTAATTTAGAATACCTGTTTAGCATGGACGATTTGGACAGAAGGGTTTGTTTCCATGCTATACATCTCTATGTAGTATACATATTGGTTTCCACCTTATTGTTATTCTTGCAAATTGTCCTGAAGAGTTCAAGATGAAAACTTATCAATAAAATAATATTTTTTCCAGGAATACTCAAGCCCTGCACTAGCAAATAACTATTTAATTCTCACTGTCTTGACTCTTACCTGATAGAATGGTACCTTGATTAAGATACGAGTGGATTACCAAGTGTTACTACACCTTTGGTTAGTAGATAAACATTTGTTTACATCAATGATTGGTAAATACATTGTACTGTTAAAATTTATCCTTATGAAAACAATGTGTAAGCTGTTTTCAATCGTACTTCCAACTGGCAGATATGGACCTTGAAAACACATCAGTAATAGTAATGAAGATGTGTGCTTCAGAACCTGCAGAGTCCATACCCGAGCTGTTCCAATCGAACCACAACACTAGATCCACTGAATAATATGGGAATTTGCCTGGGTATTTCTTGCACACAAAAAGCAGATCAAATCCAAACCAGTCAAATACCTCCCCATATTTATAAGCTCAAACATCAGTAAATTGATGCAAGGTGTTATCAACAGTGCTATTGTGCTGAATTTACTTAGCAATAATCTGTTTGCTGACACCCAGTTTGTGTTCCAACAGGACTGGTGATCTCCTGACCTTATTACCGAGTTAATTCAAATGGATAAAAGAGCTAAACAGAGAGACTCCCTTCATATCAAGGCTGCAAGTGACTGATTATGGCATCAGAAAGACCAAGGAAAATTGAAGTCGATAGAAATTGGGTGAAATATTATCACTGGTTAGACTCATACTTAGCACAATGCTGTTTTTGTCGGTTAGTCATCTCAGTTCCAGGACATCTGTTCAGGGGTTCCGGGGGGGTAAAATCCTAGGTCCAACCATCTTCAGCTCCTTTATCAATGACTTTCTCTTCTTCATAAGTCAGAAGTGGGGTTGTTCACACATGATTGCACAGTCTTCAGCACCATTTACAACACGTCAGAAACTGAAGCAGTCTGTGTGCAAGAGTGGCAAAGCCTGGACAATATCCAAGGTTTAAGTTGTAAAGTGGCAAATAACATTTGCACTACACACATGTCTGGCAATGACCATCACCAATAAGGGAAAAACTAACCACCACCCCTTGACATTCAAATTACTAATACTGACTTTCCTGCAGTTACCATTGACCATAAACATAATTGAGCTCGCCATATAATTACCACTGTGACAAGAGCAGGTCGGAGGCTAGGAGTGAGTCTTTCATGACTCCCTAAAGCCTGTCTAGCATCTACAAGGCACATGTCTGGAATGCGATGGAATACTCCCCACCTGGATGAGTACAGCTCCAACAACACTCAAGGAGCTTGACACCACCCAAGACAAAGCAGCCCACTTGATTGGCACGGCATCCAAACATTCCCTCCCTCCACTACAGGGAATCAGAAACAGCAGTGAGTACCATCTACCATGTGCACTGCAGAAATACACCAATGGTCCTTAGACATCACCTACCAAAACTAGTAACAACTATCATCTAAAAGGACAAGGGCAGTGGATACATGGTAACACCACTATTTGCAATTCCCTCCCAAGCCACTCACTGTCTTGACTTGGAAGTGTATTGTGGGTCAAAATCATGGAACTCTTTCCCTAAGGGTATTGTGGTTCTACCTTCAGCACCTTAACTACTGCAGTTCAAGAATGCAAGTCACCACTGCCTTTTTAAGGGTGACTAAAGATTGGAGATGAATGCTAGCCCATGAATAAAAGTGCTCAACCAGTAATAGATAGTAATTTTTATACGACAGCAGCTATTTGGGGATCGACGTGGTTTCTTTGCGATGTCAGATGTGTCAGGGGGTAATATCCCAAATCAATGCTCTTCGAAAAAAAGTGAATGATCTGTCCAGTTTCACAAAAAAGACCTGTGCACTGGTCTCAATGTGGACTTTACTAGTTTCAAAATCTCCCCAACCCCGGCTTCATCCCATGACCAACCCTCCTTGTCATCCTTGCCTCCTCGACCTGTCCGTCTTCTCTCCTACCTATCCGCTTCTCCCACCTCACTGACCAATCCCCACCACTGCCTACTTGCACTCACCTATCACCATCCCACCTACCTTCCCCAGTCTCACCCCTCCTCTCTCTATTTCAGAGCTCCATTCCCCCTCCCTCATTCCTGAAGAAGGGTCCCGACCCGAAACGTCAGCTTTCCTGCTCCTCTGATGCTGCCTGGCCTGCTGTGTTCATCCAGCTCCACACTGTGCAGCATATTGATGTGAATGGACTGACTAATGAATTCTTACATATGAAGTCTTTCTAAGATTGTCTACAGAGCATTTGCTGTCGCATTCTTTCACTCAAACAGCATCATTTCACAAATGCCACAGTGATGTTCCACAACACATTCTGCAACAACACAGTAATGATTCCTGCCATTGTAAAACTCCACAGCCATCAAGATGATATTTGGGTTTGCTCCTTTCAAATGTCACTCAGTACAGCACAATACATCCTTCTGGGAGAGATGGCAATGGACAAAAAGAGCATGACAGACAACTGCAATCATTGGGTAGCGTGCCTGACAGTTTCTCCACCATGGTGACAAATTTGGAAGAGTCCACATAATGACTGTACAGGATGCTGATGCACAATTTTGAAATTAGATACAGGCACTTGGAATGTGAAGCAATTCCATGCCAACTGCTACATTTTTTTTTTCTTTATCCATTCACAGGATGAGGGCATCGCTGGCTAGGCCAGCATTTACTGCCCATCCCTAATTGCCCAGAGGGCAGTTAGGAGTCAACCACATTGCTGTGGGTCTGGAGTCACATGTAGGCCAGACCAGGTAAGGATGGCAGTTTCCTTCCCTAAAGGACTTTGTTGAGCCGGATGGGTTTTTCCGACAATTGGTAATGGATTCATGGTCATCACTAGATTATTAATTCCAGATATTTACTGAATTCAAATTCCACCATCTGCTGTGGCAGGATTTGAAGCCGGGTACCCAGAACATTATCCAGGTTCCTGGATTAACAGTCCAGTGATAATAGCATAAGGCCATCACCTCCTCGTGTCCTTGTAAAAATAAGATCATATTTTGAGTCTTAGGTTCTTTTATTAATTCTCATGACAGCTCCAACACCTGCAATCCCCGGCAATATTTCATCAGCCTCCACAGTGAGAAAAGGTGCTAAGCAAAGAAGGAAACAATGTCTGTGATGTAGTCTGCCAATCCTGCTTGGCATTATTACAACTGTAAAAGATGCGGGCAGAGAAATTGGGATAATAACAAGGATAGAATTTATTATTGTGTTCTCTCTCTTTCAGACTCCACTATGATCTATTAACTTTCCATCACCAATTGTACAGGATAAAGAAAGAACACAGAGTTTACCTGTCTCCATGGCAAAAGAAGAGCTGCTGAGAAAAGCAGCCTTCTTAAACATATTTGCACATACAGATAGGTTCTGAATTTCTGTATTAGAATCAGGAATTGTCAGTCAGGTCAATTCCTAACATTTTGTTCTCATGTCTTGAATAAATCCACTGTTTTAAGCTATTCACCCCGCTTCCCTGGAAGTCAGGCTCAGACTGGAATCAAGTCTGCCCACTGTGAAACAGACCTAAGTTTTTTTTTGGGGGTGATGTGTGGGGGAGGGAGGAAGAGGTAGGTGGATGCCACAATCAGTGAATTGCTGGGCCCTGTAAACCCCAGGCCTCACATTATGGCCCCCTCATATTTCCCATGGCCCTCTTTTTTCCTTACTTTTTTTCTCCATGCTTCCCATACATGCTCCATCGCACCCAATATCTAATATGGACAGAAATCATAAGTTCTTTAAGAAAACTGAGAACTTTTGTAATGTTCATAATAGTGTTGAAATAAACAGTCATCTATTCAAACTTCACTTGAAACAAATGTTCCTTGTGGGGTCTCATAAAGCTATCAAACAAATACACAGTCGTTTAACTTCATTTGAATGGGAACTTACTTCTCTTGTCCATACAGAAACCTATCTAGATAAACAAATAACTATTCAAAACCAAATTCAAAGAAACATAACCCTATAATCCAACTAAATGATCATCAAACAGTCACTCAACAAAAGTTACAGACCCCTTAACAGCCTATTGAGCTAAATCCTTCCACTGGCATGTGAACTTAGCCAAGCATTCATAATAAGATTCCAAACCATCCGGAGCTGAATATAATACAGTCTTTGAAGAGATGTGAACAGATGGCTAACCATCTGGTCAGTTTTTTCAAAGATTTAACAGATGGACATTTAATCAAATGCATCTGCTAGTTTTCTCACAGGTTCAACAAATATTTGGACTTTAAATCTCAAAAAAATACACATTTTCTTAAAGCTTTTTGTCATGTACTCATCAGGACCTTTCACAAGAATACAAATTTAAGGGTAAACCAACATTTATACTGCATAAGAGCAGAGTGCTGATTGACTGGGGAGTGGACTCTGATAGGTGGAGGCATTGTCAAAGAAAATGCACTCATTAAAGCTGATTAACAGCCACAAAGAACAAAGAAAAGAACAAAGAAAACTTACAGCCCAGGAACAGGCCCTTCGGCCCTCCAAGCCTGCGCCGATCCAAATCCACTGTCTAAACCTATCGCCCAATTCCTAAGGATCTGTATCCCTCTGCTCCCCACCTACTCATGCATCTGTTCAGACGCACCTTAAATGAATCTACCGTGCCTGCCTCTACTACCTCTGCTGGCAACGCGTTCCAGGCACCTACCACCCTCTGTGTAAAGTACTTTCCGCGTGTATCCCCCTTAAACTTTTCTCCTCTCATCTTGAACGCGTGACCCCTCATTATTGAATCCCTCACCCTGGGAAAAAGCTTATCTCTATCAACCCTGTCTACACCCTTCATGATTTTGAAGACCTCAATCAGGTCCCCCCTCAATCTCCTTTTTTCTAATGAAAACAATCCTAACCTATTCAACCTCTCTTCATAGCTAGCACCTTCCATACCAGGCAACATCCTCGTAAACCTTCTCTGTACCCTCTCCAAAGCTTCCACATCCTTTTGGTAATGTGGCGACCAGAACTGTACGCAATTATGGTGACCAGAACTGTACACAGTACACGTTTTATTAAATATTAAACCAGATATGAAAATGCTAGTTGGTCTGTGCATTGACCGGATAAATTGATCAGTGAATGAAAGTCACCTATTCTGTTGAGATGAAAGAGGTAATGTGCATCTATGTATTCTTTCTATCTGCAATGAGAAAAGACTGTGTGCAATTTGTGTTGCTTCTGGTCCAAAATGGCAGCAAAGTAGGGCTTCTGTGCTGGAGCTCATCTGCTATGACCACTTTTCTTTTTCTTTTCCTTCTTTTCTCCTCTTGTTTCTTTTTTAACATATTTACCTTGTCCTGAACTTGAATGGCATCGACAGTAGTGAGAGCCCAGTGCAGGACCTCAAGCATGCCTACCATGCCCTCATCCTGTGAATGGATAAAGAAAAAAAAATATGTAGCAGTTGGCATGGAATTGCTTCACATTCCAAGTGCCTGTATCTAATTTCAAAATTGTGCATCAGCATCCTGTACAGTCATTATGTGGACTCTTCCAAATTTGTCACCATGGTGGAGAAACTGTCAGGCACACTACCCAATGATTGCAGTTGTCTGTCATGCTCTTTTTGTCCATTCCATCTCTCCCAGAAGGATGTATTGTGCTGTACTGAGTGACATTTGAAAGGAGCAAACCCAATGGATCTCAAGCAGGCCCAGAGTGTGGACCTTGAGCAGTCTCAAGTCAGGCCAAGGGCACGGGCATTTGGCAGGTCCACTTTGAGCAGGCCAGGGCGCAGGGGAGACTGGATCCAACACGGACCTTGAGTGAGCACCTACTTATTGTACTGAGCAAGAACTTGGAATCGGTAGCTGCTACATTGATAGAGGTGGCGTCGGCAAAGTAGGCCCAGCGGCAAAAGATGGCATCAAAAGATTGATGAACTAATTGTTGGTTGGGTCCGGTGCTGGCAGCGGCGAAGTGGTGGTGGAAGGGCATCACGGCACCATCCGTGAGGTGGGCCCTGTGGTGAGAGACGTGACTCTGATGTTAGTTTGGCAGGCACAGGTAGTGGTGGAGGAGTATCGGTCCAGTGGCAAAAATGGCGTCTGAGACTCAGCAACTTTGATGATTGTTGGGAACGTTGTAGATGATGACAAAGTGGTGACAGAGGAATGGCAGCACAGGCATCATTGATGGTGATGGCCTGGCTCAGGACCGACAGATTCTCTTCTCGCGATATCTTTTTGTTTCTTTTTTGCCTTACTCTTAAATTATTCCAAATGGCATCATATCATGGTGACAAATGAAAGTTTTTGCTGTATGTTATTGTATTCTTACTGTAAAAAATATGTGACAGTAAAATCAAAATCAACTTAAATCTTACAGCACATGCATGTGTTCCACTCTGTGAGTCCAACTGATGATCCTAAGTTGGTTGTCAGGGTAATTTATCACAGTTTCAGGATTAGCCAGTATCAGAATCACATCAAATGTGAGACATTGTGTTCTGAATTTTGCAAGCACGGGCTAATTAGGTTCAGTCAGTGTCTTTCTTCTAGCAAATCGTCAAAGGGACATGGTGTTCGGTGTGATTTACAACGCTTCGTAATGTACAGCTCGCATACCTGCCATCACACAGGCTCTGAAATTCATATATCACATTCCTCATTTGTGTGATAGACAGAATGTCTTTTTGGGTTAGCAGCTGCATCCTGTAAATGGTGAACAACACTTGTATTGCTACATGCAGTATAAACTGTGTTCTGCCCTTGAATTTGTATTCTTGCAAAATGTTCTGATGAGCGCAAGACAAAAAGCTTCGATCAAATGTTTATTTTTAACAATATTCAAGTTCTATACCCTCAAAAGACTACTTGCATACCTGAGACAGAGGTAAAACAAAGACCAAATTGAGTATATCAACAACATAGTTCGTCTTACAGGTAAATTAAGAATAGGGAAGATTTCTATGAAATTCCTCAGGAGTGCATTAAACCCAAAGTTGTACCAGTTTTAATATCCAAATGGCAATGCAAAATAAGACATAGTACCACGACTGAATAGATGTTTATGCAAGATTAGATTGACTGGATTGGAAGTAAAATTACAAACTTATGCCATGCCTATGTCATGCTGAATTTATAGAATATAGAGCATAGGACATGGAACAGTACAGCACAGGAATGGGTCATTCAGCCCATGATGTTATGCTGAACATGCCACCAAAAGAAACTAATCGCTTCTGCCTGCCCTTGGTCTGTATCCCTCCATTCCTCGCATATTCATGTACTTATCTAAAAGTCCCTTAAATGCCCCTATTATATCTGCCTCCATCACCACCACCCTTGGCAGTGTGTTCCAGACTCCTACCACTCTGTGTAAAAAAATCCTGCCCCTCACATCTCCATGTCCCCCAGTATTAGACATTTCAATGCTGGGAAACAGATTCTGACCGTCAGCCCTACCTGTCCATCTCAAAATATCATCGTAAGTCTCCCCTCAGCCTGTGCCACTCAAGAGAAAACAAGCCGAGTTTTTCTAGCCTCTCCTTACAGCTCATCCTCCATAATTAGGGCAGGATCCTAGTAAACCTCTTCTGCACCCTCTCCAAAGCTTCCACATCCTTCCTGTAATGTGACAACCAGAATTGAACACAATACTCTCAGTGTGGCCTAACCAAAGTCTTATGAAGCTGAAACATGACATCCTGACTCTGTACTCAATTCCCCCACCAATAAAGTCAAAGATGCCATGCATTTTCTTTACCCCCCTATCTACTTGCACAGCCACTTTCGGGGAACTTTGGACTTGAATCCCAAGATCCTTCTGTACATCTATGCTGTTCAGAGTCCTGCCATTAACTGTATACTGTTCATTAACATTTGATCTCCCAAAGTGCTTCACCTCACACTTACCCAGATTAGTCTCCATCTGCCATTTCGCCGCATATCCCTGCAACTGATCAATATCCCGCTGTATCCTTTGATAACCTTCTACACTGTCCACAACTCCACCAATCTTTGTATCATCTGCAAACTTACTAACACACCATCTACATTTTCACCTCTGTCATTTATATATGTCACAGACAGTATGGATCTTGCGGAACACCACTAGTAACAAACCTCCAGCCTGAAAAACATCCTTCCACCACGGCCCTTTGTCTTCTATGTGGAAGCCAATTCTGAATCCACATGGCCAAGTCACAGTGGATCTCATGCATCTTAATCTTCTGGATAAGCCTATCGTGACGACCTTTTTCAAAAGCCTAACTAAAATCCATCTAAACAACATCCACTACTCTACCCTCATCGATCACCTTTGCCACCTCCATGAAAAGTTCAATCAAATTATTAAGACATGACCTGCCCTGCATAAAGCCATGCTGACAGTCCCTAATTAGGTCATGCTCTTCCAAATGTGCATGAATCCTATCGCTAAGATTTCTTTCTAATAGATTCCTAACCATTGATGTGAGATTCACCTGTCTATAGTTTCCTAGATTATCCCTATTTCACCTCTTGATGAAAGGAACAACATTAGCTACTCACCAGTCCTCCAGGACCTCTCCAGTGACGAGTGAGGATAAAAAGATCTTGGTCAAGGCCCCAGAAATCTCCCCTCTTGTCTCTGTCAGCAACCTGGTGCAGATATCATCATGCCCTGGGGACTTAACCACTTTAGTGCTCTTCAAGAGACTGAACACCATTCCATTCTTGATCTCAAAATGCCTGAGCATATTAAGATGCTTCATACAAATCGCACTGTCCTCCATATCCTTCTCCTGGGTGAATACGATATAAAGTACTTATTTAGGGTCTCACCCACATCTTCAGCCTCCAAGCACAAATTCCCTCCTTTATCTTTGAGTAGTCCTATCTTTTCCCAAGTTATCCTCTTGTTTTTACTGTATCTGTAGAATACCTTGGGATTTTCTTTAACCCTACTTGCCAAGGTCATTTCATGGCCCCTTCTTGCTCTCCTAATTCCGTACTTGAGTATTTTCCTGCTTTCCTCATATTCCTCACAGGCCCTGTCTGATTTTAGCTGCCTAAACCTTACATATGCTTCTTTCTTCCTCTTGACAAAATTCACAACCTCCCTCATTATCCAAGGGACCCTTAGCTTGTCATTCTTGTCCTTCCTCCTTACTGGAACATGCTGGCCTTGAACTCTCACCAGCAGGTCTTTAAACAATTCCCACATGTCAAATGTAGACTTGCCTGATAAGAACTCCTGCCAATTAACACTGCCTAGCTCCTGCTTAATACTGACATAATTTGCCCTCCCCCAATTTAGTACCTTCCAACAAGGTTCTGACTCATCCTTGTTCATACATACCTTAAACTTGAGTTGTGATCAGAGTTTCCAAAATAGTCTCCCACTGAAAGGTCAGTCACCTGGCCAGGCTCATTAGCCAATACAAGGTCCAGTATAGCCCCTCTTCCAGTCCGACTATCCGCATACTGTTTCAAGAAACCCTCTTGGATGCACCTAACAAATGCTGCATCATCTAAACCTCTTTCTCAAAGGGAGTGCAAGTCAATATTGTGGAAGTTATAGTCACTCACTATGACAACTTTGTTTTTATTGCATCTTTCCATAATTGCCTGTTTCTTTGTTCCTCAATTTTTCTGCAGCTGTTGGGGAGCCTATAATATCCTATCAGAGCTATTGTACCCTTCTTATTTTTGAGATCTATCCATATTGCCTCAGTAGATGAGCCCTCCAGTATGTCCTCCCTGAGTGCAGATGTAACATTGTCCCTGATTAGTAATGGAGCACTTTTAATTCAGATTTGATCTGAAATGTGCAATTTTTTCAGTTTTGATTTGATCCATCTATGCCACGATATTGCTTCAGTATATGACAGTGCCATAAATCATATGTATTTAGAACATGCCTACCACAAACTTAAGCAATGCATCTAAAGATGCAACTGAACGTGGTAAATCTCTCTGACTGTGTACTGTCTGAAAGCAATGAATTTGTTTTTGCACCCAATTGTAATTGCGGTGGCCTTTCATTTCACCTCAAAAGGGAAGAGATATTTGCTGCATTTGGACACCTCAACTTCCAGTTGTTCCACCACAACCAGTGCCCACGAAGACAACAAATCCTTGAAGGAGTGCCTAGCTAATCTAATGCACGCTTATTGCGGGATTGTGAATGACTTATCCGACTTTTACATGCAGTTTGAATACCTGGCAGAATCATGAGGCCTCATATCCATAATGGACAATAACCTGAGAAAGAGACTGGAATAGTCATCCTTACAAGCATGACTATCTCTTCTAAATCTGCGCCATTATGAACCACAGGTTAAATGTTGTGTCCACTGGACCTGTCACTCCGTGTAACCAGGGAGCCTTACTCAAAATCAAGTGAAAAAAAACCTTAGCTTGACTAATGCAAGAGCAATTAGCTGCTGGGTGATACGTGATTGGGTTTATCTTCACGTCTCACTGATCCCGTATATTCATGTTATGCCCAAAACAAACAAAAGGTTATGCCCCTTTATGGTCTTTCTTATGTATGGCCAACTCAGAAGTCACACGATGCCAGGTAATAGTCCAACAGGTTTATTTAAAATCACAAGCTTTCAAAGCACTGCTCCTTTGTCAGGTGATGACAAAGAAACATGTTTCTGAAAGCTTGTGATTTCAAATAAACCTGTTGGAATATAACCTGGTGTTGTGTAATTTCTGACTTTGTTCACCTCAGTCTAGTACCGCCATCTCCGCATATGACCAATTCAGCACATGAACTGGTCAAATGGTTAGACAAACTGTTACAACCAATCTTGAAATAGAAAGAACTGCAGATGCTGGAGTCAGAGATAACAAAGTGTGGAGCTGGAGGAACACAGCAGGCCAGGCAGCACCTCAGAGGAGCAGGAAAGCTGACGTTTCGGGTCAGGGCCCTTCTTCAGAAAATGAAATATTATTTGCAACCAATCTTGAGCAGGTTCTCTACTGACACAATGAAGGATTTCTTCATATTGGTGAAAATCAGATAGAGTTGCAGATCTATTACAATATTGTGTCTGTATTCTCATTTGATATTGATAATATATTCAAAAATGCATATCTTATGGAAGTCATGATGATCTAGAGACATCACCATTGCGTGATTTGGTATTCACAGAATTTATAAACTCATCAACTGATTCAGCTGAGTTCAATTTGAATGGTACGAGCCATATCCAAGTACAAATTATTCCCATAGGATCTAGCCTAGGTCTAGCATTTGGAAATAACTTTGTTGTGTTCCATAAGAAAGGTATCTTCGATGTAATGACACCTCACCTCCTGCACATCACATTTTTCCAATATGTAGGTGATATATTTTCTTTATTTGAATCCACAGTTGCAAGAAATAATTCCCTTATATTCCTTAGTGAATGCTATCCTGTACTCAATTCACGTTCAAAATGGAACAGTCAAGTGAGCTTCCTTTCTTCGATGTCCTGAACAGTCTATTGTCAACCTACATTCCTTGGTTAGTATACATGTGTTGGGATTCTTACAGTTTGCTGCATGTGTGCTATAATAGCCTTACCAGAAACTTCACAAACAGGGTTCAGGCCATTTGTTCACTGTACAAGATTGATGCTAAAAGAGGGTGCATCAAAGCCATCCTGTAGAATAATGGATACTTTATCAGATGATTTCGCATTGCATATCACACAAATTCATGGAAAGCCCCAAGATGGTCAACCTTGGTCCTAAAATGTGCCCAGTCTATGTCAGATTACTCTGGAAGAGTAAAGCATTGCAAATGTTTGAGCAACAGATAAAGCTATCCATATCACACTGTTACTATGCAGTAGCAACATGAGTGTAATACACTAATAACAGGATGCCACTGTCATACTAAAAAGATATTCTGTCACAAAAATAAGCAGTGAGGCATTTGAATTTTAATGCCTGCATGATACCAGAAATGTAGGCCATAGGTTTCAAAGACTGGCAGTTCATATCAAACAGCATGTCCCTTTGGGTGTTTGCAAAATGCAAAATTCTAACATTGCTTAGTCAGTTCATACTTGCATTAGGAGTGTTTCTGTATTTAGACAACATTTGCTCTAAATCATGAATGTCTGCAAAAATATGCTGACAACTAATTTAACATAAGGAGTCAGACTTATACCACGGTGCACGTGCTTGCACTGATGGTTACCTGGCCTTGCTCTCTGCAGTCAGAAAGAACATGTACATGCACTGTGCTTGTTTCAACTCAACAAAATAAGTGGCAGTCATTTTGCCACTAGCTATCAATCAGCATTGTTGCATTCTCCATGACAATGCTTCTAGCAGTCGGAGTCCATTTGCCAGTCAATCAGCAGTCTCCTGTCAGGCAGGAGAAATGCTGGTGTTATCCTTGAAATTTCATTCTTGTGAAAAGTCCTGATGATTGCAAGATGTAACACTCACAACATGCATCTTTTTTCAGAGATACTTAAGGTGTGTGATACAAATGAGTATTTGGACTGTAAGTCTTTAAATCAATGTTAAAAATTGTAAAAGTCACAGCATATGATCCAGGTGACATATTAATATCTGACTCTCAATACTGTTGAGTACAAAAGAGCTATTTATCAGCTGGGAAATGTATTCTATCACATCTAAACACTTACATTTGCTGGTAAATTAAACGGTCACTTAACCTTTAAGTACAGAATTTCATGACTGATTATTACATGAAAATCTGACATAAATTGCCATTCACTATCTAATTACAAAGTTGATGAGATCTTTTAAGCTTACTTGTCAAAAGCTTCCTGACTCCACAACAAACTCACCCTGCCATTGATGTTGCATTAATTGACTTGGCTGACAACTTTACAGACACCTCTTTGCTAAAGATCTTAATCTCATGGAAATTGAAATTTGATGCAGGTATTTAAAAGGCTCAGCCCATCGTCACTGTCAGTGCACGTCAGCTCATGATTCTTCACACTTGCTGCATCAGTCAATATGACAGCCAGCAGCGCTCAAATGGGACCTTTAGATTTGGTCCCCACATCCATGTTTGGCTATTCAGTGCTTTTGTTGTTTTTAAAGAGTTGTTTTGGTAATAAGGGCCAGGGTTGCCACATTCTGTCCCAGAATCCAATAGCGACAGCCATTCTACTGCCTTTATCCTGACTGTTGAGAGCCATTTGATAAATTATTGGACTAATATGCTGAGAAAAAAAAAGCACAGTAGAAAGGGAAAACCCAGTCGTGCAAATTAAATAAAAAATTATTCAATTTTGTGCAGGATTCAGTGGAAGATCCAGGACACAATCTCTCTTTGTCTGTGATATTATACTTTAAACTGGGCCTATAAATGGATAATGGTCTGTCTTCTCTGTGGATCTGTTTCTGGGTCTGCCTGAAAGGAGAAATTGAAGAGGGTCTTCATAATATTTGCTCTAGATGCATTATAATTTTATGTAATTCTCTATCACAAATAAAACAATGTTCATAGTTTTTAATCTCTTCCCTCTCCTCTGCCAATCATTTATGTGGTCTTCAGCTTTCATTGCTATTCCTGTGCTTGTTTCAATGTCTTTGATTCTCTCACACGTTGCAGAGGTTGCTGGATTTTTCAAAGTTGGTTTTTAACACTAGCTTGAAGGAAAATGAAAAGAATGGCCTAGAAACCCTAGATCACCACTAAGTTTGTAAAATGTTGTTATTTCTTACGAGGTGCTGCATTTGAAACTTATATTCCAAGTTGGAGACGGAGGGGAGGTTCAAGATAAGAATTCTGTTCAGCTAACTTTGGTAAGACAAAGAAACAATCTCATTTGAAGTAGTAAGAGCAATATAACACCAGCTATTTTAACATAAAAGAGGAAATCAGGTCAGAAAGGCATTAATACAGATATCATTATTTCATTCCTGAAAGAGAATGATTGTTTATTTTGAGGTTTGAGATACTTTGCTCACTAAGGTTTTAAGTCCAGCTGTACATCTGATTTTTAGCTGCTTGATTGTACTGTTCATGCCAACGGAAGGTATCAAGCAGTACCTGCTCAGCAATAACCTGCTCGCTGACTCCAAGTTTGGGTTCTGCCAGAACAATTCAATGCCTGATCGTATGACAGCTTTGGTTTAAATTTGGACAAAAGAGCTGAATTCCAGATGTGAGTTGAGATTGACTGCCCTTGATATCAAAGTCTGCATTTGAGTGGGTGTGGTAACAAGGAATGCTAGCAAAACTGGAGTCAATGGGAATCAAGGGGGTAAATGTAGCTCTCATTGCAGTCATATCTGGCATATTGGAAGATGATTGTGGTTGTTGGACATGAGTTATCCCAGGTCCAGGATATCTCTGCAGGAGTTCCTCAGGGTGGTCCTTGACCCAACATCTTCAGCTGCTTCAACGACCCTCCCTCCATCATAAGATCAGAAACGTGGATGTTAGCCAATAATTGCATATGGTTAAGCACTATTCATGACTCCACAGATACTGAAGTAATACAATCCTAAGTGCAGCAAGGTCTAGACGATATCAAGGCTTAGGCTGAAAAGCGACAAGTAATATTCATACCACACAAATGCCAGGCAACGACCATCTCAAATAAGAGACATCTAACATCCGATAGCAATACCATCACTGATTCCCCCACTATCAACATCCAGGGAGTTACCGTTGACCAGAAATTGAACTAGACTAGCCAAATAAATACAGTAGCTATAAGTTCAAGTTAAAGGCTAGGAATCCCACAATAAGAAACACAACTCCTGGCTCCCCAAAGCCTGATAACCATTTGACAGGCATAAGCCAAGTGTGTGATGGACTGCTCCTCACTTGCCTGGATGAGTGCAGCCCAACAACACTCAAGAAGCTTGACACCATCCAGGGCAAAGCAGCCTGCTTGATTGGCACTATATCCACAAACATCCACTCCCTCTACCATCGACACTTAGTAGCAGCAGTGTGTACTATCTACAAGAAGCACTGCAGAAATTCACCAAAGATCCTTCGACAGAACCTTCCAAATCCATGACCAATATCATTGAGAAGGACAAAGGCAGCAGATGTATGAGAACACCACCACTGAAAGCTCCCTCTGAATCACTCACAATCCTGATTTGGAAATATATTGATGTTCTTTCACTGTTTATTCGTCAAACATGTGGAACTGCTTCCCGAAAGGCATTGTGGGTCTACCTGCAGCACATGTATGGCAGTAATTCAAGAAAGCAACTCACCATCATTTTCTGAAAGCCAACTTGGGATGTGTAATAAATGCTGGCAAAGTCAGTGATGCCCATTTCCCACAAGTGAATTTAAAATAAAAGAAACTTTGAGATTGGGAGCAGAAGTAGGCTACTTAGCCCATCAAGCCTGCTTCTTCATTAACCATGATCATGGCTAATCCTGTATCTCAATACCAATGCCATACCCTTGCTTTTACCCCAGATGCCAAAAATCTTTAGGTCTAGAAATCTGCCTGTTTCTTTCCTGCAAATATACTCAGCAACTTCACCGCCACAACATTCTGTGACAGTGAATTCCATAGCTTCACTACCCTCCAAATGAAAAATAAATATAAGTTCAAAATAGCCTGCAAAGCATCCTGAGACTGTGGCAGCTTGATTTGTATTCATAGGCCATGGTAACATCATTCCCATATTAAGTCTGTCCAGCTTTCTCAGAATTTTATACGTTTCAATGATATTCCTTCTCTTTCTCCTAAACTCCAGTGAATACAGGCCCAGTTGGCCCAATTTCTCCCCATATGAAAAATCTGTTTGCCCAAGAATCAGCCTGGTGAACCTTTGCAGTGTACCCTCTCTGGCAAGACTATAAGACCATAAAATATCAGAGCAGAAATATGCCATTCAGCCCATTGAATCTACTATTTCATTCAATGAAGTTGTGGATGATATGACAATCCTCAACTCCACGTTCTTGCCTCATCCCCATAAGCCTTGCTTCCTTATCCATTAGAAATATGTCCATCTCAATCTTGAACATACTTAATAACCCAGCCTTAACTGCCCTCTGCAGTAAAAAAAACTCCCATAAATTGACCACCTTCTGACAGAAGAAAAGAAATATTCTCCCCATCACTGTCTTCAATGAGGAATCCATTATTCTGAGATTTTCATAGAATCCCTACAGTGTGGAAACAGGCCATTTGGCCCAACAAACCCACACCTGCCACTCCAAAGAGATTCCACCGAGACCCATGCCCTACAACCCAGCACTTCCCTTGTCTAATCCATCTAATTTACTCACCCCTGGATGCTATGGGCAATTTAACATGGCTGATCCACCTAACCTGCACATCTTTGAGCTGTGGGAGGAAACTAGAGCACCCAGAGGAAATCCATGCAGACATGGGGAGAATGTACAAATTCCACACATACAGTTGCCTGAGGGTGGAATCGAGCCCGGGTCCCTGGCGCTGTGCGGCAGCAGTGCTAACCACTGAGCCACTGTGCTGCCCAAATGGAAAGCAAGGTTTGCTGACAAGAACATCAAGCAAGAAAGCTCCATCCACAGCCATTCAGAAACCTGTCGATGTAACAAAGGAGTGCACTGTTCCTGCCCAGTTTCAAACTTTTCACATGTTCGGCGAACGTGGTAACCACTACACTACAGAAAGGCGACATTTTGCCCTCTGGTCCTGAACTCTTCCACAAAAGAAACAACCTCTCCACATCTATCGTGTCAAATCCCCTAAGTAATTTAAAGACATCAAGGAGTGTGGTGAGAAAGTAAGAAAATGGTATTGAGATAGAGGTTCAGTCATAATCATATTGAATGGCACAGCAGGCTAAGAGGGCTGAATGACCTGTTTCTGATCCCAGTTTCTTTGCTTCTATGCTAATCTTATATATTTCCGTTGTTGCTTCTCACTTGTTCAAACTCCAATGAGTACAAGCCCAACTTTGTCCACTTTTGCTTGCTGCATCTCTTTGCTCGCTTTCAATGATCAGTGTACAATAACATCCAGGTCATTTTATACCTCAACCTTTCCCAATACATCACCATTTAGCTACTCAGCTAATTCATTGAAAATAGTGTTAATCCTGGGCTGATCCCTTTACATCCTGATTCGAAAGTTTAGAAAAAACTTCCAACCTCATTAATCAGCAAGAATCACCAGAAGAAAAAGCTTTATGTGTTTGGATTGTTTACATTTTTGTAATTGAGCAGAATTTTGCTTTGTTCTAAGTGGAAATTGTGGCTTAGATCTTTCGATTGGAAAGTAGTAATGATAACAAAGTATACTCAGTATCCCTTGGAAGCACCGATGCATTGAATACCCATAAATTGTTCGGAAAGTTTAAAGTTCTGATGATGAATTATCAGGCATCTGGATCCCTCTAGAAAAGTCTTAACACTTCAAAAGGCTTTGACTCACTAAACTCGATCATATTATTAATATTAATTAATTAGATGAAGGAACCTAATGTAAAATCTCCATGTTTGCAGACGACACAAAGCTAGGTGGGGGTGTGAATTGTAAGGAGGATGCAGAGATGCTTCAGCGTGATTTAAACAAGATGATGGATTGGGAAAGGGGATGGTACAATATGACCTCAGTGTTGTTGAACACCAATCACTGAAAATAAGAATGCAGGTACAGCCGGAAATGAAGAAGGCAAATAGTATCTTGGCCTTCCTAGTGAAAGGATTCAAGTACAGGAGCAGGGATGTCTTTTTGCAATTGGATAAGGCCTTTTGAGACCATACCTGGAGTTTTGGTTTTGGTCCCCTTACCTGAGGAGGGATACTCTGGCTATGGAGGGAATGAAGTTTTTGGGATGGCAGGGCTGATGTCTGAACAGAAGCTGGATAGATTTGTTCTATATTCACTGGAGTTTGGAAGAATGAGGGGTGATCTCGTAGGTATCAATAAAATTCTAAGAGGGCGAGACAAGTTAGATGCTGGAAGGATGTTCCCAATGACTGGTAAATTCAGAAACAGAGGCTGCAGTCAAAGGATACAGGGTAGGCCATTTAGGACTAAGATGAGGAGAAATTTCTCCACCCAGAGAGTACAGTTTCTGCAGAATTCTTTGCCACAGAACGTGGTTAAGGTCAACACATTGAACGTTTTCAAGAAGGAGTTAGATATAATTCTTAGGGCTAAAGGGATCAGACGGTGTAGAGAGAAAGCGGAGCAAGGTACTGAGTTCAATTGCCAGCCATGATCATATTGAATGGTAGGGCAGGGTTGAAGGTCCAAATGGTCTATTCCTGCTCCTATTTTCTATGTTTCTCTGTAACTCCGACTAATCCACCCTAACCCATCAACCAATTATGTTCCACCCTACCAAGATGCCACCACACACCCACACACATATGCCACCCTAACCACTGTACCAACTGGCCACCAGAACACATCGCCCTACAACCTGTCACCATCACCATCATCCACTTAGCTTATACTCTTCCCATCTCTCCACAGCTTGTCAAAGAGGCTTTGGGACTATTAAATCCCAGAATATGGAAGTCACTAATGTAAAAACAGGCCCTGGCTTGTCTTTCAACAACGATCCTGTGTTACGGTGCAAGACTTCCAAGACAGGCATGCCTATAAATGTATGATGGGGCCTGATTTGGATACGAGGGTTAAGAATAGTGAACACCACTGGTTTGGCGGTGAGAGCGGGCCAGTGAGGCGGCAGCAGTCGGCGGTGAGAACAGGCCTTTCACATGGTGGTGGCAGCAGAAACCTCCTGGGTGTCCTAGGGATTGGAGCAGCGTCTTCACCATTGTGGAGATAGGACTTGGGGCTCTGAGATCTGGACTTTTCTTTTTTTTTCTTGTTTACCTTTTGGCTCTGTTAAAATCTTTTGATTCTAGTTTTTCCAACCAAGTGGGCACCAGTGAATGGCGACATTGTGTGTTTTTCGCTATATATTCCTATACTTAGTATATGTGACAAATCCAAATCTAAATATAAACCTAAATCTAGACAAGGTAAAATAAAAGGAGTAGAGTGGGTAGCCAACAGTGTTTGCTTTTGCTTGGAAGATTCGGTCTGTTATGATTTGCCTATGTTTTACATACAAATCACAGTACAACTCGACCTGGGAATGATACGGTACCATCTAATATATAGAACAAAAAATTATTTTACACCTTAACTGGCTTGCAATTATGAAAGTCACCTTATTTGTTTGGTCACTTAGAAAAAACTCATCTAATTATGTAATTCAAATCCGAACTGTAAGCTGCTTATAGAAGATTAATTTACAGCAGATAATTATCTGTGTAAACTTTCAGTATTTGCTGCTGCATTAGTTTAACATTTCCATAGTTGTTGGATTTTTCCTATAATTCAAACCATTAAATATAAAATCTACCTTGAATAATCCCTCACTAGGATTTAATATCTCAATAATCAAAGTAGACGTTGCACTCTTGTCCCAATGATGTACACCTTATTTGTAATCCACTGTAAAACTGAGTGCGGTGTCTATTTTATTGCTTATTCTGTTCAAAGAGATTAACAGATGAATTGGAAAATAGCAGTGCACATATTCCATAAAATTATCTTTCTAAAAATATGATTTTGTCATCTGGTATGAGTCACAATTTATGTTTATATGTATAGAACATATATAAGGAATGTAACAACAGACAGTGATATTTCCATGGACTGTGATGACTTAGATTTATTATTGTCAACATCAATTGAGCGTGGCAGCGCCAAGCAAAGCTTTTAGTGTCAAATATATTTTCCAAATGTCTTGGAAGCATTTACGTTTGGTTTTAAAGCTTTGACAAATGTGAAAAGAAGATAGGAATCTATAATCAGAACATTTCTCATGTCCCATCAATGTTCATGTCAAAATCCAACAGTCTGGGCTAACTAACTTTCTGTCAAGTATATCACTTAAATAATGTCAGTGTAAATCTTCAACCTCACCCCAGATCACAAGAGGACAAAATCGATTACCCTTGTTTGCATTCAAAGGATGAATATTTGTTAGGTTATGTAATGAAAGGAGACTTAGCCTCCAAGATCTATGAAATAGAAAATTTATTTCATACATTTAGGCAAGCATATTCATCACACATATATTCCCCTAGTTTCAAACTCAAGTTTCATGTGATGTTGCTTTGACCATAAATAAAATGTGAAAAATTTAACAAATAAACTGGAAACAACAAACAGTCATTGCCTACACCACAGTTTTGCCCTTCAAAATACAGAAATAGTCACCAATATTTCATAGAAGCTATACTTTAGAGCATATTTGAAGGTATCTCATATATTTTTACAGCTTCACTTTTCTGACTGGTGGCAATAAATACTTTCAGCCACACAAAGCAGGCTATTCAATTTTTAATTCACTACTTCTGCAGTTAGTTGATCCCTGCAGAAAAAGGGATGTTATAATTCCATTCAACAGCTTTGGTGCAGGGAAGGAAACAGTGCTAGTGTCCCCATCTTGTTGGCTAACAGCAATTCAATTGCAAGTGCTGTGTTGATCTGTCTCTCATGTTCAAATAGCTAGTCAAAACAGAATCAGACATTATTGCATTAGAGGAACAAGCCATATGGTCTTTCAAACTTGCCTTAGTTCTGAATCCAAGTCTTTTCTCACTCTCCTGCTTGGTCCCCATGTCTTTTATTACTCCTTTTTTCCAACCTATTTTTTAAAATAATTTAAGAACATATATTATCTGGGCTCAGTTATGAATTGAGACTTGGGTCAAATCATGGAAGATGACCAGCAGCTATCAAGTAATATCCCAGCCAGCAGTCAATACCTTGAAGAGTGCACTGGGAGGAGGGAGCAGGTGGGAGAAAGCACATTTTAACAAAACTGTGCAACTTAAGATCGGTCATCAAATGAAATTATTTTGTTTTAGTTATATTGAAAGAAAAAAATTATTTGGAATGTGGAAAATAAAAATTTTGATAATTATTCAATTTACATGCTGTAATCTTTGATCTTAGCTTTTAGCAACAATTTGCAAAGAAAATAAAAAGTTCAAATTTTTAATATTCATTCACAGGATTAGGGCATCACTGGCTAGGCAGCATTTATTGTCCATCAGGCAGTTAAGAGTCAACCACATTGCTGTGGGTCCGGAGTCACATGTAGGCCAGACCAGGTAAGGTTGGCAGTTTCCTTCCCTAAAGGACATTGTTGAACCAGATGGGTTTTTCCAACAATTGGCAATGGATTCACGGTCGTCATTAGACTCTTAATTCCAGATATTTATTGAATTCAAATTCCTGCTCCTATGATGCTGCTTGGCCTGCTGTGTTCATCCAGCCCCACGCCTTGTTACCTCCACCATCTGCTGTGGTGGGATTCAAAGCTGGGTCCCTAGAATGTTATCTGGGTCTCTGGATTAACAGTCTAGCAACAATACCATTAGGCCATCACCTCCACACCACATGACATGCAAAGCTCAAGTCATGCAAATGCCCTACATTAAGCACATTGAGACGCGCATGTTTGATGAGTTTTGAATTTTTGAAGGAGTAAATATATTTTCGGTTCTTTTAAGTTTCCAAGCAACATCGAACCTTACGTCAGGAACATAGAGTTCAGGCAACTCCCAATCCTATGAACCTAAACAAGGATATTTTTGTCCTAAAAGTTCAATATGCATTTTGCAGTGGTATGTTTCCCTGCGTGGTGGTCTGGGAAGCCCCAGATTAGAATTAAGTTTGCCTTGGTGCACAAGCACTGTGATGAAGTTTAACTTTACAAAGAAAGTCTCTCCAACCTTTAACCCTTACATCTCCAACAGTCTCACTGGTCACATATACCAACCCATTCTCCTCATGCCGCCAACCTTTCATGGTTCCTCTTGCCACCCCTCCAAGACAAACCCCAAAATAACTCCTGTAGCCCCTCATGCCTCCTTGCTAACATACGCCCATCCATGTATCCTCTTGTTGTCCTTTACAGTCCCAATGTAAACTTACATCAAACCACCCTCCCATTCACCACCATTTGCCTTCACATTTACAACTCACCTTATATCCGCCAAGACCAGACCATAGGACTCATACTTATATTAGATGAAATGTTATTAAATAAGTGTCTCTTGCTGACTTTTCCACATTGAAAGAAACAAAAACATTTCATTCATAAAAACCCATTTAGCTACATTTGCATTCCTTCAACTAAACAATATCTTATGACAGACATTTTTTTCAAGAACACAACAAGCATTGGAACCCACATTCCCACACTAAAGACCCAGTATAACCATTTGTGGCTGTTAATGTGGGCAATTGAACTGAAGATTCTGAGAAATGAAACACAGTCCACTGTGATCAGGGATGATTGTGAAATCAGTCATGTAGTAGTTATTCCGTAATGACAGTGCCCAGGCTTATGTCAAGAGACACTGAAATAACAAGATTTCTCTAATTATTTGCAAGGCAGGACATTTAAATGCTTTGAATGCTTGATAATTCCCTTTGACAGCTGCCTTTGAAGATCTTTATGACACTTTAAACATGTTTTATTGATATTGTTGACATCTTGATTGACAGTTCACTTTGACAGGTCCTCTGGCAGCTCATTCCATACACGCACCACCCTCTGAATGAAAAAGTTGTCTCTTAGGTCCCCTTTAAATCTTATCCCTCTCACCTTAAACCTCTGCCCTCTAATTTGGACTCCCCCACCCCAGGGAAAAGACCTTGTCTATTTACCCTCTCCTTGCCCCTCATGACTTTATAAACTTCTATAAGGTCATCCCTCAGCCTCCAATGTTCCAAAGAAAATAGCCTCAATCTAAACAGCCTCTCCATCTAGCTCAAATCCTACAACCCTGATGACATCCTTGTAAATCTTTTTGGAACCCTTTCAAGTTTCACAAAATCCTTCCTATAGCAGGGAGACCAGAAATGAATACAGTATTCCAAATGTGGCCCGACCAATGTCCTGTATAGCCGTAACATCACCTCTCAACTCCTATACTCAATGCACTGAACACTAAAAGCAAGCATACCAAATGCCTTGATAACAAGCATGGGGCTGGATGAACACAGCAGGTCAAGCAGCATCATAGGAGCAGGAAAACTTGACGTTTCGGGCCTAAACCCTTCATCAGAAAATC
>JAHRHZ010000144.1:70011721-70034996 GCA_024137785.1 Ginglymostoma cirratum
CTTCCCCTCCCCCATTTCTGATGAAGGGGTTAGGCCCGAAACGTCAAGTTTTCCTGCTCCTATGATGCTGCTTGACCTGCTGTGTTCATCCAGCCCCATGCTTGTTATCTCGGATTCTCCAGCATCTGCAGTACCTTTTATCTCTGATACCAAATGCCTTCTCCACTATCCTATCTTCCTGCAACTCCACTTTCAAGGAACTATGAACCTGCACTCCAAGTTTTCTTTGTTCAGCAACATCCCCCAGGACCTTAACATAAAGTGTATAAGTCCTGCCCTGATTTGCCTTTCCAATACGCAACACTTCACATTTATCTAAATTAAACTCCATCTGCCATTCCTTGGCCCACTGGTCCATCTTCAAATTAATTTTACAGTAATTCATTAAAGTACCTCTTATATGCACATATGTGCCTATTTTTAACCATTCTAATTTGGAAATTACCTTCCCCCAGAGGTGGCCAAGAACCACATCCAGAATGATGACTTACCTCTCCAAAGCCATATCTTGGCTATTCTAAAGAAATCAAAAAACTTCAGACACTGTATGTGCAAGTTCAATTTGAACATTTTGGATTTCACACTCCTAGGCTACCAAAGCCCTATTTCAGGCAGTTTTCAGACAGTTTCGGCATGATGAGAAGGTTTCCATTGACAATCTGGACCATTCATTTAACATTTAGTGTCATATTGAATTTCTGATGCTACGATAATCATGGTACAAGTTAGATATAACCATTGAACATGTCCTAGATAAAGGAAACTATGTGTAAAGGAAAGTAGGTGACAGGTTTAGACAGAGGGTCTGGATCAGGGCAGGCCTGGAGGGCTGAAGGGCCTTGCAGGCCTGGAGGGCTGAAAGGTTGTAATTTTCTTTGTTCTTTGTTCTTTATTCTTTGTTCTTTGAAACATGGCTGTATTGATGTATTTGCACAATGGCAGCACATAACAAGGTTGCCATATTTTTGCTGTTCCTGCATTGGCCAGAGGTAGTAGCCTTGAAACTTTTGTTTAAACTGCTGGTAACAATTTTCTTGGCCACTCTAGAGAGCCATTAAGAGATATTCTCATTGACATGTGACTAAGCTCAAGCTCCTTAAGGACACAAAATTTCCTCCCCCTTGAGCATTAATGAGCTAGTGCTTCTAATCACAATCATTACAACTTCATGGTCACTTTTACTCTCACCAATTTCTTATTTTTTGGATTTTGAGAACCAAGTTCAAATTCCCAGGTTAGTCAGTGCCTTGCATTACTAGATCAGATACAATTCATCTACAGCACTGTAATCATGGAGCAAGCAATGAATGAACATCATGCATCTATGGATTTCTCGTTTTGCTCATTGAACATTATAGCCAAAGAACACATCAATGATTATTGGTAAAATATATGTAATAAGAGTAATATTCATTCATTTCAGGAGTATACTTACTCTCCACAATTACTCTTCTGCCTGTCCAGTCATCGTTGATTAGCTGGATATTTCCAAAATGAACATCACTCATAAATATTCGATTTGAGCCCTTTGAATTTTGCCGGTAATCAAAAGTCAAGGCAATCACATTTTTGAAGTATTCCGGTTTTTCATATGGCCTGATTGGAGGGTTTAAATTAGTTTCATCTGTAAGGTGAATGCTCTTCAGTATTGTTCTCTCCGAATAGATCAAGTACCCATCATAATCATGACAGCTGGCTGCATCCGCAGCAAGGACACTGTATGAACATGCACAGGTTTTTTGACCCTTCCCACGGTACAAGCAAAGCTGCTGGCATCCACCATTGTTCTTTGCACAAATATTGGTACCTGTCATGATATAGTTTTGCATTGTTAGATCATCCATATTAGTAAATTAGCATTGGCTGACTGAATACATGCAGCAGGGAGAAAATACAAAAGGGTTTTGAACTCAGTACTTTTAGTCTATTAGGGAAGTGGTATTCTCTGCTGCATAAAAATGTCTCACCAGTTTTATTTCAGACTCAATTGTTTACTTTATATTTTACAAAGCAAAGGAATAAATCATCAATTATTTCTAAAGTGGAATGGGTGTAAGTGTGTGTTTGCAGAATTTGCTTTCATTTCAAATTTTCTACTGTGGATCTAACTTCATTAAGTTGATAGATACTAACCCAGTATTCCAGCTCTGTGCTATAGTTTTGGACCTCCGACAGATTTACTGACTGTTTCTCTCCTAGTTTGCTCAATTTCTGCAAAAATAACTCCCTAACACATGGTATGTAAAATAAGCATATACCAAGATGTCTAAGATATGTATTAAGGCATGAAGATTGCTTGGATTCTAAAATTTAGGTGTACATAATGCAAAACTTGCTAAAAGCTAAAAGCCGGAACTTGTATAACCCCTAACAAGATCTAAGTTGTAGAAATGCATGCTTCTCTCTCTCAACATTCCTGTAAATGTCGCTGGTATTTATTACTTGATGCAAAAATGCATGACTAGGCTTATACATAATCCCAAATAAGCGTGGACTAGCTGGGCATGAAACACTACAACTGGAATAAGTTTCAGGCTCAGGACACTTTAACAGCAAGACTTCATTTAAATATTGTACAGCCAGCAGGATAAGGGCAGACTATTTTAAGGCAAGGTCAAAATTCACACTACACCAAGTTATAGACCATCAGGTGGTTTTTGGCTGTGTATCAACTGCCAGGTAAGAGAGGACCAAAGGGATGTGATAGGGTCATACAGAAAAGAAGGCATAAATCTGGAGCAAAGGTCTTATGAAAGACCTCATAGGCCTTTCAAAATCACTAAGTAATCCTGTTCAGGCTACAGGAAAGGATTAAGTTACAAAAAGGGCAAAACATCTTCCCATTTTAACTGATGATATTCTTGATGCCTGCCAAGCATTAAGGGTTAAAATTGAACCTACTTTATCACCCTTGGCGCAGTGTTAGAGCCATTACCTCTGTGCTAGAGTTATCAAACTCTACAGGACCAGGTTCGCCTCAGCACTCTTGTTTATGCAATGCCTTGTCAAGGGCATGGGGTACACTGGGTGTGGGCTGCTGTTTTGAACCTACTCCTACTAGGGTGTACTATTCTGCCTCGTGCCCATTTGCAAAAAAGGCAGAGAGCAAATCAGCCTTACAGCTATGACCATGCTCGAATATCTGATTGGCAGCCTGCAACAGACTAAAACACTGGAGCTAACATTTGTAATAAAATATGTTCTTGTTCTGATCACCCAAATTGATACCATTATGAAGTGAATATCATAATAATAGCCACCATCATATTTTTGAGAACTTTTCTTTTAGGCACATAGGCTCAGCATTTTCTCAGTCATTTATGTTACACTATGTTCCCATCAATTCCCCATTTCCCTTTCATTGATACTACTTTATACTTTCACGACCAGCTTGCATCTCCAGCTGGGATTGTCTGGCAGTAGCTCATAACTCAGACTGAAATGGCAAACCATTAATCAACTTCAAGATGAAAACCTCCTTTAATCATGCTAGCAGTTAAATTTACTTATTCTAAAGAAAATGTGTTTGTAGCAAATTGAACTAACTCTACAGCTTGATCCAGATGTAATAACACTAATTTCACAAACTGGGAGAATTGAATTGTCAAGCACGTAATGACACATTGCTTAATTTTGAATGATTATCTAAATATTTTTTGTAGTTAATTTAACTGCATTGAAACATTAGGCACTTGACAAAATCCCTCAGAGAAAGTTACTTTTGTCTAAAATAGCATACCTTTTCATAATTGTTCTTCAACACTTTAAATTTCACTAAAATTGAGGTATCTATTCAGTGTATTCATATCACAATTTCAAATGTCTCCCATGCAAAACGCTGAAAAAAAAGAATAGACCTTTCTCCCTGGCTCGGTTGAAAACCTTCACACCCTTCAGGTTTACTCCAAGATGGGTTCTGACGGTAACAGCATCAGTAGCATTGTTTTTGTGCCCTCTTTTGATGGACCCGTTGGCATGTGCTCTGTCAGAAGTTCAAACAGGTAATTAGCACAATAGTTTAATTAAAGTAATGATTTACCATCATAAGGAGACACGGGACCTTGTCAGGTTGTTAGACACTCCTGTGGCTCAAATTCCAATGTTAAAAATGGCTCACCTCAGGAAATTATAACCATTCAGGATTCCTATTGTGACCTTGCTCGTAAAGAGCTAATCCTTTACGGATTGGAAATCAGGCACTGCAAGAATATTTTGAATCCTGAACACTTATGGGAAAATAAATTACCTGTCAGACCAGAAGATGTAAACCCCAAAGACCGCAACTGAAAACATATCCATGTTGTTGCCTGACAGCACAATCTCTCGGTTTTCTCCAGTTTCAAGGTCAACTCTCTCTATCTTGTCTGTACGGGCATCACACCAGTATAATTTATTTTTCTGTGGATCAATTATATAGTAAACATCAGAAGAATTTTATGAGTGGTCTAAGCATCTTATTTAACAAAAAAAATACAGAGCTCAAGGAAGGAAAAAAAATGCTTAAACATGACTGAAAAGGTCGTAGACATTCTTTGGAGAAGGCTCAGTAGTCAAACCTCATAGTCAATTGATATCCCATTTGGCCAAGCAATATTGGAGCTCACGAGGACAATTTGTTCTGATCCATCCAAACATGCTCTACCAATACTAGGCTTCCGCCCCCATTCGGTCCAGAACATGAATCTATTGAAAAGATAGACAAGAAATTATGTATTATAAAATTCTCAAATAATTATATGCATGATTATGAACTGTTGTCATTATCATTCAAAAAGCTAAGTCCTCTGCACATTCTATACTCTGTGTTCTCATTATTTGCCATTGACCCCTGCTACGTAATACCTCTACAACTATATTTTTAATATCTTTATCGATCATTCAGTGTATACAATCAGAATACAGCATTGATCAATACAGAATGTAATTGGTCTCCCACACAAAACAATAAAATACAAAATGAATGGACCTTTTCTGCTAGCTTGGTTGAAAACCTTCACACCCTTCAGATTGACCCTAACGTGAGTTTTCATTGAGTGCAGAATGAAAATTGTGTCACAGAGGTTTGTATGATTGAGCACACACATATAATGGCAACCCTGTAGAGTAAACTTTGAGGCTGTACATAATGATTAAATTGGAAGTTAGAATGTATCAACAGGGAAGGTACATTATTTTAGAAGGTATATAATTCAGTTAACAAGAAAGAAAGCTGAATTACCCTTTATATTATTTCAAAAATAGACTTGGATTTTTAAAAATTACGTTTCATTCAACAAATCAGATATTATTTCTGAAACAGCGCACTGCCATGATGTGAATAGCTAAAGTCTCCTTACAGGAAAGATGACAAATCTTTCTTTAGCAGATGAAACAAAATCTCAGCAGAGACTCAAAAGACACAAATCAATGCCTGAAACAGGCCTGTCAGTGTCTGCCAATCAGTTCAGAGAGATATTTCCTGGGGAATTAAAACATAGATAAAGCATCTCAAAAGTGGCAACCTTGAAACTGAGTCTGTGCTGCACTTTGGGCCTTCTGGTTTTGGAACCATGGCCCAGAGGCATTTCAGAGTACCTGAAGTGTAACTAGATAAAAACTGACAGTGATCAAATCTAAATGTGAGGTAGCAACATTAAAGCTGGATATTGCTTTGGATAAGGCCACAATTTAAAAACTGTCTTCACCTCAAGTCACTGACAGAAACACTCAGAGCAGAACTAGTACTGAGAAGTTCAACTCCCTGCCTTCTGCCGAGCTGCGTCAGGTAGGGTCAAAGGTCACTCCAACCACTGGGATAATGGGTTACAACAGTGTCCAAGGTGAATGACTGCTGCATCACTACGGCAACTGGCCCAACAAGCCAATACATTTTAAAAAGTATATATTATTCGCCCTTAAAATTCTTGCATGGTCTGCTCAAAGCAAATTCTACTTTTTGGACATTGCAGATTTTTAAATAGCTGTCTGAAACCTATTGCCTCTTGGTCTTTTTCATGATAATCTTTGTATTTTAGAGAAAGACTAAATTCAGCCACAATTTGAAAAAAAGGGAGCAGGTCTTTATGTTTCTCGGATTTCTCATTCAGTACAGGTCTGGTGGGCCTACTTCAATGAAATTTTCTCATAAAGTAAATTTTAAAAAGGAGGGGGCTGGGTTTTATTTTATTCATTCATGTGGGTATCACTGGCAAGGCCAAAATGTATTGCCCATCACTAAATACCCAGAGAGCAGTTGAGAATCAATTACATTGCTGTGGCTCTGGAGTCACATGCCAGCCACACCAGGTAAGAATGGCAGATTTCTCCGCCTAAAGGGGCATTAGTGAACCAGATAGGCTTCCCCCTAACAACCAGTAATAGTTTCATGGTCATCATTAAACTCTTGTTTCCAGATTATTATTGAATTCAAGTTCCACCATCTGCCATAATATCACTAGGCCATCACTTACCAGGAACCAGATTTCTTGCCCCTGGCTAAAAGACAGAACCGAGCCCACTGAAGAGAATACCAGCTAAAAGATAACTAGGCAGGACTTCTGCCTTTTTGGATCAAGGAACTTCACAGAGAAGCTGGCCAATCACAGGCTAATTAGATTGGTATTTAGGAATGTGTTTGGTGATTTACTGTGCGCCAAGCTGGCAAGTTAGGGGAACAGATAGACATTTCTGTGGCTAAAGACGCCATGATGGTGTATTGCCTCCCTGGTGCCAGGGTTAAGAATACAATTAAGTGGCTGCAGGACATCCTGAAAGGTGAAAGTGACAAGACAGACGTTTTGGTAGACATTAGTATCAAGGTTATAGGTGGAATGAGCTATTTGGTCAGACATCAAGAAATTAGGGAGGTAGGCAGTAGACTAAAGAACAGTCCTCAAAGGTTGCAATCTCTGGGTTACTGCCCTTGCCACATGCTAGCAAGTATTGAAATTGGAGAACAGGGCAGATGAATATGTGACTTAGAAGTTGAAGCAGGAAGGAGGATTTTAGACTCCTGGATCAATGAGTGCAGTGGGTACACAGCATACTTTAGTAAAGGAACCAAGGCAGAGGAAATTCAGCCACGTAAGTTTCAAAGGAGTAAGGCAGGATTCGAACAATCCATACTTTAATGCTAGGAGTATTATAGGTGAAACAGATGAGGTAATAATGAACACATGGGATTATGATGTTTTTGCCATCACAGAGACATGGTTGAGGGAGGGGCAAATGTGGTAAATCAACATTCTGGTTTATAGGATGTTCAGGTAGGACAGAGGATGGTCTAAAAGAGGAGTTGGGTGCATTAATAGCCCGATTAAGGATTTCAAACATGCCCATTGATTGATGGGTCTTCCTGTGCTACACCACCATAAATAATTGCAATGGCAAGAGAGGCAGATAGGTAGAAAGTGGATAGGTCAGTACTAGATTTAACAAGTCCCCCACCCCACCTTCAAATCCAGTATCAAATTTGCCTCATAATAGAAATACCCAGAAATGTCCTGGATTATTTAGCATTAATTTACATTTAATTAAAATTAACTTTGTATTACATTCAGAAATCCAGAAGGTGGTAACAAGCATGGGGCTGGATGAACACAGCAGGTCAAGCAGCATCATAGGAGCAGGAAAACTTGACGTTTCGGGCCTAAACCCTTCATCAGAGATTGATGCTGCTGCTTGACCTGTTGTGTTCATCCAGCCCCATGCTTGTTATCTCGGATTCTCCAGCATCTGCAGTACCTTTTATCTCTTATCCAGAAGGTGGTGCTCATTTAGCAGCTGTTCCTGGACGGGGATTCTCTGTGTAGTTTAAATTATGTTGCTAATACATTAGTAACCCCCTCCCTGTTCGTTATGTTCTAATCATTGGCTCTGGAATATTTGACAAGCTTAATGCTCCTTTGGTAAATTCAACCAAATCGATCTTTCCTGTTGAATAAAAGATACCCATCTATACCTGAGAAGAATTTATTACAATTTCCTGCAGAAATAATTGGGCAATAGTAACTATAGTTTTGGACACATTAACCGTAGGCTTTATCCCTTAAATGTTCAGTTTATCACCAGTTCTAAACTGTAGCTCAGTATTACCTTGGAGAGAAACAATACTCTCAATGAACTATTTTCAACTTGAAACACACTTTCTCATAGGGAAGTAACATAGAATGCATAATCCCCTTGTTGGAGAAAGGTGATATGTTCTCATCCCTTAACATCAGACTTGTTGTGGTTCTGGGTTAGGTAGGGGTAGGCAGGTTTCTGATTCCCTTTCAGTTGTTACCACTTTCAGAAGGTTCTGCTGAAAGTGATGGTAGCCGTGTACCATATCTGACCAAATGTATTTGAAATGATGGAGTGACAGTATTAGTCAAACATTGCAGGTTTATTTTTTGCAGTTGTAGAATTGCTAAATGCATTAAAAAACATTCTCTCTGAAATGAAATCATCGGATGGAAGGGAGCTTAACATTTGTTAAGTCTAGTGACTTAATGGTACTTCCAATGTTGACCTTTTTTAAACAAAGTTTCAACTTAATTGTCAATCTTCTTTATGCTTTGGTGCCATTTAAGGTCTGCAGCACAACCTTCTTCCTTAATTACTACACATTCTCCCAATCCTCTCAGCTGTTCAGGACAGCCAGGAATTCTGAACAGGACCTCCTAAGCTATCACAGCAAGGCTGATCCTAGAAAGTCTAGGAAGGTCAATGGGGGAAAGCCAAGTGGATGGATGCCGACAAGATCTTGTCTCATCATCATAAAAGCAGGATTGTTCATATTCAAAATAAATTCATGGAGGTTTATTTTAATGAATGGAATGATGTTCGGTTGTCACTTTGGTAAGGAGTAAGCTCATTTTAATGTGAATGGCTAGACTTCCAATCCCAACCTTTCAAGGATCAGAAGAATGTCAAAGAAAATTTCAGATGGAAGTAAACTTTAGGGCAGTGTGGGGCACAGTGGTTAATACTGCTGCCTCACAGTCCCAGGGACCTGGGTTCAATTCTAACCTAGGGTGCCTGTCTGTGTGGAGCTTGCACACTCTCCCCGTGTCTGCGTGAGTTTCCTCCCACAGTCCAAAGATGTACAGGTTAGGTGGTTTGACTATGCTGAAGAAAAATTTGCCCTTCAGTACCCAGGGATATGCAGCTTAAGTGAGTTAGGCGTGGTAAAAAACCTCATGCAAGATTACAGGTGGGGAGGTTGGGTCTAGGTAGGATGCTCTTCAATGAGGCCAAATGGCCTCATTTTGCCCTGTCAATCGATGCATTGATGGGATATGGTTCTTAAAAATGCTCTTGATTCCAGAATGGTTTTAGCCAACAAGAACCAATAGGCCAGTTAGTTCATATAAGACATTGGAAAAATGCTGGAAACTACTGTAAAGGAACTCTTAACAATGCATGTAGAAAATCATAATAATCAGAGTCAATGCAATTGTTCACAAGCGAAATCATACTTGACAATTTTAATAGAGTTTTTTGATATTACATTACGATTGATGGAGAATTGGTTAATGGAAAGGAAATGAAAAATTGGGATTAACTGGACAGTTTCACATTTGTAGCTGTAACTAGTGATGTATCACTTGGATCAGTGTCAGACTCTCAACCATCTATAATCTATAACAATGATTTTGACAAAGGAATGGAGTGCAATGTTTCCAATGTTTCCTAGTTAGATGAAAATGTAGGCTGCGTGTAGACAACAGAGAGATATGGATTAGTTAGTCAGTAGGTGATAGAGTTGTTGATGCAGTATAGATGTGAAATTATGTGTTAATTGAAAGACCAGGAAAAAAATATATTTTAAAAATGGTTTGAAATATCTAATTTCTGATGTTCGGAGACACTTCAATGCAGAAGTGTAAGTAACACAGAAAGTTAATGGGCAGTAATTCAGATAGTTAGGAAAACAGTAACAGGGTGGTCTTTGATTTAAACAAATTGGAGTACAAGATTCAGGATGTCTTTCTACAATTGTGTAAGACTTTTGTCAGACAACACCTGGAGTACTGTGTGCAGTTTGATTCTCATATGGAAGGAAGCTTTTTTTTTCTTCTTTCTTCATTCATTGGATAAAGGCACCACTGGTTAGGCCAACATTTTTTGCCCATCCCATTGGGTAGTTAAGAGTCAACCACATTGGTGTGGATCTGGAGTCACATGTAAAAGACGAGGTAAGGATGTCAGTTTCCTTCCCTAAAGGACACTGGTGAGCCAGACAGATTTTTTTTACGACAATCAGCAATGGATTTATGATCATCATTAAAGGCATAATTCCAGATTTTTATTGAATACAAATTCCACCATCTGCCAGATGGTTGTTCCCAGAACATTACCTGGGTCGCTGGATTAACAGTCCAGCGATAATATCACTAGGCCATCACCTTCCCCTTCCCGGTATACATGCATTGTAGTTGGTACAGCAAAATTTCTGGAGTGGAAACATTGCCCTATGATGAAAGGACAATTGAAGTTGCTCTATATTCTTTGGAGTTTGGAAAGACGAGAGGAACTTTAAGATTCTGAAAGTATTTGATCTTTCCCGGTGGTGAAATCCACAATGTGAAAGCGCAAGGCAGGATACTATTTAGGATTTAGACAAGGAGATAGTTCTGCTTTTGGGAGGGCATGAATGTTTGGAATTCTGCATTCTGCATCCCAGAGGATTGTGGTTGCTTCACCATTGAGTGTATTCACATAGAGATAAACAGAGTTTGGAAAGCAAAGGATATGGACAGCAGATGGAAAAGTGGATCAAGCCAGATTAACAATAATCATATTGAAAAATGAAGCAGCCTTGAATGAGCATATAATTTACTCCTATTTCTTTGATTTTATATACCTGGCACTTTTAGGTTGTAATGAGCTTGGAATCATGGGACATCTGAGGAAAGATTGCAGGGAGTGGCAATGGCATTGTGGTAATGTCGTTGGGCTAGAACAGACAACGTTCTGGGACCAGGATTTGAATCCCACAATGACATACAGTGAAACTTGAATCCAATAAAAATCTGAAATTTGAAGTCTAATTGTGACAATGATTTTGTTATGGTGAAAACCTACCTGGTTCTCGATGCCCTGTAGAGAAGGAAACTCACTGGCCTCACCTCGTCTGACCTGCACATGACTCCAGATCTAAAGCAATGTGGCTGCCTACTCACTACCCTCTGAAATGGTCTAGCAAGCCATTTGGTTGCTAAAAAGCCTCAAAAAAGAGTAAAACCAGGCAGACCATCTGGCATCAACTAAGGCACCAGAAATGACAATGTTTCACAACATTCTATTGAACCTGTATGGCCACCAGCTGCTAGTAACAAAATTGGGAAAGTTGTATCACAGGCTAGTCAAGCCAGTGTCACGTAATCAAATTCACAGAATCATAGCTTACCACAGACAAAACCGTATCTCACCACACCAAGATTGTTTGGTTTTCAGGGCATCTGCTCAGGAATGCTTTTATTACTAGCTGTGCTGTTGGAGGAGTTATGTTTTTTAAACAAATGGAAAATCTGCCTATAACTTGACTCTGTTGAGGCCAAGATAGCAACATCACTATCCCTGGGCATATCCAGAAATACCCCAGTAGAGGTGATGGCACAGTGGTATACAGTCAGGAGGAAGTTGCCCTGGAAGAATGTCTCATAGTAGTTTGTAAAATTTGACCAAGAAAACCCCCTGCAGGTTATTAAGAGCTCCGTCCAACATTCCCTCCAAATCACAAGCATGCACAGCCACTCTAAAAGGTCTGTACACAGTGATTGGAGACAGCACACCAACTGTGGCTTTGACCTTTGGCTCCAGAAATGACTTCAGTGCACAAACATCAGGGGTCCATGTAGCCTGAAAGAAAATTAGAGGAAATGCTAACCTTCACCCCACACATACCACCCCAGCCCATGAATCTGTACTCCTCCATGTGGAACACCACCTGGAGAAAGAAGGATGCAGAATATAGTCTGGGTGGTGGTCTTCAACGTTCATCACCAAGAGTGGCTCAGCAGCACCTTTACTAATCGAGTGGGTAAAGTGCTAAATGATGTAACTGCTGGACTGAGTCTATGGCAGGTAGTGAAGGATCCAATAAGAGGAAAAAAGCATAGTTGACCTCATCCTCACCACTCTGCCTGCCAAAGGTGCATCTGTCCATGATAATGTCAGGAAGGATAACCACCATACATTCCTTGTGGGGATGAAGTCTCATCTTTGCTTTAAGTATACTCTCCAATGTTTTGTGTACCACTATGACCATGCTAAGTAGGATAGACTTCAAACAGATTTAGCAACTCAACACTGGGCATCGATGAGGACTGAGGGTTATCTGCAGCAGAATCATACACCAACACAAGCTGTAACCTCAAGACCACTTATATCCTCCACCATACTATTACCTTCAAACCAGAGATCAACCTTGGTTCAACAAGGAGTGCAGAATGGCATGCCAGGAGCAGCACCAGGCATGCTGTATACATACAAAACATGGCATCAATTTGGTGAACCAACAACATGATAAAGATCATAGGCAGCAAGTGATAGATGGGGCTAAGTGATTCCACAACCAGTGGGTCAGATCTAAGCTCTGAAGTCCTGTCATATTCAAGCATGAATGGTGGCAAACAATCAAAAAAAAAATCACTGGAGGAGGCAGCTCCACAAGTATCCTATCTTTACACTAGATAAGGCTAAAGCATTTTCAGAAGTCAGAGTGGCGTATGTTCTGAGGACATGGATTTGAATCCCAGCATGACAGATGGTGAAATTTGAATTCAGTTTGAAAATGTTCGGAATAAACAGCTAGTCTATTGGCATCACTGTTAATTTTTGCAAAGATCTATCTGGCTCACTAATGTCCTGCAAAGAAGGAAACCTGCCATCCTTACTTTGTCTGACCTACATTTGACCCTCGACCCACAACAATGTGTTTCACTCTTGTCTGCCTTCTGTGCAATTAGGGATGGGCAATAAATGTTGGCATAGCCATTGACACTCGCTTCCCATGGCAAATAAAGAACGAAACAAACTGGTGCCCGCATCAGGTTCCCTGGAATGAAAATTCAGCTCAGAGGGGAGAGAGGGAGGAGAAAGGAGAATGGTAAACAATAAGATTTGGCAAGGACTTTTTTTTAATGTTGTTTCTAAAATTTTATTATCAAGAATTCACAATTCCTTTTTTAGGACATATTTATATTTAGCGTTCAGGATTTGCAATAAAAATGGAATTTGGATTGTGCAGAATTAACTCCGAGATGATAAAATATTTTTCAAAAATGCAAAATGGCACTCACGAACCAAACTATTCTGTGTCAATTTAATTTTTATCCAATCTTTTTATATTCTTCATACCATTATAAAAACAGCTTCTGCAGCTTGTTGACATGTGGATCAATCCACCAAATCATGAACATATCCTCTATAACTGGAGCTGACTACTCAGAAGCTTTCAGCCATGAACTTAGAAGTGGCTGAATGAGAAACTGAGGCTGACATTGCTCAGCTGAAGAGAGCAGGCAAGGATGTAAAAATAGATCAGTCGATTGAAATGAAGAATAGCACTGAATATGGCCATCAAGCTAATTTTCTCATCTGAAAAGAAAGCTGGTTTACCCTTTTTCTGGATGGACAGCTATTGCACGTGGCTGATCAAGCCCTTGGGAGATGACCACATAGCGAAAAGAGCCATTAAATCTTGCAACTTCTATTATATTGAAGCCATAATCTGACCAATATATATTACCTGTGAAAGATGTAGAAGAGATAAATGTTAATGTTCCATCAAGCTACAACATTAGGAGATAATTGAAAAAATGGATAGAAAAATTTCATACCAGCTATCCAATCAACTGCTATGCCTTCAACCCGTCCAAGACCATTTGTGATAATATCATCCCTCCAGGTCTGGTCTCGTTTAGCTCTGCTAATTGTACTCCTTCCCATATCTGTCCAATAGATTGTATCATTCCCTGTAAATAAAATTTGATAATTGAAATTTCAAAAGGTCACTAATTTTCCAGGATGTTTCACAAATCAAATTCTAACAAGAATATTTTATCTATTGTCTACTTCCTCAGGTTCATATCAATTTTCTTCCCTCTGCCTGCAAGGTGTGCATTAAATATTTCCTTTGCCTAACTTTAAATGCTGTTCTTTATGTATGAGACCATGTATAAAAATATATGCAGCCTACACTGATAGCACAGTCAAGTTCAATTTTGTCTCGTGTAAAAGTATAAACACAGATATGCAGACACATTTTCAACAGCAGTCAGGATCTGGAATTTTGAACTTTGATCTAAATTGGGCAAGGCTCAACCGTGCCTGCCCAAAGGCCACATTCAGAAGATGTGGACCAGGTTTAGGTTTAGGTTTTATTTAGATTTTAGCAATGAATCACAGGAGTTAAAAGAATGCTCCATCAATAGTTCCAGAGGAAGAGAATTCAGATAACTCTGTTTTAGGAGAGTGGTGAGGTGATAAGGATAGGTTACCAACATGCTGGGAGACATAAGACTGAGGAAGGTCTCATGGGATATTCTCCTAATTCCATAAATGTGCTTTTTTTCTTCATAAATGTAATTGTTCGGTTGTTCAGAACCTGGGTATTGGTGAAACCCAACATATTTTGTCTAAGCTTTTTGTCCGACACTTATCAGGACAATGAGAAAGAAATACCAAAGTAAGAAATAAACAACATTGATACTGTATGAGAGAAGAATGCTAATAAGTCAACACGTGAACTCTAAGCAGTAGAAGTGTTGTCATTTGGATGATTTCTGAGAGTAACTTACCAAACTTCGTATTTTTTTATTTTAAACCAGGCAGGTTGATTCTGATTGTTCATGACATTGCCCTGAAGAATGAATGAGAGATTACCTCTCATCTATTTTCTCTATGGCAATAATTCTACCAAACAGGGTATAATGTAGTTTTGCATACATTTTCTTTTCCCTTTACATTCTTCATAAAGAATGATATTTTCCTGAGCAGCATTCCAGACTGTGAGGACATCTATTATTTATAAAAGAGTTTATTTTGCCATCAGCATTGCTTGTGGACCAGAAGGGGTAGCAATCTTTCCAATCAGCTCCCAAACAGCTGGACCCCACCCCTATCCCCCCACCCCCAATGGGTCATTGTAGTGATCCTATTCCCATCACCACTTCACCCTGTGGTCTAGGATTAGACCACCATCCCTAATTTCCCACTAGCTCAGCAAAAGGCTCCTACTTCTTACTCGATCCAGAATGGTCCCTGCATAAATTGGTAACATGGCTGTAAAACATGGCGATTTCTAGACAGGGCGTTTAATAGAAAAAAAGTTGCATGTTGTGGAGTTTAAGTTCCATGTCAAATGGCTGGATGGAAACTCTTCCCCTCACCTCCCACCACCAGAAGACACTTATAAAACTCACTCCTGGCAATATCAAACAGCTGATCAAATCTGATCTATATAATCTACACAGTTGTCAGAGATTATCTTGCTCCTCCATAGGGTGCGGTTATAGTATTTTCCAAAAGAATCAATCTAAATAACATCGTTGAAGCATGAACTTAAGTTAACTCATAAATCATAAATAAACTGAAATATCTCCTTGGCACTGGAAATGTTTTTTAGTGTAGAGTGTCATTCTCTCAGAACTTTATTGATTAAAATATGTCTTTGATTTCGGTGTTTTGCCTTTTAAGTTCTGTTTTTATTCCTTAATTCTGTTTTGCTTTTTGTATAATATTATTTATATTTCCTGCTTTTATTCCTATGAAGTTTTCTTAATCTGATCTATTAATCAGTCTTCCAGAAGATGCCTCATTTCGAGATGGTGTAGATTGCTGTGGATGGTGGCAAATTGAAAAGAAAAAGTGCACACTCTGCAGCTCATTTAAAATTTAAAATTTTCAAGGTGAATGTCATGCACCATTCTCTAAGTGCTAATTTGTTTACTTTTGACATTAATATTCTTGAATTTCAGAATTGTTGTGATTTTTCTATGCAGCAGCTAAAGCTGTCTTTTGCTATCTATTATAAGCAAATTCACCATGAGGTAAATTTAATAATCAGTGACTTCTGCACTTAAATCACTGATCTTTAATCTTTGACCCCAAGTCCTGGATCTGTATTTGACACCAACATATTGGCAATGATCAGGAATTGGTAGTTTAAGTGCATAAGCCACAAGTTGCAAAGATTAACTTCTATCGTGGAGGAGGATTTCTTATTCAGAAGTAGCAAACACATGGCTCCAACACAAGTCAGAATCTAGTTCTCTCTGGAGCAATGGTTGAATAACTACTTTCACATGTAGCACGAGTCATAATGGCAGCTGGAAAGTTTTTATTTGTAGATATAGAGAGGATTTGTTGAGGCTTCCGTTGCAGCGCAGAGTCTTGATTGGCAGGGGTACAATTTGCAAAACCTGTCCTTTAGTGCTATTTCCAAAGCACATGTCAATTTACTGAGATTCCATACTGGAGCAGAACCTAGTAAAATTACCAGATTAGTGTTCATGTTCACATCAATGTACTCTAAACACACAAAGACAGGGAGGTAAAATATCTGAAAGCTTAAATATTTTCATAATGCGCAGTGGTAGGAAGAAATATTTTGTCAGTAGCATTTATCTTCAGATTGAGTGTTGCATGCAATTATTTACAGTCAGTTAAAGAACAACTTAGATTTATATGGGGATTATATGGAATTATTAAGCCTTCAAGAGCAACCAACCTCTTGATTTAACAAAAAAATAAAATTGCCAGCCCAGGAAACAGCTTGTGGCCTCATCACCAGTCAATAGAATCTTGCCCCCTTATTTGCACTTGAAAGCATTTTCTTTTTGTTCTGACCAATAACTTTTTCCCATAAATGTCTCTTTCCATTTTCTTCATACAATCTGTACTGTTATTTCTCAATACCACTATCCTGCTGACAGAAGTAGAAATTATCTGGAATTTACTAATCAGAGATAGACTCCAACTCATTTGCACTTTTGTGAGTATTATGTCTACGCGAAGAAGGAAGTACTAAACTGCAGGACTCAACCCATCAGAAGACAAGGTGCCTATCCTGTGGCCAAAAAGCACAATGGGCAGGCATAAGGGAACCTCTGAACCATTTTCGAGAGGGATGCCCAGCTTCTAAAGCTGCTGGCAGCACCAAGTGTCATGGCAATCCTGAGCTCTGGAGTGAGCACTGCTAGAACTGCAGACAAACCGAGACAGGAGGCCCAACAGAACTTCAAAGTGAAGTCAGTCTTAGGATTTGTTCGCATGATTTGGTGGGGGTGGGTGGTGGTTTGAAGAGCATGCAGGTTGGAAGGAGGGGCACACTATCTTCCTATCTTCAAGCTGTACCCTCCAATGGCTTCACCCCCTTCTTTCCTACCATTTTAAGCACTTTTTTATAAAAATTCCTGGTCCTGCCTGTCTGACGATGCTAATTGTTTTGGAATCTGAACAGTATGATTTTTGGGGGTCAATGGAGCTTTCAATTAACTTTTAATTATTTCACTATGTGTGATAGGTAGGCTGCTGACCTTAATACCCTCCCACCCTCAGTATAATGGAGGTGACCTCAGGGATGGGTGGGAAGATGTTGATGGGTCTGGCATCAATTTATATTCTGTGTCCACACCGCGCACCACCCCCCCACCCTCAACAAAAACACACCCAGCTTGTAATATCGAGCCTGAAGTTTCATCTGTTTAGCGATTCCTGAGAAATGCAAATTGCTGCAGTGACTATGAGAATGTTATTATTTGAATTGTCACTGTTAACTTAAACTGCTGAGCATGGAGCGTGAGAATACTGAATCATGAGGGTAGAAGCTAATTGTTCTGATAGTCTGCTTCCTGACTGTCTTATGAACAACTAGGTTGGTTAATGCGAAAATTTGAAAATAATCCTAATAAACAATTCAAAAGGGAAAAAAAGACTTATCCAGTGACGATGGACATTATATTATGGTGTAGACACAGAGATGACATTTTATTCTAAATGCACCTAAAATATAGAACATTGGAATTTATAACAATATAATCTTCCAAAGTGTTTCACAATGTTTAATTATTATGTATTTGTCAATAATACACTAATAATAAATCCTGTAAACTTCTATATTTTTCGTATGTAGAACGATTTGCTGCACAAATACTGGAACTACATTGTATCCAACTTGTGTTGCACTAAATAATCTGGACGATAATGCTTATGATTTTAATTGTTACATTAATTTGAAGGTGTATTTATGTTAATAATAATGTAGTTTTTTAAGTTTAACTATAATTCCTGTCTGACATATTATGAACTGCCTTACTCCCGAGGTACAGTATCACTTCTTTCTTAAGATACAGACAGAAAGTGCTGGAAAAGACCCAGCAGGTAAGGCTAGATGTAAAACATTGAATGGAATTAAACACAATCTCCTCCTCTACACTGACCAGGATTGAGCAGAGAGGTAGAAGTGCCTTTAATGGTGCAAAGGTCACGGCAGGAGAGTCTTTTGTCTTTTGCCTTCCCATCTACTTATAATTAAGTCCTGGGCAGGAAAGGTCAATGTTAGTCAACTACAGACCACTCAGTCTATTGCTACTGATATTCTATACGCTACAAATGGTTTCTTGCCTTTATCATTTGTCATCCATGCCCTTTATTTTATTCACTTATGGTACAAGGGCATCAATGGTTGGTCAGCATTTATTGCCCATCGCTAGTTGCCTATGAGAACGTGGTAGTGAACTACCTTCTTGCAGTCCATGTGCTGTAGGTGGACCCACAAAGCGCTTGGTGGGGGCACGGGTAGTTCCATGATTTTGACCCAGTGACAGTCAGGATGTTGAGTGATTTGGAGGGGAACTTGCAGGTGATGGTATTCACATGTATCTACCGCCCTTGCCCTTTTAGGCAAAAGTGATTTTGGTTTTGGAATGTGCTGTCTAAAGATCTTAGGCAAATTTCTGCAGTGCATCTTGTAGAAGACACACAATGCTGGTACTAACCATCAGTATTGGAAGAAGTCAATGATTGTGAATGTGGTCCCAATCAACTAACTGCTTTGTTCTGGATAACGTCAAGCTTCTTGAATGCTGTTGGAGCTGCATTCATATCGAGAAATTGGGAAGTATTCAACACACTCCTGACATGTGCCTCATAGATGGTAGAGAGGCTATGGGGCATCAAGAGGTAAGTTACCCGCTGCAGAATTCCCAGCCCCTGACCTGCTGTTGTAGCCACTGTACTTATATAGAACATAGAACATAGACCAGTACAGCACAGTACAGGCCCTTCAGCCCACAATGTTGTGCCGAACTTTTAGCCTAAACCTAAGGTCTATCTAACCTCCACCCCTACCTTATACTATCATTCATATGCCCATTTAATAGCCGCTTAAATGCCCCTAATGAGGCTGACTCCACTACCCTCTCTGGCAATGCACTCCACGCCCCTACCACTCTCTGAGTAAATAACCTACTTCTGACATATCCCCTATATCTACCTCCACTCACTTTAAAACTATGCCCCCTCGTAATAGCTACCTCCACCCTAGAAAAAAGTCATTGGCTGTCCACTCTATCTATACCTCTGAGCATTTTGTACACCTATGGTGATTCCAGTTGAGTTTCTGATCAATAGTAACCTCCAGGATGTTGATAGTGGGGGATTCAGAGATGGTAATGCCATTAAATGTCAAGCGATGATTAGATTGACTCATATTAGAGACAACCTTTTCCTGGCAATTGTGTTGTATGAATGTTACTTGCCACTTGTCAGCCCCAAGCCTGAATATTTTCCAGATCTTGTTGCATTTGAACATGGACTGCTTCAGTAACTGAGGATTCATGAATGGTGCTGAACTTATGGTGGAAGGGCAGACAATTCACAATTTTAAAAGAAAATTGCATAGGCACTTGAAGGAAATAATTATGCAGAGCTATAGGTATACAGCGGAGAAATGGAATTCACTAAATTTGACTATAGAGCAATAATTACTCGATGGCCAAATGACCCAACATCTGTGCCATATGTTTTCTATGACTTTAAAACTGCTCAGTACAAATTTTGAAAATTTCCATGCAGTCCTAAAGACCATAATTACATTATTGAATTTTACACCATTTATTCTGGTGAGGTTTAGCATTATCACCACTCCAGTAACTAAATCTTGTGTTGTTCAAGGTCCAAAATATGAATTTTCCACCATGTCTAAGGATAGTGCTGGGAAATTCAAGGATCAAATGAAGAACTGCTGCCACTATCTACCTACTCAGCTTTGGAATATGAACTTAATATGGATATATCAGACAAGGATTCAGTCTAAAAGTCATCAGATAATTAATTATTATTTAATATTATTAATTATTTATGGACCAAGTGTCTGAAGTCTGCCACTGTTGATGTGTGCAAGCATGATTTTGGAGGCTTCCCTAAACATAGTAGCAAAGACAAGATTGAAAAGTTGGGGACCAATGAGTTTTACTAAAATTGCCTATGTGGCAACCATTGGACACTTCCCTACAATCCATGTCACATTCAGTACGTGCAGAGATTTAACAAATTTGTTCAGATATTCTATCCTGGAAAGTAAGCATCCTGAAGCATGTTGTCTCATGTTGCTAAAACCTTTCATCAGGTCTATGAACAACAGATAGAGATCATGACATTACTCTCTTTTGGAGGGCTTGCTGTAAAAAAATGTATTGGCTGTCTGTCATATGATTAGCCTTAAAACAACACTGCAGGAGAACATCAACTTTATGGTGGACTTGTCGATTGTTTAGTCAGATCCCTGTAAGAAGTTTCCCCGAAATTGGAAAAAGACTTGTTGCTCAGTAATCGGTGAATACATTTTTGGATTGTTTTCCTTTTCAGATGCTGACTACTTCAGAACTTTCTACCATCCCAGACATTCTTAAAGACAGCTGTTAATTTGTTAACAAAATCTCTCCTGTTCCACTTCCAAATTTTGACCGCATTGCTGTCAGCACCAGGGGTTTTGCCATGTTTATTTGAGTTAATTACCTTTAGTAACCGTTTTCATAGAATTGAAGATACAGGCTTTCTTTCTCAGACAACTGCTCAATTTGACAAACAGTATCCAAGGAGAATGGGTGCCTTTGTTGATGGCATCAGCAGAATGCATTTTTCTATCTCCCAAAACCAAAATCTTCACTCAAGTTACAGAGCTGGTGATCAGAAAGGTCTATACACATATTATAACATCCTAATTACTCACAAGGAAGATATCCAGACTGTGACAAAGCAATCACAAGTGCTCCCAAAAACTTTGGTTTCCAAATCAGAGTTTGGAGACCAAAGCTTTTTGTCAACTACCACCGTGTAAATGCTATGAAGCAACTGGCTGTGGCACCAATCTCTAGTTTGTCAAAACATTATCAATCTTTGGTATTATGCTCTCTAGAAATGCCACTATTGATGAAGAATCAGTGGACATATCCTGAAAGAAAAACCACTTGTACATCCTAATATCCGGTATTTAGATCACCACCTCTATTGTAAATTATCATTATCTATTGTTAATTAATCTATCATTAATTAACTAAGCTATTGTTCCACCTTTTTCCTAGATTTCTATCCTTCTTAAAAATCCTGTATCCTTCAATATTGGTTCTAATCCTCAATCTTTGTCGTTGTGAAACTATGTCTCTGTATTGGTTATTAGATCATATAGATTTATTTCTATTTGTAACATCAGTTCATCTGTTTCATTTGAAATTTGCTGTGATTCAGATACAGAGCTTTAGTTTAATCCTTTTCCGATTTTTGTAACCTTCAGATCTATCTATTGATTTCGTTTTAGATTACTACTGTCCATGTATTACTGTCATGGTCTGTTATTATTTCCTAAATTAATACCTTTCTTTGTTGCCTTGCTTCTACTCTTTGATATGGCATATTCTCCAAAACTTGATTCCATCCTCCCACTTTTTTGTTTACAACCTTACCTATTTCTGAATGATGCAGTTCACTAGACCACCAGTCCCAGCACAGTCAGCTGTACCTCTTTCCATTGGGAGAGGCCCCACTCTCCCCAGTGCTGATTCTATGCCCGTTAAACAGAATGTACCTTCCACCACACTAGTCTTTGAACCATTCATTAATTTCTCTAATCTTATTTGTCCAATGTCAATTTATGAAAAAACTATCACAACTTATTTAGCTATATCATGTAATCGGTACGTAAAACAATGAAAATTCCCTGTTGTGCTCTGAGTAATTTTCAAAAGTATATTTAAACAAATTTTTTCTGTGTATTTTTTATTTAGCTGTCAATGGTTAAGCATTGTCCCTAATCTTAATCAATTAAGAGCGCACTTTGACATTTCAGTAAATCTTAAGGCATTTCTTTAATATTATTGCTCTTTCATTCTTCACTTGTCAATGTTTTATATTTCACTTTTATCAATGAGAACTATGGTCCCCTTGGCTCATTGCATAATAAACAATGTGCTCCTCTCAATTCTGTCATTCTGTATGTGTAACACATTGGACAAGCCAAATCTGATCAGCACAGTGGGAGTTTAAAAAAAGTCATGCGCAATTATAATGACAGTGTTTCTGAAGGCAGACAAATTAAAGAAAAGAAGGGGAACAGTTAGATATCATCTGTATCTAGATAGAAACAAAGGAGAGTATAAGATGTCCCTGCGCCGCAGAATCCATTTCGATAGGTCTGTGAAATGAAGTGGGGTATGTGTGATTACATTCTGCTATTCCAATACTTTATACAACGGAGATGAGTTCCTTAAATTTTCCATGCCATTAGTGTTGTGTTTCAAGGAGTAAATAAATGCTTAATGTTATTAATGTTTCATTTGTCAAACTATTCCTGGAGAGATAATGATAACTTGGCATGAAATTGGAAATTTTGTAATTTATTTACTTGTGTTACACAATATATAACGAAATAGAAGACCATAAGACCATAAGACATAGGAGTGGAAGTAAGGCCATTCGGCCCATTGAGTCCACTACACCATTTAATCATGGCTGATGGGCATTTCAACTCCACTTACCCGCACTCTCCCCGTAGCCCTTGATTCCTTGCGAGATCAAGAATTTATCAATCTCTGCCTTGAAGACATTCAACGTCCCGGCCTCCACTGCGCTCCGTGGCAATGAATTCCACAGGCCCACCACTCTCTGCCTGAAGAAATGTCTCCTCATTTCCGTTCTAAATTGACCCCCTCTAATTCTAAGGCTGTGCCCACGGGTCCTAGTATCCCCACCTAACGGAAACAACTTCCCAGCGTCCACCCTTTCTAAGCCATGCATTATCTTGTAAGTT
>JAHRHZ010000144.1:70035396-70051246 GCA_024137785.1 Ginglymostoma cirratum
CAGCCCCATGCTTGTTATCTCGGATTCTCCAGCATCTGCAGTACCTTTTATCTCCGACTTAATTCTGACAGGTTCCAGTTTTTGGAACTGATTGAGATTCAAAACCTTAGACAATTCATGATTAAAAATATAGCATGCCAGAAACTGTTGCGTACTAACATGTTTCAGTTTATTTCTCTCTGATTTTTATATCACTGCACAGATTTTTCACAGCTTATAGTACATAACTAATTTCCAGCACTATTCCACTACATCGTTGCAACCTTTGGCAGATTCACATCTCTCAAGTCTTCCTCTTTGTGACACAACCTTGCTGCATGACGAATTCACATTTCTGAGTCAAAGGAGAGACAAAGGTCAGACATATGTCGCTCTGTGCACCTACTCCTCCAATTTGCAGTATGGACTTTACATGCATGACAAGATGGGACATCAAAGTCGATCTGAATTATGTGTTTCAAAAGTATAAGCACTAGACTTGCTTGGAGGAGGCTACCCTAAATTCCCTTCCATGGAGAAACATCAAGGAAATAGAGGCTAAATCCTCATCCTTTTCACACGTATTCCCGTATGCACCCATACAAACATTAGCTGTGGTTCCTGCATAGCCAATCATACAATAAGTTGCATATCATACAGTGTCTTGCAAGGCTAGATTTGTGCCATGAAGCTGGTTTTCTAATCCATATCCCCTTTTCTGCATGGAAGATTTGAAGAAAAGTCCAAAGCAAAACAATATCTCACTGCATCCTCGGTTCATTTCAATTAGTTTATGAGCATCAGAGTAAACATCTGGAACCTGTAATTGGGAAGCATGCGCAGACAGAATCAGGTTATTCGCAACACTTTGTTAGTTATTAGAGGCCTGAAAGACTGTTATGCAACTTCCATCATGTCTGTTATACTTCGGGGACGTGACCGGAACAGTGCAGTAACATTGAAAAGTCAAGCCATGCTGCTACTATTTAGCTGAGAAAGAGATAACCAATGTATCAGCCATATGTTTATTACATGTATGAACACGGCATGTTGGCTGATGCTATTATTGATCCCAATGCTAGCTTGTAAGGAGATGAACTGAAAAGGTTGATGGCATAGGTTATTTTGATGCCACGAGCAGTGGCATCCCTATGGTTAAGATTGGCTGTAAAAATTGTTTCAGCAGATGTCACATTTATTCAATTGGTTCCCTATGGATCCAAGACCTCCAGATCACCTAATTCACTGCCAGCTCTATGTGCCAGAGCCTGCAAAAACAAATGTTGACAGGTTTGGAAGCCTTGCTAGGAAATGTTCTGAGTTCTCGAACACACTATCTTCCACGCCTGACTACGCCAACAATAAAATTCTACATTTGCGCACCTTACGCCAACTACAATCACTGATTTTAAATTGTGAATTTCTACAGATTCAACAACTTGCTATTTGATATCTTGCCACTGCCCTTCATATCCATATTATGCAAAAGTCCCTTCTTCGTGTACTCTTGGTTATTTTAATTTCCATGCATTCTTACAGCAAATTGTTTCCCACAAAATGCTAAAAGTATTTACAAAACTAATGGCGAAGGTCTATTTTAAATTTTGAAAATAAAATAACATGATGAAAATGTCGAGATAACAAGCGTGGGGCTGGACGAACACAGCAGGTCAAGCAGCATTTTTTCCTGCTCCTATGATGCTGCTTGACCTGCTGTGTTCATCCAGCCCCATGCTTGTTATCTCGGATTCTCCAGCATCTGCAGTACCTTTTATCTATGATGAAAATGTCTCTGTTTCACTGAACATTAAGCTTTCCTTACACTTGCGTCAGTTGGATGAAAAATGAATTTAACTCGTTCCTTCCTACACAAAGAGATAATTGGACTTTGCTGCAATTATCTGTCAATTCTTAATCCCAAACCAGGCATATCAGCACAGCTGTATTTTGTGCAGAATGCAAAATGGTTCAGATATATCAATACTATCTGATTTACTACATCTATCAGCATTAAAATTCTATAACAGCGTCTTTTCATTCACCTATGAAAAATATAGTTCAAAATTGCTGTTTTAGTCAGTTTCAGAAAGGTTTCTTTTCAAAGGTGTGCAAATCTACAGGGAAGTTGTATAAGGTTACTACTCTGTAATGGTTGGAAACTGTATAATTAAAGGATTTGATTATGTTCTGTGTCCTTCTCCCCAGTTGAACCTTGAAATGATTAAATATGCCAAATAATGTCCACTTGAGAAAAATCATAGCAATTTTTCAGCCAGTAATATTAACCATCTGTGAAAAGGAAAAATGCTTCCAAAATAATTTGAGTACATGTAATCTGCTTGTTTGTGAGAAAACAGGAGCCTCATCTGTTAAACTTGCAGAAAGTGGCAGCTGGTCAGTACGGAGAATTGACACTTTAAGCAGGTGGAAGGTGACACCTGGCAATAAAAGATGGCTTTCCATCAGGCAAGTAAATTATTGGAATGAGGAGAGTCTCGTGGAATGGAAGAGGAAGGAAGTACAGGGCAGATTGAGAATTCCTTGTGGAAATCATTTCACTTACCTGTGAAGGCCTCATGAAAACAGCTTTCCCTCTTGGCCTGGGTTAAAATGCAATCCAGATTCTATTTGCTGCCGTTACGCATAAATCCATGAGTCTCTTGCCTTGCCAACAGGTGCCTTAGCCACATATTTGCATTTGAAATGTGAATCACGGGTAGAAATAAAAGAAAATTGTAGAATGGAATGTTCTATTTTAATGCTCTCCCACCCCTATCCACCCTGGCAACTTTCAATTTCAGCTGGAGGGATTGGATTAAAATAGCCAACATACAAGTCTGAAACACAGAAGTGGTCCATATGGTTTGTATTGCTGTGACTGGATTATTTACTGATATATTAAACCTTCAATTACAACATATGTTTTATTTTAAAGAGGACATACAGCCAGGAGATGACCATAGATGTAAATCCAATTACTGTCCAGCAAAATGCTGATGGGAACCACAGATCTTAACAGCTGGAAACCTATCAAGAAACTTCAGACTGCTATCCTTCAAAGGGAGAGACATCATTCATTACAAACTGGATTTGATCACCTGTGGCTACGGAGAAAATCCGGGGATTATCTCCTAACCTTCAGGCACATTTACATTTCACCCTTCCAGGAATATACAAAAAAAAAGAGGGCTGAAAACCAACTGCAATCTTCTGGAATGTGTGGATGAGTGGGTTGTTGTGGTAGTCTGGATTAGTATGCTGTGAATGTAACAGCTTGTGAATAGCCATTAGATACCTCTGTGTTCAAGGTAAAGAACCACTCTCTCATTCAGAGTATTGGAAGCCAGACAAGCCAGAGAAGTCACTGTCAAACGGAAACAGGACAAAAACCTTTCATCTAACTGACAGAGCTGGGATTCTCGAAGTCAACTGTTTTACTATCAATACCAGTGTTATCTGTATCACCCAATTTAATAGCTACAGTATTCCACCATCCACTGTGCAATTCAGAGACTGATTCACTTATCTTTTTAAGCTATTATATTTTTATTTAGTCACATTTCTAATTGGTGTGTGTGTGTGTGTCACATTTAATCATCTTTCCTTGCATTTAGTAGCTAATAAACTCACTCTTTCTCTAACTCAAGACAGAGTGGCTCATATGGCTCATTTTAAAACATAACTACATTTAGATTCCTTCCATGAAGGAAGGGATAACTGTAAAATTAACCTTATTGCAACCAACTGAGAGTAGGATGAAATTAAGAAGGGGAACCAGTTCATCCCTCCTCACCAAGGGGTAAAATCATTTTAGGGGTAATCCATCTGGAATCATAACCACTTAGGAACTGATTGTAACAGTGTCTCCAGTGGTTTCTAGCTAGAGCAATCTTAAAAGTTTCTCTGAGATAACAAGCATGGGGCTGGATGAACTCAGCAGGTCAAGCAGCATCATAGGAGCAGGAAAACTTGACGTTTCGGGCCTAAACCCTTCATCAGCATCTGCAGTACCTTTTAGCTCTGGTTAAAAGTTTCTCTGTTCTTTTACAGATTTTGTCCATCATCATATAGCCTGCAATCTCAAATTATCTCTGTCACAGTTGAGCTCTTTGGAAAAGTATTGTGGAAAAATATTCCAGCAGCCAGTGGGTAAAAAGCATTTCTCCAAGTGAAAGATCTGTTACACGAGTTTGAAGACTTCATCACATACAACTTGCTCCATTAAGTTTCATTAAATAAGGAAGATTTGTAAAAGACACGTGCTTCCAATTATTCACCAAAGAAAGAATTTTAGAAGAGCTTTGAAGCAGTCCAGCTATAGCTAATCTAATCAAATAATCTAAACCTCATCTGAAGTGCTTTAAAAGTGTATCTTAACTTCTCCTGCAGTGCACAGTACCAGATACATTTGTAATGCATTGATTACAGATGCCACTTCTTCAGCTGAGAAATTTACAAACACTTTTGAACTGGATTTAGGTATTTAAATATTAAAGGCAGAAAAGTTTTGAGCCGAAGGCACCTGCTACTAATCCTGAACTTCAAAAGAATTAAAAAAGGGGATCTGTGTTCAATTTTTGTTTTCCTAATCAGGATTCACAGTCATGATTATCTAAACTACAAAGGCTCTTCGAAGTAAGTGGCAAAAGGTTAATTTAAGCCAGTTGTAGAGTTCACGATGGCTTCTGGAATTTAATTCTTCATCATGCTTAAACTTTGTGATTTTGAACATTTGTTCTTTTATACAGTTGCAAAGAAAACCCAATCAAATTAATGCAATTAAATTCTCAGATCCAAAACTTGAATTACTTAGGAAAATTTGAACATTTTAACATATCAAAGTCTTGTTGACATGACGTATATTGCAAAAATGAGTTACTATCAAATACAGAAAGAGTGACTACACTTGCAAATCCATGAAGAAACCAGATGGAAATTACCAAGTATTATATAAGATAGGAATGAGAACAGAGATATCAAATGTTGATTCATTCATGAATAGCTTCATGTGAACCTTTGATGTGTAAAAATGTTATAGTGTGAAGAAGTGTTTCCAGTGAATACATTTTTGATAGCATACATCATGTAGATCCTTGGATAGTAGAAGGCAAAATAAATGAACCTTAGTCTTTGTTCTTCCAGTAACTTTGTTAAAGGCTGAGATGAGGAAGAATTTCTTTTGATAGAGGTTTGAGTGCCTTTAGAGCTCCTTGTCAGAGAAAGCTGTGAGGACAGTTATAGAAACATAGAAAATACATGCAGGAGTAGTCCATTTGGCCGTTCGAGCCTGCACCACCATTCATTATGATCATGGCTGTCCATTTAAGCCTGAGATAGGTAGATTCTTGAACATGGGGCAATCAAGGATTATGGATAAAGGGCAAGAACATAGACATGAGGAGTGTTGGATAAGCCATGATCCTATTGAGTGGCAGAGAAGGCTTGAGGTGCCAAACTGCCAACTCTTCTTCCTATTTCTTGTGGTCTAATGTTCATAAGACAAACACAGAAATTGCTGGAGAAGCTCAGCTGGTTTGACAGCATCTGTGGAGAGAAAACAGAGTGATTGTTTCAAGTTCAGTGATCCTAGAAGGTCTTGCATTTGGCAGTGCCTTGGAAGAGGCCATTGCTTGCTGCTGGTACAGCACTCTAGAACACAGAGGACTCAGGAGCATATAATGTGTGACTCAGGGCTGGGTGGATTTCTGAGGTTGGGGTTCATGGGGAGTGGGTGGGGTAGGGGATTTGGAAGCAAAGACAAGGAGGTGTTTCTCAACTGACACCTCCCTGCATTGTGTCCCGTCCCTTCACCACAGTCTAAGTGCCTTTGATCATGGGATCCTCCACCCTCCTGCACTCCCCACACATACTTCCACCATGCTGAGGTGATAAGCTGCCCATACAGATTGACCTATCAGGCATTGTGACTGGCTTACATGCAGTTAGGGTAATTCCAGCATTGGGAAACAGAAGCTGCTGCTGACAGTTTAGGAACCTCAATTGGAAGCTTGGCAGAAATGTCAACCACACACCCCAGACTTAATTCTGGTGGGTATGTGAAGCTAGCAGTGTCTATATACAGTACCAACCCAACTAATTAACACTGTCAGTCCCAGGATCCCCAACTCCAGGAGAATGCTTGCAGCCATAGTGTCTAAACCTCTGGTTTTTAAACTCTGCAATTAAATTCAGCAAATACAACTGCCACATGCCACATTACGGAAAAGGAAAAATTAAACTACATCCCTCACCGCTCCGAATCAAAGTACAGGTTTCGACCAGTTATTTTAAGCATTAAGATTGTTACTTTGGGAGAAGAATTATATGCATGCAGCCATTGGACAACTATAGAGCTCACTTCTGTGGCAGCTTCAGAGAAAGGAATATTTCAGCCATCACACTGGTGCTGGTTCTCTCAAAGGCTGATTCATTTAGCTTCATTCTTCTGCCCACTTTGCAATCCCTTTTTGAATTGGGGTTCCAGCCAGGCAGTACATATGGCATACTCCCTAACTGAAACTGAAATGGCTGTTGTACAAACATGACACTTTACAACTTCGATTATTGTTATGTCAGTTTCCTGTCACATTGTTTTACCATGAAATCTCTGTCTGCATGACATCTTTGACTTCCTATTTAGGAATTCCTGACATGCATCATTTACTGTGTTTATTGTACTGCTGTGTCAAATAAAGACTGGTTGCCTTTCATGGCTGATGTTGGATATGTTTTAATTGGTCATTTCCAGAAAAATAGGAAGCTAATTTATAGGCAGATCGAAATAACCGAGAAATGTCAGGAGTGCTATGTATTCAAGGTGAGAAGTAATACTTTAAGACGTAAATGCCCTTATTTAACTTATTTCAAGGTCAGCCAAAAATTTTGACCCATGTTCAGCCAAGGAAAAGGAGTAACCCAGCATATAATAACATTACTTACAATTCTCAGTCAAAACATCAGTCAAACCACCTATTTATTCATACATTTCACATGCAGCAGGCACACAAGGGGCTTATTTGAGTCAAATCTTGTTAATTTGTTCTGAGTTACACTCACTTGTTGTAAAAGAAGCTTCTTTCAATGAATAAAGAAAAATGAAATAAAAGCCAAACCAAAGATTCATGGGAAATTTTAATGCTGGCAAATAGGTAATTTAAAAATATGTTCCTTCCTAAAGATAGCTGATACTTCAGCCTGTAGTTTTATTATGATAAATAAACTTGAGTCTTGCTCCAATGAATGCACATTCATTAACCCTTCGTATATGAACAAAAGTGACAAAAAAAGGTACAAACCTGCATGGAAGTCTATTCCTACTGTAAGCGATGTCCCAGATATTGGCAGCAAGGCATCTGATTTATCACTGGGTTCAAGTGATATTCCTCTGATTTCTTCATGAAGAGAATACATCAGGAAAGATTCAAAACCTAGTCAATAAATAAATCATGTTTTCCTGTTATTCTCTTAGAAAATAAGTAAATGGGAAAACAAGATTCAATCAGGTACTGATTTCACAATTTATAATTTGACAATATTGCTTTCAAAGCATGTACAAAATTTCTGACCAGGCTTTGACTGATGTCAAGTTATATTAGAGCAGATATAGTTCGGAAGTGGCATTAATTTGCAACGTGCTTTCACTTTCCCAAAATCAATATTTTATATGTGATGCAACGTGCTTCATTTTCCACAATCATTACTGTAGGTTTAAAGCAGTAGTTCTATCACTATATTGGACAAAGAACTGTAAATGAATAATCACTTTATTGGAAATGAAAATCAGATAGTTTCTATAACAACAAACTGATGTTTACCAATACTTTTACAAACAGGTGAAAAGTTGAAAATTTACCTCAGTGATAAAAATTTGCTATTCAGTGTAATTTCACTGTACATATATTGAAACTGGTGACATAAAAATGTATTTCCAGTTTATTTTACCAAATGTATTCCTTTCAATACTCTATTAATGTTGCTATTGATTACAGTTATAATTTAGGAAAGGTATGCTGTTCTTGTCAACAGCCATGTTCGATCTTTGGAACGTTTAATGATTGATTTCAATAGCATTCACTGAAGTGAAGGCAGTGTAAGCTAAAATTCTTGACAGCAACTGCAAAACAGCTATCTAAAGAGTACTTTCAATTGTCATCGGAGATGGAGCAGGAAACTAGCATTGGACATTTACTTTCGTAATAAGAGTTACCAGACCAAACAGAAGGGGGAAAAAAAATCTATGCAAAATAGATCTGCAGCAAACCAAATACTAATTACCGTTGGAAGATATTTGATTCAAATTTAACTACAAAATGTTCCTCTGCATGACACTAAAAGGAAAATTAACCATTTTAACAGAAACATTTCAAATTAGAAATAGATCTCTATTGAAGTTGATACATTTTAACTTCATCCTGATTGTAGAATCAACCCAGCTTCAGCTATTATCAACATCTTGTCATGCTCCACAAGTTGCCTCTACTCTACATTCTGAATGCATCTTTTTCCTCCATCAGGGAAGGTTTCATGTTAGAATTAATTGAGGGCATTACAGTGTAAACAGTGTGTGTATTCCTCTGATAGCTGCATCTAACCGCCTGCTCTGTTGTTGTAATTTTTTATTTGCTGCGACACACAGCCACATGTGTAAATACAGACAGAAGCACAGCGAGCTTTAAGAGTGGTGTGTTCAAGGTTTTAAAGTTGTCTCTCACATTATTTGTCACTGTGCCTTCCAAGGCTTACATGAAGATGCAAAAGAGAAAGTGGTAAACATTCTGTTCTCCACAGCATCAGCTGCACATGGGAATCTAAATTCCTGAATTTACCTCGTGATGGTGGGGATTTATTATTGGATTTTCGGGAGTAGGTACCAGTTCCACTTTTGTCTGGTTTCTAATGGTGAAGGACCTTTGTGAAGGTAAATGAGCTGAGAGAGCAGCAGTAGGAAGCTGATATGACATGGTTATACTGATAACCAGCACCAAATAAGCTTCTCTAACTAGAACTGGGATAAAAAGAAGTTAATTACTTTTCTCCATACAACCCGAAACGCTGTTGTTTTATTCAGTTGATAACAACACTTACCTTCACATGACATTTTATCACTGCGCAACTGATATCCCATAGTGCACTTGCATGTTTTCCTTGTTTCTGAGACTGGCAAGCAGAGCTGAGAGCATCCACCATTGTTCACACTGCACAGATTAGTACCTAAATGGGGCATATAAAATCAATGTTCAGGAGTCTACCAATGCTTCAGTTAGCTTTCTTCTACATGAATAATGGGACTTCTCTTGACTGTACAGTAATCTGCGCCATATGATTGATGAATAGCCTAACTTTATTTGAAATTGGAACTGACCTTTCTATGTCAAATAGCTCTGAAAAGCACATTTCACTAAAATAATGGAGCATTATGTCAAACTGCAGTAATGGCATTAGTCTACCTAGCATTAAAATTTATGATTATTGTGCTACCATAGCAAAATGGTAATAATCTTTTTGCAACATGTTGGCCTTTTTACCTTAACAAAATAAATTGTTCCACAGACAGGGAAGCTTTACCTTCTGGCAGCTGCATTTGAAGGAGAAAGTTATAGTCATTCAGCACAGAAACAGACCCTTTGGTCCAACTCGTCCACCTGAATCTGTGTAGTCCAATTTGCTAGCATTTGGTCCATATCCCTCTAAACACATCCTATTCATGAACCTATACAGATGCTTTCTAAATGTTGTAAATTGAATTCAATTTCCACCATCAGCTTTGGCAGGATTTGAACCTGGGTCACCTAGATATTAGTTCAGTTGATAGGTTAGCACGTTAGTGATAATACCAATAGCCCATCGCCGACATGGTACATTGACTAAAGTTGGGTGAGGAGAGGCGAATATCACTTAATGTTCATATTCATCATTGAAACCAACATTCAAGTTCATGACAAAATATTTATTTTAGGTTTTTCTAGCTCTCAGTACAAATGGTCCAATTGCGATTCTTCACGAGTGATCATCAGTCTAAGTCATGAACTCTATTTTCCTTCCCATGCATGAACTTGTGAATAATTCTAGTATTTTCTGTCTTGATTTCAATTTTCTAGCATCCACAGTATTTCGCTTCTGAGATCCTGGATTAAGTAGGGATGAGTAAATTTTCACAATCAAACTAGAATTGTTGGATGTTTTTGATCAAAACCCATGATTTGGATGCTAATTATAACTCATGATATGCAGCTCCATTACATCATCATTGGATTCCTCCAGGGACCTGGACCTCTTACATAACATCCCTCCATTTGTCACTTAAGGCTTAGATGTATTAGCCTCTGGGCAGGAAGAATGTCCTCTATTTCACCCACTGCCTGTTGATGTCATGGCCTCAGGAAGCAAACAAGCATGTCACTCCTTAGCATCCTTCCCAATTCTTTGATTCCCTCTGCCTCTCAGCCCTAACAGCTCATCAACTTTCCATGCAATCACAAATTCTCCCGGAAGAAATTTTTACAAAATACCTTAAAAGCTTCAGAAGTCGATAGCACTGGGAAATTCTCTCCAATCCCAAAAATAATGAAGAGACCATTGAGGCTGAGTAATATACCTCTAATAATCCATTTTGCTTCCATACGTTGAGGTCATGGCTATGCTTAACTCCCTTTTTGAATGTCTTCAGACAACAGCATTCACTGCACATGCTTATTTGAGAAGTCTATAACTTATCAAAATGTAATACTTCCTACAATATAATCTTGTTCATGAACTTTCATTACTCATAGAACAGTACAGCACAGTACAGGCCCTTTGGCCCATGACGTTGTGCCAAACTATTATCCTACTAAGATCAAACTTCCCTGCATACCTTACATTTTACTCTCCTCCATGTGCCTGTCCGAGACTTAAATGTCTCTAATGTATCTGACTCCACTGCCGGCAGCGCATATATATGTCTGTTGGGGTGTTATTTAGTTCATGTGGCTGGACAGCTGATTTGCAATGCAGAGTGAGACCAACAGTGTGCATTCAATTTCCACACAGGCTGAGGTGACCATGAAGGACTCTTCTTCTTAACTTCTTGCTCAAGGCGTGGTGACACTCATGTTAAAACACAACCAGCCATCTTTTCCGAATAAGAAAGTAGCCCTATGGTCCAGTGGGACTGTGGTGACTTTACATGGCGCTTAGAGTTCCTGAAACTAGTGCAATCAAACAGGCTATTCTGAAGTCATTAAGCCTCTCAATATTTTAAACAATAGTATTCAATCAAGCAGCAAGTTTCCTAACAGTCACATTTTCAAATTATTTGCACTTCTGTATTATGATACTTAGAGGTCCATGTCCCACAACAAAACTTAGGGAGTATTGGTTGAGACTGCTCAAATTTACTTCACTTTACATCTCTAAATACCATGTGGAAAAAAAAACAGATCCTAATTTCAGTTTCCAAAGGAGGTAAAGACCTGACTATAAGACACTACAGAGTAAGGATGAGTAAATAGCAGGACCTAGAACAGAAAACAGCAGGAGTCATTCCTGTTTCCTCCTCTAAAGGTTTGACCATTTCTCACCTTCTGTTTTCTAATGCAGAGCATATTTCAAACAAATTAAGATTGGACAAAATAAATTCTATGACATAATAATGATAAATGCAACTGAAGAGAGAAACAGAGTTAAAGTTTCATGTCAATAATCTTTCATGGAATGAAAGTTCAATGAATTAACATTTAAATGTATAGAAACATAGAATGTAGGGGCAGGATTAGGCCACTCAGCCCTTCTACTCTTTTACACCATTCAACATAATTATGTCTGATCATCCATCCCAATATCCCGGTCACATTTTCTCCTTGTACTCTTTGATCTCTTCAGCCCGAAAAGCCACATCTAACTTCTTCTTGAAAACATTCAATGTTATTGTCTCAACCACTCTCTGCGGCAAAAAATTCCACACGCTTACCACACTCTGTGTAAAGAAATTTTTTCTTATCTCTGTCCTAAATGGCCTATCCTGTATCTTTAGACTGTGACCTCCTGGTTCTGGACTCCCTGGTCATTTGGAACATCCTTCCTGGCTAATCTTCTTCGAATTTTATAGTTTTTTTTATCCTCCTCATCCTTTTAAACAATTCTAATTCACCCATTGGTCAGTCCTGCCATGCCAGAAATCAATCTTATAAACCTTTGATGTACTGCCTCCATAGCCAGAACATTCTTCCTCAGAAACAGAGACCAAAACAGCATACAATATTCCAGGAGTGATCCCACCAGGGCTCTGAGCTTTTGCAGCAAAACATCTCTGTCCCTGTACTTGAATCCTGTTGCTTTGATGGTCTACAGTTGCTTTCTTCACCACGTGCTGCACTTGTATGCTTACTTTCAGTGACTGGTGGACAAGGTCATCCAGGTCTCTTTTCACTTCCCTTTTTTTCAATCTAGCACCATTCAGATAATAATCTATATCCTTTTGTTTGCAACTAAATTGGATAACCTCTCATTTGTCCACATTATACATCATTCACCATGAATTTTCACACTCACTCAACTTGACCAAATCACACTCTCACTATTTCTGCATCATCCTCACAGTTCACCTTCCCACCCAACTTTCTGTCATCTGCAAACTTGGCAATATTGCATTTAGTTTCCTCATCCAAATTATGAAAATATATTGTAAATAACTGGGGTCCTAACACTGATGCCTTCAGTACTCCATGAGTCACTGTCTGCCAGTCAAAAAAAGACTTGTTTATTCCTAAACTTTGTTTACTGTCGCCAGCTCTTTCAATCCAAGTCAGTACACTGTCCTCAATCCCATGAGTCTTAATTTTACACGTTAAACTGTGATGTAGAACTTTATTGAAAGCCTTCAGAAAGTCCAAGAAAACCATATCCAGCTCTAGGAGTTACATCCTTGAAAAATTACAGTAGATTTGTCAAGTGATTTAAAAATTTTATGAGAACCTTTCTGAAAATGTCTCCTTATATTGATATACATATATCATGTTGTACCTGTTCAATTTTCACTGCTTTGTTGTTCTCAATAAACTGACAGTCTATTTTTACTGACTCTTTGTTCTCTTTAAATGAATAGCGATGGTGGAGAATTGTGGTATGTATTTCTTTTAATGAACGATAGAGCAACTAATTTATTTTTGCCCAGTCTATGACTTATCATAAAATTATTCTCATCTATACTACTTTTGCTTCAGGCCCAGCATTCCATGACCACCAACGCTGACCCTCTTCCCACGGCACCTTCCCACGTAACCGCAAAAGGAGCAACAACTGCCCCTTCCTCCCTGCTCACCATCCAAGGTCCTAAACAGTCTTTCCAGGTGAAGCAGCATTTCATCTGTACCCCCTCCAATGTTATATTGTATTTGCTGCACCCAATTAGCCTACTGTACGTTGGAGGAAACAAACGCAGACTGGGTGACCACTCAGAGATAGGAAGAACTGCTGATGCTGGAGTCTGAGATAACACAGTGTGGAGTTGGACGAACACTGCAGGCAGTATCAGAGGAGCAGGAAAGCTGAAGTTTCGGGTCTGGACCCTTCATTAGGAATGGGGGAGGGGAAGGGGGCTCTGAAATAAATAGAGGGGAGGACGGTGATCACAGGTAGATAGTGGAGCGGATAGGTGGGAGGGAAGACGGACAGATGAAGGAGGTGGGGATGAGAGGGGTGGCTGTTCTTGGGATGAGATCGGGGTTTGGGAGATTTTGAATCTAGTAAAGCCCCCATTGAGACCATTGGGTTGTCAGCTTCCAAGGTGGAATATGAGGCACTGCTCTTCCAGTTTCCGGGCGGCATTGTTGTGACACTGGAGGAGGCCCGGGATGGACATGTCATCCAGGGATTGAGAGAGGGAGTTGAAGTGGTTTGCAGCTGGGAGGGTGTTGTTGTTTGTCGTGAACTGAGTGTAGGTACTCTATAAAGCGGTCTCCGAGCATCCACTTGGTCTCCCCAATGTAGAGGAGGCCACATCGGGAACAGCGGATAAAACAGACCACATTAGCGGATGTGCAGGTGAACATCTGTTTGATGTTGAAGGTGTTTTTGGGGCCTGGGATGGAGGTGTTGGGGGAGGTGTAGGGGCAGGTGTAGCACCTCCTGCGGTTGTAGGGAAAGGTGCTGGAGGTGGTGGGGCTAGTGGGGAGTGTGGAGCTGATGAGGGAATTGCAGAGAGTGCGGTCCTTCTGGAAGGCAGATTAGGGTGGGGAGGGAAATATATCCTTTGTAGTAGGGTCAGATTGCAGGTGGCAGAAGTGGTGGAGAATGATGCATTGAATCCGGAGGTTAATGGGGTGATACGCGAGGGCAAGGGAATTCTGTCTTTGTTTATATTGTGGGGAGGGGGTGTGAGGACTGAGGTGTGGGAAATACAAGAGATGCGGTCGAGGGCGTTTTCGACCACTGAGGGGGTGAAGTTGAGGTCCTTAAAATACGAAGACATCTGTGATGTTCGGGAGTGGAACGCCGTATCTTGGGTGCAGATCCGTGGAGGTGGAGGAATTGTGAGTAGGGCCACACATTCTTGCAGGGAGGCGGGTGAGAGGAGGTGTAGTCTAAATAGCGGGAGTCAGTGGGTTTGAAATAGATATCAGTTTCGAGGTGGTCACCAGAGATGGAGACAGAGATGCCCAGGAAGGAGAGAGAGGTGTCTGAGATGGTCCAGGTGAACTTGAGGTTGGGGTGGAAGGTGTTAGTAAAGTTGATGAACTGTTTGAGCTCCTCATGAGAGCACGAGGCGGCACCAATACAGTCATCGATGTAACGGAGGAAGACGTGGGGGATCGGGCCAGTGTAGCTGCAGAAAATGGATTGTTCCACGTATCCTACAAAGAGGCAAGCACAGCTTGGGCCCATGCGGGTACTCATGGCCACCCTGTTAGTCTGTAGGTAGTGGGAGAAGTTGAAGGAGAAGTTGTTCAGGGTGAGGGTGAGTTCTGTTAAGCGGATAAGGGCGTCGGTGGAGGGGGACTGGTTGGGGCTGTGGGAGAGGCAGAAGCGGAGAGCTTTTAGGCCATCCGCATGGGGAATGCAAATGTACAAGGATTGGACGCTCATGAAGAAGTTGTTAAGAGTGAGGATGAGTGAAAGAGAAGTTGTTAAGGGTAAGGGCGAGTTGAGGGAGAAGTTGTTAAGGGTAAGAATGAGTGAAGGAGAAGTCCTTAATTATTGTAAATATATTGTAAATAACTGGGGTAACGATGAGTTGAAGGAGAAATTGTTAAGGGTAATATCTTCTCTCCAACTATCCACTCCTCCCACCTCACTGACCAATTCCCACCACCACCTAGCTACACTCACCTTTACGAGCCTAATCCCCACCTCCTTGACCTGTCTGTCTCCTCTCCCACCTGTCCGCTTCACTATCTACCTGCTATCACCGTGCCCGCTCTCTGTTTATTTCAGAGCCCCCTTACCCTCCCCCGTTTCTGAAGAAGGTCCTGACCCAAAACGTCACCTTCCCTGCTCCTCTGATGCTGCCTGGCCTGCTGTATTCCTCCAGCTCCACACTGTGTTGTCTCAGACTGGGTAACTGCTTTGCAGAAAACCTCCAGTCTCTGCAAAAGCATGACTGCGAACTTCCTGTAGCCAGTCATTTTAACACAGTGTCCTTCTCACATTGTACCAGAGATAAAAGGTACTGCAAATGCTGGGGAATCCGAGACAACAAGCATGGGGCTGGATGAACACAGCAGGTCAAGCAGCATCATAGGAGCAGGAAAACTTGACGTTTCGGGCCTAAACCCTTCATCAGAAATGGGGGAGGGGAAGAGGGTTCTGAAATAAATAGGGAGAGAGGGGGAGGTGGATAGAGGATTGATAGAGGAGAGGATAGGTGGAGAGGAGGCAGACAAGTCGAAGAGGCGGG